>CM046814.1:28167761-28493583 GCA_025617385.1 Murraya koenigii | reverse complement strand
GCTTATTGGGTCTCTTTTGATGATTCTTTACTTAGCGATGATTGAATCGAGTCTCGTAAAGGTCCTATTTCGTTTGATTGTTATCCAAACATCACGGTCTCACTTAGAGACAAAAATATCCTCAAAGCATGATTCTTGATTAAGACCCACAATTATCACATGATTGAAGGATCGATCCTGTTGCTCTAATTTACAAAATTTCCTATAAAGCGATGCATTCGCGTTTAATACGTAACATAAACTCCGATCAAAAGAGATGAAACTCTTCTCTTGCGGATCGACTTGTCCAAAGCTAACACGGTTATTCCTAGACCCATCCGGTGGAAAGACATAAACCTTCCCGAGGAATGGATCCTCGAGGGAGCCATCGAGCCGGTTGTTCCAAAACAACTTGAGCCAAATTCGAGTTGCAAAATGTGACTCAATATTCAGATGGCAAAGTAAAACTATCTTTTAGAAGGACAAACTCATATAGGTTCTCTGCTTTAAAAGAAAAGAAATTTAATTATGTGCATATTGGTCTAATCCAAGTTGGAATATATATATATATATATATATATATATATTATTCTCAGAGAATAAATCAGGAATATTTGGTGAGGGTTTGACAACATCTATTGTCAAATCCTGTTGTTTCTTATTCTCTATAATACACCTACAGAGTTATCTTTTACTTATGACTCCTTACCAAACCACAGCAAACCCTGACTAATGTCTGTCAAACCCTGTGTTGCTTAAGTTTGATTTAAAAAATTTGTGTAGGTTGGTGGGACCATCTCCTCACCAAACCCTGTAGACATTAGTCCTTTTAGAAGAAGAACTAGAGAAAGAAGATGCTCTACAGAATAGAGAATCCATGCAGTTTAAAACTTTTAATTACACCTATATGGATGTCTACAGGTATGGTTTTACAGCCCTTAAACGGAAAACTCTTATCCTAGACGGGACTTACTACCAGTAAAGAATTCAACAGCCACACAGAAATTAAATAAAAAGCATAAACATACACATAGAACTAGGATCGTGGGATGTAAGTGAGTTCCATGAAATATACAAAATCAGATTTTAATTAAACAATAAATTATGTAATACCAAATTAATTTTTTTTAAATTTAATTCTTTATAGATCTTTCAATTTTAAACCAATTTTATTCTTTAAATCAAACTTAAGCAACACAGGGTTTGACAGAAATTAAACATATATTATGATTGGCTTTCTAGCATACACAGTACCAGATCTGGATCCCAGAAATGGTGCTCCGAGTGAGGAGGAGAGAGAAATACAGCTGAGGGAGAGATCCGGTCTCTATGCCTCGGAGGAGCGTATAATTTGTATGGTAGATCCGATATAGAATATCGATCTACAAATCATGCATAAATAAAGAAAACTTTAAATAAATTGCGGTAAATTAAATAAATAAAGTACAGAAATTAAAATGCATAAAATAAAGTGCAGAAATTTAAAGAGCAGAAATTAAAAGTGCATAAAATAAATTAATTACAGACTTTAATTGCTTTAAAATAAATTACAAGATAAATGCTTACATTTAATTAAAATGAAAGCTAAATGCTTTAAAGAAAGATTGCAATAGGAGAGGGAAAAACTCAGAAGACAGAAAATATTTCCTCAAAGTCTTCTATTCATCGTTTTCCAGAGATAGAGAGAGAGAGAGAGAGAGAGAGAAAGAGAGAAAGTTAGAGAGAGAGAGATCTTAAAATTTTGAGGAGTCAATAGTCTTCCTCCAGAATTTATACATAAATTCTTAAATTGTTCATCTGCTTATCGTAGGCGTCCTGTAATAATTAAACCGTAGCGTTCATCAGTATCATCGTAGCAGCGTCTGTAGCAGTTTAACTGTAGCATCGCAATCACTGTAGCTTTATACGGGCTGTATCTTTATACAAAAGTTTTACAAATACAAATACTAATGAAATACATTCGTACAAATACAAGTACAAATACAAATACAAATAGTATCTTCAGAACGATACAATAGAAATACATACGAAATACATTAAATTGGAAAATTCTTTACTCCTTTTTTTTTTTTTACATAAAGTAAATTACAAAGCTTTAATGCTTTAACTGAGACAAGATGCCGAAACACATGTCTTCATTTTCATCTCCTAGAGAGATGAATGACTCTTCATTACTTGAGGAATTCAAAGAAGAAGAGTTTGCAGCAAAAGTTTCTGATCTTGAGGTGAGCAACTGCTGCATAATTTTGAAATACTCATCTTCAGTCTTTGCAGAGGCTAATAGGGATCGTGCTTTTGACCTTTGGGCCAAGAAAGTGCTTTGGGCTTTAGATTCTTCAATGCTTGGAGTCAAATGGCACTGAGAGAGCCATGCACGAACAGTGGACTCAGAGAGTTTTGACTGCTCATCAAATTTTGACCACCACTTAATTTTAAAATGTCTTTGTAAAATCAACTGGGAGTCCTGAGTGTGGTATTAGAAATTCCACATCCAGACCCACGGAAGAAAGAAATTTGTACAGAAGCAGAGAAAAAGAGGAAACCTCTTCTCAGACTTAGAAGGGATATAATGTATTAAACCAAAATAGTTCCACCATTGTTGGAATCAGTTTGAAAGACTTTGCACGGTTATCTTTGAATTGAAGAAAAACAACCAGGAGTGTGTCTTTTTAGGGTTTTGGATAAAAAATGTATTAAACCAAGCTTGTTGGTAATCCTAGTAAGAAAAGGACAAGCAATGGTTTGGGCTCAATTTAAAATTGGCGGGAAAAGCCTGGGTTTTATGGAGTGGAAGACCCCATTGTTTAGGAGTTAGGACTTTAAGAATTGTAGTCGTAGAATAGGCCGGCTCAAAATGAGCTTCACTAAGAAAGAAATGTTTGAATTTGACAGACTCAGTATACTCGAGAATAGCTTGATAGTAAGGTTGGGGTTTTGTAAATCCCATGGTTTAAAAACCAACCTTTGAGAAAATCTTTAAAACGACTTGAAAAGGATCGAGTATGATAAAACCCATCTTCCATAGATAAAATATTTTGATGATGGACTTTATTATACCACTCCGATTTTGTGAAAGCTTTTCACGGAAACAATAATTTGAGAGGAAGAACTTCCACGAAACTAATTCTTTAGAAGAAGTAGGTTTTGTTATTTCTTTAAGTAACATTTTCTTGAGAAAGAGCTTTAGATTTTGAAATACTTTGTAAAGCAACCATAAGTTCGGGGATTTAGAAATGGATTGCATCAATTCTTTTACTGTTCATCGGATGCTAAGGCTTTAGATTGAGCTTCATGCTCTTGACCATATCAATCCAAGATTTAATTGGCATGGCGGAAGATAGTAACTTGTCTTTAGAGGAGTATTATGGGGTTCTTTAGAGATCATTTGAGGGAAGGGTTGCAAGAGGTGCAATGTCTTTAATAATGGCTTTACCCTTATCTTTCTTCTTAGGCGGCATTATCATTTTGCAAAAATTCTCCGGTTAGAAAATCGGGAATAGAATTTGTATCACCTTTAATAAACTCAATATCAAAATCAAAAACACTTAAAATAGCTTGCCATCGTGCAAAAATTTGTTTGGATGCAATGTTTTGAACATCTTTTTCTAAAACATGTTTTCATGACTTCATGATCGATTCTAAGTAAAAATTTCGATTTAATAAATCACTTTGGAATTTTGATATGCATAACACAATGGAAAGAATTTCTTTTTAATAGTAGAATAGTTTCGTTGGCAATCATTCCAATGTGCGTAAACATCTGTACTTATTTGTTCTTTATTATTATTAACTTGCTTTAAAATGCCACCATATCCTAAGTCGGATGCATCAGTTTCAACTATTTTAGGTAATGCAAGATTAGCAAGGAACAAGCAAGGAATTTCTTTAACTGTTTGTTTTATTAATTTAACTGACTTTGGTATGCTCATCGATCCATGCAACAGGATTTTTCTTTAATCTATCATGAAGGGATTTTGAAATCCTATTGATGTTGGGACAAAAATCAAGAACATAATTTAAACTACCAAGAAATCTTTGCAGTTGCGTTTTGTCAAGAATCTTATCAGGAAACTTGTCTGTAAAATCAAGAGATCTCTCAATAGGAGTAATTGTTCCTTTAGAAATATAATGTCCAAGAAACTCTGATTTTAGTTTGAAACAAGGAAATCTTTGAACTAGAAGCAGACTAGTCCAACTTTTTAGTAGCAAAATAAAAAGTCTTTAAATGTTTGAAATGTTGATCAATTGTATTAGAAAAGATTAAAACATCATCAATGTAAACAATGCAAAATTCGAATAAGGGTTATAAATATCATTCATGACTCTTTGAAATTCGGAAGGTGCATTTTTAAACCAAATGGCATAATGAGTCCACTCATACTTGTCCGAATGGAACGATGAAAAGCAATTTTATACTCGATCTTTAGGATGAATTTGAATTTGCTAAAACCCGATTTCATATCAAATTTTGAGAATATGAAAGCGAGTGGAGTTTTTGTAGTAAGTCTTTTTATTAGGTATTGGATACATAATCCACTTTAAGGCTTTATTTAATGGTTTGTAATTTATTACAAGTCTTGGAGTGCCATGTTCAATTTCGAAATTCTTGTTTACATAAAAAGCAGACAAGACCGAGGAGATCTTGACTTTACAATTAGTCCTTTAGTTTCCAAATCTTTAATTTCATTCCTACGGTGTTGTTCTAATTTCATATTCATTTGAATTGGGCGAGCTTTTAGTAGGAATTTGTTTTTCATCAAAAGAATTTTCATATGGCAAGTCTACCATGTGTTGTTTTCTGTTCCGAAAGCGGTTGGTAAATCGACACATATTTCTTTTTCAATTAAGTCTTTAAATTCGAAATCTTCTTTTTATAAAACTAGTTTGTATCCGGCTTTCAATTCTTTGTAAACTTAAATCCTTTTGTAAATAAAATAAATCATTTTGTTTTGATTTGAGCATAACATTGATTTGGTTTTGATAAATAGAACAAGCTTTTACGATATTTAGATTTCTTGTTTTAGGCTTTTCAATAAAGGGAAATTTTAATTATTTATCTTCGACTTTAAAAGTTATACCATCATAATCAACAATATAAAGGGTAATAAGGTTTATGAATGAGGTTTCAAGTATGACAACATGATGTATGTCATTTGTCAATAGAAAAGAAGTTCAAAATTCAAAACCATCATTTAGTATAGAAGCATCAACTTTAGAGGTAATTTTTAATTTTGAATTATTAGCGGCTAAAAGTCTTTCATTTGTTTTTTTCTGAAATCTTTTGGGAACAACATCTTTTTTATATACAATTTAAATCAACACCTGTGTTAAAAAGGGCAATGTTGTCGATTTCAAATTCTTTAGAAAGTATCAAAGTAATTTTAATCAAATATTTTCTTGTAGTGATTTGTTTCAAAACAAACAAAAAATCATTAGGTAATGTTTTTATATTTTCAAGGTTTTGATTATCACCATCAAATTTTATTTCTTTATCTTCATCACTGTCTGAATTATCTTCTAATTGTTTTAGTAAAAATTGGATAATTCCATAATCAGTTTTCTGTTTCTCTTTTAATTCTTTTATTTCAGATTTAATTTCCTTAATCTCCTTTTGAAGATCTTGAATATTAGGAGTTGTTTTCTTTTCTTTCCTTTTATTCAAGATTTCAGTGAAGTCATAGGCATTTTTCTTTAAAACAGGAGTTTTGGAAGATTCAGCTTTGTTGTTCTGATCAAAGGTTTTCAAAAGCTTATCAAGATACTCTTTTTGTAAAACTAGATCAAAAATATGTTTAACAACATCAAGAAAAGTTTCATGTTCTTTAGTTTTAACATTGATTTTCTTTAAAAATAGGAATTCAGAATCACTATTACTTGAATTAGAAGTATCAGAGTCAATTAACCCATCAACTTGTAAAGGTTTACTGTCTCATGTCATAGAAGACTAAGAGTCAGAAGATTCAACTAAAAGTGAAGCTAACTTTGAAAGTGTTTCATCATCAAGACCAAGTTCATGAAGCTTTGTGTTCATTTTGCAAAATCTTACAGTATGGCCTTTTTTTCCATATTTATAACAAGTAGCTTCTTTATAGTTGAAAGATGTTTTAGAAGATGATTTTAGAGGAGCTTTAAAACTTTTCTTTTTAGAGAAACGAATCTTTTTATAAGGCTTCGAAGGTTTCTTATAAAAAGATTCTCTAAATTCTTTTGAAGGTTGTCTGTACTTATAACTTCTAGATTTATAGGATTTGTAATGTTTTTTGTAAGTCTTCGAAGAACACTTACCATTACAATCTTTAGATGTAGAAGCTTTGAAAGGGTTATAATTAAACTGTTTACAGAAACTTCCTAATTCTTGCTTAGATTTTCTAAGGTCCCATTTAAGACGTTTCTGTAATTTCAAATCTTGGCAAATCTTTAGACCTTCTTTATTAACGAAATTGACTAATTCACCATAGGTGAGCTCGTCATAAGGGCTTTAATGGAATTTCTAACTTTTTCACCTAAAAGTGTAGGTAAACCAGCTAGAAAATTTTTCTTTCCAAGTAATGTGATTTGCATCATCCCTTAGAAAGAGTCGGGTAAAGAAAGTAGTTTTATAACTTTAGAATTCACTAAGTTTCGTATATCTTAGGTTATGTAGTAACTCAACATTTTTATCACGTAGGTGAGAAGGGTCACCTATGAAATGAAGGGAAATGGTCAAAATTAAAGTTGCAACAGTATCTTGAATTAGACTGTTATATTCATCCAGAATGGAGATTCCTTCCTCATCTGTTTGAATTGCATTCAAGATGTCTGATTGCTGCTGTTTGATGCTCTATACCAAAGCATTTCAAAATCTAAAGTTCTTTCTCAAGAAAATGTTACTTCTAAAGAAATAACAAAACCCACTTCTTCTAAAGAATTAGTTTCTGGTGGAAGTTCTTCCTCTCAAATTATTGTTTCCAAGGAAAAGCTTTCACAAAAATCGGAGTGGTATAATAAATCCATCATCAAAATATTTTATCTATAGAAGATGGATTTTATCATACTGATCATTTTCAAGCTGTTTTAAAGATTTTTCCCAAAGGTTGGTTCTTTAAACCATGAGATTTACAAAAAACCCAACCTTACTATCAAGCTATTCTTGAGTATACTAAGTCTGTCAAATTCAAAAATTTCTTTCTCAGTGAAGCTCATTCTGAGCCGGCCTATTCTACGGCCACAATTCTTAAAGTTCTAACTCCTAAACAATGGGGTCTTCAACTCCATAAAACCCAGGCTTTTCCCGCCAATTTTAAATTGAGCTGAAACCATTGCTTGTCCTTTTCTTACTGGGATTATCAATAAGCTTGGTTTAATACATTTTTTATCCAAAACCCTAAAAAGACACACTCCTAGTTGTTTTTCTTCAATTCAAAGATAACCGTGCAGAGTCTTCCAAACTGGTTCCAACAATGGTGAAACTATTTTGGTCCTATCCCAGATATCTTGACAGCCAATGCTAAAAATTGCCTAAACCTTTTTAAAGCCCATTATGTCCCTTTTAAGTCTGAGAAGATGTTTCTTCCTTTTCTCTGCTTATGTACAAATTTCTTTCCTCCGTAGGCCTGGATGTGGAATTTCCAATACCACACTCAAGACTCCCAATTGGTTTTACGAAGACATTTTAAAATTAAGTGGTGGTCAAAATTTAATGAGTAATCAAAACTCTCTGAGTCCATTGTTCGTACATGACTTTTTTCAAGGGGCCATTTGACTCCAAGCATTGAAGAATCTAAAGCCCAAAGCACTTTCTTGACCCAAAGATCAAAAACACAATCTCTATTAGCCTCTGCAAAGACTGAAGATAAGTATTTTAAAATTATACAACAGTTGCTCACCTCAAGATCAGAAACTTCTGTTGCAAGCTCTTCTTCTTCGAGTTCCTCAAGTAATGAAGAGCCATTCATCTCTCTTGGAGATGAAAATGAAGATATGTGTTTTGGCATCTTATCTCAGTTAAAGTATTAAAGATTTGTAATTTATTTTATGTAAAAAAAAAATAATGTATTTCGTATGTATTTTTGTAAAGCTATAGTTATGAAAGTACCATTTGTATTTGTATCTGTATTTATATTTGTATTTATATTTATAAAGCTTTTGTATTCCTCCGTATAAAGTCATAGTGATTGCGATGCTACAGTTAAACTGCTACTGGACACGCTTACAGATATCTGATGTCGCTACAATTTAATTACTACGGAGCGCCATGTCATGATGAACGATAGCAGTTTAAAAATTTATGTATAAATTCTGGAGGAAGACTGTAGACTCCTCAGAATTTTTAGATCTCTATCTCTAACTCACTCTCTCTCTTTGGAAAACAATGAACAGAAGACATTGTGGAAATATTTCCTGTCTTCTGAGTTTTTCCTTCTCCTCTTGCAATCTTTCTTTAAAGCATTTAACTTTCATTTTAATTAAATGTAAGTATTTATTTTGTAATTTATTTTAAAGCAATTAAAGTTTATAATTAATTTATTTTATGCATTTTAATTTCTGCACTATATATATATATATATATATATATATATATATATTTTAATTTATAAATTAAAGTCCGAGCTTAGGCCCAGGCTTTTTATAAAAGTCCTTATTCAGGCCTGTTCGTAGCGAGTTTTGATTTTTAAATCCATATCCAAAGGTTTGATACGCGAACCCAAATTTTTTTGCCAATCCTAACCAACTTTAAGCTCATCTTTATATTACTCAACCAAAACTAATCCAAGCTTTTAGTTAAACATAGCATAACATAACAAGTATATTTTGTAAGAGAGACAAAGTTTCTTACAAAGAAAATTAGCACAACAAACAACAACAAAGAAGAAAGAAAACTTTAACAAAATACATTGCACTGCTAGCTTTGCAGAAACATACAAGTATTACACAAGTACATAAATTACACAAAAAATAAGAGTTCAAAAAAAGCTCATACCGAGAAAATCACTAATTACAATCAACACAACTAAAAGAAAAAAGAAACATAAAGTTTTTTAGGTTGCATTAACACAACAACAAACACAAACATTAGAGCAACAGTGGTAGAAAATGAAATTTTGTTTTTTTAACTAAAAATTCACACACCCAACAGCCAAAACAAAGTGTGCAGACAAAATATTAAAAACCAGGAGAAAAGCAATTCTTTAGAAAGCATAAAAAGAAAAGAAAAATGGAAACATACCTTACACTGGTGATGACTTGAAGTTGGCTTACGGAGGCAGATCTGTAAGAGCAAAGGATAGAATAGAACGCCCAAAACTATAAAATAAAAGTAGAAAAAAATTAGAGCTTGCAGTGGGGCGTTGTGTATGCTGATCGTAGATGAAGAATTTGGGCGCTGTGTATGCGACCTGATTGTAAATGGTTTGAGAAATTAGGTTTTGATTTAGGGGAATTCGTAATTACACATAAAAACAGATTTATATGAGAAATTTTGAAGTATGAGGATATTTTCAGATAAATACCATATTTTAAGGGTACTGCGGCGGTAAATTCTTGTTCACAATCAAATGCCATAACCAACCCACCCAAATTTCACCAACGCTAAAACCTCACCAAAAACTTGGATAAATCACGTACCTACAGGGCCACAACCATATATCAGGTATAAAGTCTCTGCTGTGTAATAATCTTTGTTTGGTTTTGTAATAAAGATTTCAGTTGTTCTATTTCCATATATATAATGATTATATATAACCATATATCATTATGTAGGCCTACAACACAACAGGCGTTAAAAGTTTGAAACAAGACAGAGAGATAACAGAGCGATAATGGCGAGCTCTTCAGTAGCATTGGAGGATGTGCCTTCGGTTGATATGATGACGGAGCTACTCCGTCGCTTCAAGTGTTCTTCTAAGCCCGACAAGCGTCTCGTTCTCATTGGTAGTATTCTATTGCTTTAATCTGGGGATTGTTCGGTATTTGTTAATTGTGAGGGAATGTTTGATTCTTTATGAGGTTTAGGTTTTAAAATTTGTTTTGTTTGGTTACTTTTGACAAGTAGTAGCTCTTTGTTGATATAGTTTGCTACTCTTTTAAGTTTATGGCTCTGGTCTTTGGTTTTCGATCTGTTATTACTCTGTGCTCCAAATGTAGAGTTAAGAATACGACAATGCTTATGATTATGAATTACGAAACTGTATGATGTTATCACATGGCGCAAATTTTCCCTGTTAATTTCATTGGATTTTATTTGCACTGAAGCCCTAGTGGTACAAATGTTTTCTTTTATACAACTAAACAATTAGTTTTATTGTAGCTTCTAGTTTGTCTGAACTCTTAGGAATGTACTTAAATTATGATGAAATGAATGCTTGTAGGTCCACCTGGATCTGGCAAGGGTACACAGTCACCAATGATTAAGGATGAGTATTGCTTGTGCCATTTGGCCACTGGTGATATGCTTAGATCTGCTGTTGCTGCAAAAACCCCACTCGGGATTAAGGCAAAGGAAGCAATGGATAAGGTAATTTTCTCTTTAATTTCATTCATACACATCCAGTTTGAATAATGTGCCTGCATTTTCTGTAGCATATTTAGTTGGTAAGTTGTTTATGTGGTCAAATTTGTTTTAATCATGTAGGGAGAGCTTGTATCTGATGATTTGGTGGTGGGAATTATCGATGAGGCGATGAAGAAACCTACATGTGAAAAAGGATTTATTCTGGATGGGTTCCCAAGGACTGTGTTGCATGCAGAAAAGGTTTCTCCCTTTCCCAATATATTTCTGATTTTTTCTTTAGGTTTCCTCATTGACTTCTAATGACATGTTTATTGGGAAAAAAATTGATACAGCTGGATGAGATGCTTGAAAAGCAGGGAACCAAAATTGATAAAGTTCTAAACTTTGCAATTGATGATTCTATATTGGAGGAGAGGATCACAGGTCGTTGGATACACCCTGCCAGTGGTCGGTCTTACCACACTAAATTTGCACCACCCAAAGTTCATGGTTTTGATGATGTAAGTTGGCATCAGTCCCATCTTTTCAGATTGCTTGCTTCACTTATAAATTGATTATTGAAATTAGTGAGAGAACTAACATTATTTTAGTTTGAATCCCTTATCAGAGTAGGTAATTAGCAGTCATATTATTAGCTTCACATCGTGTTGCCTTTCTGACCATCTATGTTGTATTTGAAGTAAAAATGTACCTTCCAGGCTATCACTTTACATTCTTTGGACTTGTGGTACATTCTTGATCTGTTGTTAAATGAGGGCAGTTAACCTAATTCCATATCATGGCTGATGAAGATGTCAGTATCAACTTTTTGAATATAAATATGAGTATTCTGAAAATTAGTCATAAATGTGCATGCACGCAATACTTCTTATAAGTCAGTTTATCTTTGTTTTTCCACATATATTTTTATGCATGTAACCAGATTGATGAAGTGGGATTTCCACTCATGAATAATAATCTGCTTTTTATATAATCTGTAGGTTACAGGAGAGCCTCTAATACAGCGAAAAGATGATACTGCACAAGTTCTCAAGTCACGGCTGGAGGCATTTCACAAGCAGACTGAACCGGTAGGACTTTATTTTATTTTATTTTTTCCCCTTAAAATGTGTTAATTCATTGTGGCTAGGTTACACTGAAAATAAATACACAAGATAAAATAGAAGCAACTCTGTCTATTATAGTAGAAGCAGCATTTTAATAGATTGAAGTTATATCCGACTAGTTGCTGTCACTTGGAGGGGTAAAGGAAAATTAGAGATGCTCTAATTTTCCTTTAGTCTCACCTGTATTTGACATTTAATACTTTTGACTTCTACCTTTGTGCACCTCTGAAGTTTTGGGTCAGTGGAAATGTTTGAATGATTTTCTGCAATCAACGACATGACATCTTTCTACTTTCTTCCTAACACATGATATCCTTGTACTTTCTATGTAATCATGTTGCAGCATCAATTTGACTGTTACATATGACAATTTAGGCTTGAGGATTTTGGTTCTTATACTATCATTGTTCTTTGAATGGAAAGATTTTTGCCTGTCTTCTATCAAAGAAGGAATATATATTTTTAACTAAAAAATTTCCGGTGGTTTGCATAGCATGCGTTCATTCTATGCAGTAGGCGTCTCAATTCTTGAAAAAATATATTGCTCCTGCCCGGTTTGTCGACTTGTGTATCAGAATATGTCAAAAATGCAGTTCTTTTCTAGGTTAGTCTGCAAATCATTTTCTAATTGTTAAAATGCATTTCTATAAAATTATGACCTATATTGAGCACTTTTCTGAATTAACAATTAGCTACTTTCAGCTGCTCTTATTTATTTAAGCATCCCTCTTACAAGACTAAATTTGAATTGCAGGTAATTGATTATTATGCCAAGAAAGGTGTTCTTGCTGAACATCATGCGGAAAAAACCCCAAAAGATGTCACTGTTGAGGTTCAGAAGGTTCTATCTTCATAGGAGTGAACCATCTATTTTCTTTTCTCCGTCTTTTGGTTACATGCCTTTATTCATTCCGACGCATTGTTGGATTGGCTGATCAGTGGTTGTTAACCATGTACTTAATGCTCTCTGAGCTTTTATTTTCAAATTCTTGAAGCGTTTCTTTCATTACAAAATAATAGTTTCTGTGGATGTGAGGAAATTGTGATAATGCAAAAGTGATTATTTTTCACAATCGTTAGCGTGTCATTGTGGCAGCATCATTTTATTTAAATTAAAATAAATGAAATTGTGCCTATCAAATAGTTATTTCTTCATCAAACCCTCTCTTCACCTAGATGAAACTGTATTGAAAACCAGTTTACAATCCTTAATTTATGCAAAATGTTTACCTGTGTTTGTTCCTTAACCCTGGTTCTGTAAGATCATTTTCATTATTCAAACAACCAAACCAATCAAGCATGGGGTATATTACTTGTCGATTGACTAATGACAAAACAGAGGACACAAACGTAGGAAAAATAACACGACCATTTTAAAAGAACTGCAAGCAGCGGGTCAAGCCGGAAACTAAAAGTGTGTTGAATTGAGATTTTAAAAAGAGAGACTTATTTGCTATAGAGCTGGAATGTCCCAGCTATCTTTCTTTGCTGAGAATTGCTCAAGAAGATTGTGTAAGTGATGGTGGGTGAAAATTGTTGTGGAAGCTTTGGAATTGTCTACCAGTCTATTTGGGTTGCGTTGCTTTTTCTCATCCAACGACTTCATGGGAAGCTACTTTCCCTCTATAAAACCCAATTGACACATGCATGCTACAATCCAAGCCAGCAAATACACATACACATTTAAACTTACTTCCTTTATTCCATAATAATCACTTTCCCTCTAAACATGTTCTCTCTCTCAAGCATGCCTTCAACATCATCAGTTTTATCAACCTACACCACCTTCGCCGCATCAGCAATGCTTGTTCGAACTATCCTTAATGAAGTCCAGACACTAACCGGCCAGTTCGTTCCACAAAAACTTCAAGAGATTTTATCATCCAAACTCGAAGGTCTTTTTGGGAAGTTTTCCGATCAACTGACACTCATCATTGAACAGTCTGAAGGATTCTGTGTCAATGAAATCTACCAAGCTGCTGAATTGTACTTGAGCACAAGAATCACCCCATCAATTCAGCAGCTCAAGGTTTCTCAAGCACCGCGAGAGAAGAGCCTCTCAGTCACCATTAATAAAGGCCAGAAAGTCATGGACACATTTGAAGGAATGCAGCTCACTTGGGAGCTTGTCACTACCGAAAACCCAAAGACATCATTTGACTACGACAGCGGTTTCTATGCTTCGGAAACAGCCGAACACAAATCAATTCACCTCAGTTTCTGCAAGAGATACAAGGACAAGGTGTTGAACAAGTACCTTCCATATGTAGCAGAAAGATCGAAGGCCATTAAAGAAACTAAAAAGGTGATCAAGTTATATTCACTTGGCGGAGCAGAGGCAATCGACCTTGAGCATCCATCAACATTCGACACATTGGCAATGGACCCGGTGCTCAAGCAGGCGTTGATTGATGATTTGGACAGATTTGTGAAGAGAAGAGAGTTCTATAGGAGAGTTGGCAAGGCATGGAAACGTGGGTACTTGTTGTATGGCCCTCCCGGTACTGGGAAATCAAGCTTGATTGCAGCTATGGCTAACTATCTCAAGTTTGACATTTATGACATGGAGCTTGCATGTTTGAGAAGCAACTCAGACCTCAGAAGACTCTTATCCTCTACAGGAAACCGATCAATTCTTGTAATAGAAGATATTGATTGCAGCATTGAATTGGAGAATCGACAGTATGGAGGAGGATACGACGAAAATAAAAGTCGAGTGAGGAAAAGTATTAGTGAAGCTACTGGCCTTGCAATTTTGCAATTACTAAGTCTAATTGTTTGTTTTCTGTTAATGGCAATGGCAGGTAACACTATCTGGTTTACTTAATTTTGTTGATGGGTTGTGGTCAAGCTGCGGGGATGAGAGGATTATTGTGTTCACAACTAACTATAAGGAGAGACTAGACCCTGCATTGCTGAGGCCGGGCCGCATGGACATGCACATTCATATGTCGTATTTGACGCCTAGCGGGTTCAAAATTATTGCTTTCAATTATCTGAAAATTGAGTCTCATTCTATGTTTGATGAAATTGAAGAGTTGATTAAGGAGGTGGAGGTGACCCCGGCTGAGGTTGCCGAGGAGCTTATGAAGAGTGAGGATGCTGATATGGCACTTAATGGGCTTGTTGATTTCCTTCTGAGGAAGAAAGAGCAGAGCATGAAATGTGAGGAAAAGGTTGATGAAGGAAAACAAGACAATGAAGAAGAAAACGAAAGCCTGAAAAATGAGGGAGATGGGGAGAAAAAGATTGTCAAGAAGAAGAAGAAGAATAAGAATAAGAAATTAACCATTTTTTGACGTCTTTTGCTTTTAATGTAAGATTTGTTTGAATCAATAGTTAATCTAATTTAAATAAACTATAATATTTGTACAGTAAATTATTACTAAAAGGTAAAAATATTTAATTACATAAAAAAATAGTACATTATTAGTAAAAGATAAAAAAAATTTAATTACGCGTCAAAAATAAATAAATCTAAATTAGAGCAAAAAATTTATAACTTTTTATAGAGACGGCGGAGTGAGATTCCAAGAAAACAAAGCAAATTTAATTGTGATGGAATTAAATGGGTATTTCAAAATACTAATATCTCATATAGGAGGAGCTTGATTACTTATTATTATTATAAATTAAAATTAAATAAATTAAATCTAAATATAATTTGAATTAAATTGTGAGAAGAAAATAATTCAATTATTCTAATTATCACTCCCTACTGCTGTCTTATATTTCTTCTTTAATTTATTTGTATTGTTTAAAATTATTATGTTTGGGAGTACAATCTCGTAACAGTGTTAGTGTATCAGAAGGATTAAACCGTCTTGTTTATACTTCTTGCACAGAAAAATCTAATCTTTCTTTGAGGCTCTCCTACTTGTTCGTTCTTCTTGCACTTAGAAATCTTCCTTTTAGGGCTCATAAGTTAGTTTGCTTCGTACATCTTGATAAATTTATGTTCACTAATGGAGTAACAGCGTCAGGGTTATGACATACAACTTTCTGGGTTATGGTTGCAGTCTGTTGCTAGCAAGTCCAAGTACAAAGATTCTTTATGATTTGATTACAAATTTGTGAGCGCTTTCTAATTTTCTTTGAAGGCCATATAATATAACTTACAACAAAAAAAAATTTACTCATTGGTCCACCGAATTCTAAGGTTTTATTACTTACTTGTGCACCGAAAAAACCTAATTGTAACTTATGATAACTCACTCAGGAAAATCCTTTTCTTTAGTTTTAGTTTTGGAGAGAGTCGTTTTCTAATCGCAAGTGTCGTGATTGGTCGTTATGCGGCTGATTAGGACTATTGCTGACGTCATCAAGCTCCACACGCCTTTCTGATGATCATGACTCGTGTAAAGTCGAAGGTTACGTGAATTAAAAAGTACAAACATCTTTTTTATCCTGCGTCTGTGCACACACCTGCAGACTGCAGTCCAAAAGCATAAGCATTTTGAGCGGTGCCTTGCTTGAACTCGAAAAACTCGCCGCTACGACTCTGTGGTCTTTCATTGTTATCCGATGAACGGCGTTTCTGCCACCAGCTGAGGTCAGATTAAAATCTCCGATCTGATTTACTGTCATTGTTATTTAAAAATAATAAAATGCATTTCTTTTTTTAAATTTCTGAAATAAACCGTTAGCTAAGCCACCGTTTACTAAATTTGCTTAATAAATTATTTGATTTTGAATTTATTCAAATATGAATTTTCATTTTAGCTTTTGATTAGGAGGCGATTGTTTGGACTAGAAAAAAAAAATTTAAAAATTGAAAATGAGGCTGACTCCGAGAGAAGCGGAGAAGTTGGGACTCCATAATGCAGGATACCTTGCACAGAAACGATTGGCGCGTGGCTTAAGACTTAACTACGCTGAAGCTGTTGCACTCATAGCTACTCAGGTAATTTCTCCCGCCAAATCAATTTTAGTAAGTTTTAATTTCTCCTTTTTATACGATCATTTTTGTTATGATATTTAATCATTCAACAGATTTTGGAGTTTGTTCGTGATGGCGATAAAACTGTTGCTGAGTTGATGGATATTGGAAAGCAAATTTTAGGAAGGTAATATGCAAATTCTGTTTTTTTTTTAATTTTTAATTTTTTAAAAATTAACAAAGTTTTGATTCTATCTTGGATTGTTTAGTTAAAATAGTTAAAAAGTTTTTTCAGAGATCCGAAAGGCCTGAATGATACTTTGTAAGTGATTGTTCATAAACACTATTTGAATTAAAAAAGCCACTTTGGGCACTTTATGAAGACAATATTGATATGTACAATCTTAAAAATGACTTTTTCTTTTTGAACAGATCTTGTAAGTGTTTTTATGAAACACTCTCAAATGCAGTCTTAGATTGCAATAAAAATCTAAAGTTCTGTATCTTGTTCTGTTAACAGAAGGCAAGTTCTCCCAGCTGTACTGCATCTTTTGGATACTGTCCAGGTATAAAGGGTCTCCTAGTTATTAGTTAACAATAAAGCTTCTTTACGAATGCATGGGCGATAACAATGTAGGTTGATTAACAATTTGATAGTACAGAATATCTAGAATGGATGATCATGTAGTCTCATACAAAAATTTCAGCTTTGAGTTTCAGTTTTAAGGAACTATGGATACAGGTTGAAGGCACATTTCCTGATGGGACAAAGTTAATCACCATACACAATCCAGTAGCAAGTGAAAATGGAAATCTGGAGCTAGCTCTGCATGGTTCTTTTCTGCCAGGTGAGGCCTTCTTGGTTGGTGATTGGGGAATTCCTCAATGACTTCTTGCTTGGGCTCTGCAATTGGTATTTTTGAACTCTCTTTGTCAGCTAATCAGTTTATGTTCATTAAAGGTGTTTTTGTGTCCTTACCTAGTTACCTTAAAATCAGGGGCTGGTTTATACAGTTTATAATCCAATTTTGCTAGGCATTAAGTGTTTTTTTTCTTTTTCCCTTTTCACAATGATTTGCACTCAGCAGACATTTTCTGCATATTGTTATTTTCTTTTCCCCACACTCTTTACTGCTCCCACTCTACTTTTGTAATTTTGAATGGCTTGAAACTAACTTGTAAATACCTAGGGTATTTTAACCAATTTATAGCCACAAGTCATTTCCTAGAAGAGTTGTGAGAATTTGAGCAATCATCTAGAAAATGTCTGGATAGTTGGACAAGAGAATATTGTGATGACTTATCATCTAGGACTGCTTAATTGATTGAAATTCAATGTAAGCAACTCCCTTTCATGTGCAAAAATACAATTGAACCTTGGCAGCCTTGCTTACCTATCCAAGTACAATTTCCTTGAAATTTGCAAGCTTGTGCTTATTTGTTACTGAACATTCTTCAAACTTCTGTAGCATAGTTGATATTTAAAATAATCTTATCGATCATACACTGGAGTTTTCCACAATTAGTAATAAAATATGTATATTTGTGCTGCATATAAAGTCTGAATAACATTGATAGAAGAGAGTTAATTTTGTAGTGCCTGCACTGGACAAATTTCCTGGAATAGAAGATAATAATGTTCCTGGTAGGATTATCCCTGGAGGAGGGAGTATTACACTTAATCGTGGAAGGAAAGCTGTAATCCTCAAAGTTGTTAACACTGGAGACAGGCCAGTTCAGGTGTTTGCCTTTTTCTGAATTCCTTTATTCTTTTTATGTACTTTTTTCCTTGTTAGACTTTTACTTCCGATTAATTTTACATTATTTTGAAGTTTCTTATCAAAATCAAGTTTTCATTATTTTGTATGATTTGTTTGTTTATTTAGACTAACATATATTTTTTTGTATAGGCCTAGTTTTATTCAGCAATCTGTGAAGATGCATCCTAGAAGCATCATATTTTAACAACTGACAACTTCTGATTTGCTGTTTTGCTTTGAAAACCTTCTCTGTATATAAATCATTAAGCATTCTGTTTTTCCAGGTTGGTAGCCACTATCACTTCATAGAGGTGAACCCCTACTTGGTTTTTGATCGTAGAAAAGCATTTGGGATGCGCTTGAATATAGCAGCAGGAACAGCTGCACGATTTGAGGTCCAATCTTGTAATCTTTATCTTTTTCAAAAGTTATAATTCTTTATTATGATTTCATGTTAAGAGATTCATCTTATCTGTTCAAAAGTGGTTTTGTTTACTAAAGTAACATGTGTTGTTGATTCCTTCACGTGGCAAAAATTTTGGCTGCTGTCTGCAGGCAAGTTTCTCAATTTTTTAAATGTGCTGTGCTGTGTGATCAGTGCACACAGTTTGAGAGAGCTGCTAAAGAGATGTTATGCCAGAAAATATCTGACACAAGCTTTAGCAACGTGCAAATATCTGACACAAGCTTACTCTGAGGATTTGGTTTGATAGTTGTGGAAAAAATTAAAGCGTGGTTTTAAGATTGAATAATATTAGTTAATCTTTTGTTCAGAGAAGTGGTCACTAGTAGTTTATTGCATTTGTCATTGAAGCTTTGGTGTTTCCTAGGTTTATTCATGGGCTTGACCTCTTCATCTCTTTAATCAATTCATTCCCTGCATTTTAAGTCTTTAAAAGGAATTTTTTACTTTGACAGCCAGGGAAAATAAAATTGTTAAACTTGTAAGCATTGGTGGTAGAAAAGTGATCAGAGGTGGAAATGGAATTGTTGATGGTCCGGCTCATGATGCTGGATGCTCAGCAGCTATGGAAGCTGTAAAAATGAGAAAATTTGGCAACCAAGAAGAAGCAAACACTGGGTTTGGAATTTCTTCTGAGCAAATTTCTGCTACCTTGTTTACTTCTATTCTAGTTATCAATAAGATTCTTAATTTAGATAGACTAGTCGAACTGAAGAATTGAACAAATGTGACTTGACTGAGTAGTGATTTTGCAGTGTAGGCGTAGCTGGAGAAGGTCATTATCTCACTACTGTTATTTCTCGGGAGGCTTATGCTAACATGTATGGCCCCACTACAGGTGACAAAATTCAGCTTGGAGATACTGACTTGTATGCTGAAATTGAAAGAGATTTTTCTGTTTATGGTGATGAATGTGTATTTGGAGGTGGAAAAGTCATAAGAGATGGCATGGGCCAGGCATGTGGCCATCAGTATGCTGAGTCTCTGGATACTGTAATAACAAATGCTGTGATTATTGATCATACTGGAATTTTCAAGGCAGATATTGGTATTAAAAATGGTCTTATTGTTGCCCTTGGTAAAGCTGGCAATCCAGATATTATGAACGATGTCCATCCTGATATGATAATTGGAGTAAGTTTCATCCTGGAATGTGAAAGCAGTGTAGAAGGTATTATTCCCCACTGTATCTCGAGCGGCATACTTACACCTGCTTATTCTTTCTCAGGCTAACTCTGAGGTTATTGCTGGAGAAGGATTTATAGTAACTGCAGGAGCCATAGACTGTCATGTGCACTTCGTATGCCCTCAATTGGCACATGAAGCAATCGCAAGTGGTCAGCAATATTGTTAGAAATACTTTAGCTATCTTTCTTATAAACAATTTACATGTACACATGAAATTGCATTACCTTAATATCTGAACTGTCAAAGATATCTGTTAGTTTATTGAATTGTTGCATTTCATGTCTTTCCTTTTTAATGATTACAGTTGGGAGTGGAGTGGATTGTGCCCTGGATATTTTAAGTTTTAACAAAGGCAGTATGCAGGATCATGAACATATTAAACTTGTAATTGAAGATGTGAAAGGATAGTCACATGTGCTCTAGTAGTATCCAAAACACATGAAAAAAACTTATCTGTATACAGTAGTGACCATCCTGCAGATTGTTCCATTAATAATGGGACATGGAGTTGCATTTAAGATTCTGTTATTTTTGACTCAGCATTTATCAGAACTCTATTTTTGTCTCAGCATTTTAGAAGAAAAGAGTGAGAGAAATAGAAACACATTAACCAAATATCTTTGTAAAATTTTAAACGAGACTTGCTTCAAATACTTTTACCATTTTGTAGGCATTACAACATTAGTGGGAGGTGGAACAGGACCTGCTGATGGGACACGAGCAACTACTTGTACACCAGCTCCATCACAGATGAAGTTAATGCTGCAATCAACTGATGACCTGCCTCTAAATTTTGGCTTCACAGGAAAAGTAAACCTATAGTTTGTGTAGTTGTGAATTTCTCCTGCACATTTATTCTACAGACCAATTTGAGGCAGAGCTCTCCTCTGTTAATCTATAATATAACTAGATGACCTTTCACCTTCTTCCTTCTCCTTTATTATGCAATGTCTACTTTAGGAAACAGTTCCAAACCTGATGAGCTACATGAAATAATTAAAGCTGGAGCTATGGGATTGAAGTTGCATGAGGATTGGGGAACTACACCAGCTGCAATAGACAATTGTTTGACTGTTGCAGAAGAATATGACATCCAGGTTTCTATTTCCTCTCCTGAATCTTACAAAAAGAAATTTTCTGTTTCAAGTTTTACATTGGTAATCATCCTTTTCTACACATGATGGTTTGGCAGGTTAATATCCACACCGACACTTTGAATGAATCTGGATTTGTGGAACATACAATCGCTGCCTTTAAAGGAAGAACCATTCATACTTACCACAGGTACTATTTTCATGCATACTCTGCAATTCGTTTCTCGATGGTCTTTGAGTTCTAACGCATCACTAGACCACTAGACCATCAATATTGTTCTCACAATAGCAAAACTCCTTCTTTCAAGATGCCTTGTGACATCGATTTTGCATGTAAAGAGAAAGTTCTTAGTTGCCGTCCTCTTTGTTGACCCATTTGATTGTGTGCATAATATGTACAGTTCATGCTTTAGGTTTTCTACCTTTTGCTGCCCATCCTCAGTAAGCTTTAAGATATATGGTTTGTGAATATGATGAACATTTTATAATATAACTTCCCATAGGGAATAGGCTCTGCGGCTTGTTAAGAAAGGATATATTTGTTATTTTGGATCTGTGTTTAAACTTGTAAATAAATATATATATTCTCTTTTGTAAAATTTCATTAAGTTTACTGATTTTTTATGTTTCTAACATTTCATTACTTTTTGGACAGTGAAGGTGCAGGTGGTGGTCATGCTCCAGATATTATCAAAGTTTGTGGTGTCAAAATGTCCTTCCCTCGTCAACAAACCCCACACGGCCATATACCTCCAATACTATAGATGAACATCTTGACATGCTAGTATGAAAAGAAAATGCCGGTAATGATACACAGTTTTCTTTGAATGTGTCATTCTTAGATGCTTTGAATAATTGCAGATGGTCTGCCATCACCTGCATAAGGACATTCCAGAAGATGTAGCTTTTGCTGAATCAAGAATTAGGGCTGAAACAATTGCTGCAGAAGACATATTGCATGATATGGGGGCAATTAGCATTATATCTTCTGATTCTCAGGCTATGGGTCGAATTGGAGAGGTTATTGATATTCATGACTGGTTTAGAATTATCTACATTATTTTATTGAATACTCTTTTTTGCCAGTAATGCTTTTAACAGCTAATATTTTCAATGATCCAAGTGTTAAGATGAGTTTAAATCTCTTTCTGCCAGGTGATAAGCAGAACTTGGCAAACTGCACACAAGATGAAGTCACAAAGAGGATCAATTGGTCCGAGTGCTGCTGCGAATGACAACCTTAGGATCAGAAGATACATCGCAAAATACACAATAAATCCAGCAATAGCTAATGGGTTTTCCCAATTTGTTGGTTCAGTGGAGGTAATATGTGTTAAAATATTTGATATGATCACATTTTAGTCATCCAAAATAGAATATCAGCCTTCATGTATAAATCATATAATTAACTGGGCATTTAGAACAAGTTAATTGAAGTGTTCTATATTTAGATGATAACCATAAATTGTCAGCTATTTCACAAGTTTCAGGCACTGCATTTGACATTTGATGTTTATAATCTTATGTAATTTATAATTATTTTTCTGCAGGCGGGGAAGTTGGCTGATCTTGTTCTATGGAAACCGTCTTTCTTTGGGGCAAAACCGGAGATGGTTATTAAAGGTGGTGCAATTGCATGGGCTAATATTGGTGATCCAAATGCAAGCATCCCCACCCCTGAACCGGTAAGTAATGATTATATTCCTTTTAAGCATGTGTATTACATTTCAGTTTAACCTGCTTGCCCTGTTATTAAGACCTCCTGCACCAGTATTGACTTCTTTTGACCATTTTAATTATTAATGGATATCTGATGATGCAAAATTGTCTGTTATCAGAATCTGTCCCTCGGGTTCAAGTTTGAGGCCCTTGTTGCTCACATTTGAGATATCAAACTAGTTTTAAATAAAAAGAACATATGGCCATTATACTTAGAGAGTATCATAAACCATAAATATGTCATAATGATGGAGTATAATGAAATGTACAGATTGTTGAGTATGCTTGCTAGCTAGAACTTAGACCAGATTTTCTAAATTATAGGGCATGACCTGTAGTTCCTTATACACAAAAGAGATGAATTATTCCAGGTACTATCAAGGCCTATGTTTGGAGCATTTGGCAAAGCTGGAAGTGCCAACTCCATTGCATTTGTCAGCATGGTACGTCTCTCTTTCTGGCATTAACTTACTCTCTTAAACTCCTTCCGTCTATGACATGTGAGCAAATTTCATTTTGTCACAAACAGGCGGCTGCAGAACGTGGAATAAAAAGCTCATATGGACTGAACAAGAGGATAGAAGCCGTAAGCAACGTTAGGAAACTCACAAAACTGGACATGAAGCTCAATGATTCCCTCCCAAATATCACGGTAGACCCAGAGACATACACGGTTACAGCAGACAATGAAGTTCTCACTTGCTCTGCTGCCACCAATGTTCCCCTTTCCAGAAATTACTTCCTCTTTTAGGCGTCAACTATTTTTTTCCCCAACTTGTAGTCTTTGACCATATCTATTTGAAAGATTTTTTTTTTTAGGAGTGGGAAACAGACAAAGACAATCAATCAATCATCGTCAAGACGTTAATGAAGTGGCGCTTAGTTTATATATATGATATGGGTGGGACATATACAAGCAAGTGATAATGGTGTATAGACTCACGGTGCATGTGATACATGTTGTCTGTTTGTTTCTTCTTAACTTTACCAAATGATATAGAAGTGTCAATGCCAGTGACCCGCCCCCCACGAATACACAAGACAACTGGGACCATTAATCATCCAAGTCGTTTGATGGCTATTGATTCCTAATTGAAAGAAACTGCAGGACCAGGCGGTGCCTGTTGTGATGCGTTTGTCTTTGGAGCATTTTTATAGAGAAAAAAAGAAAAGGTTCCAATTTTCACTTAACCATTGCGGGTGACTTATGTTTTTCATATTATCCATGATACTATGACTTAGTGGATGAATTCAAGCTAGTTTCTTAATTGGGTAAATTGGCTGCTTCATCTAAGATTAGGTTTACTTGTTTTGAACCATTTGTATATTAAATCTTGATTTTTAATTAAAAGATGAGGTTGATCAACCCAGATTAATTAATGTGTATACAACCGATGAATCTCGATAAATTGGATCAAATCATAACTTGTGAAAAAGACGACACAGACTATGATGCGAAGTCTTCATAGATCTAATTTTATAATCCCATATATGCGTGTTAACGTTATGTACAAAGGAAAATCTGTCTACATATATTTTAATATTGGATCGCTAGAACATATAATACTATATGATCATGATTTGACCCAGAGATTTTTTACGTGTTTTAAATCTACATTTCTGCGCATGCCATGTGATGTTCAATAATTTATATGATTCTCTCTTCGATACAATTAAACAATTCTGAGAGTAGCGATGAATTATTGTTTCATTTGCATGTATGTGCCTCGTGTTGCTTATTTTAATTGCTGTTCTTTTGCAGGATGGATACGTGGGACCCAGTTGCAAACCCTTAGAATTAATTATTCATCTTGTGGTATTGTGGTAGCATTAACATATTAATTCGTCAAAGCTTTTCGTCTGCTCATTTTGCATTGTCCAATCAAAAAGTAATTTTGTTCAATTGAAACACACTCGACATTAAGGGCAAGACAGACGTGTCTCTTTTACTTTCAATCTTTTTTTTTTTTAATTATTATTATTATTTTAAAAAAAATACTTCAAAAAATCAAATCGGCGGCT
The DNA here is from genome assembly GCA_025617385.1 of Murraya koenigii. Taxonomy (NCBI): domain Eukaryota; kingdom Viridiplantae; phylum Streptophyta; class Magnoliopsida; order Sapindales; family Rutaceae; genus Murraya; species Murraya koenigii. Next base: position 28,468,884 of record CM046814.1, on the reverse strand, counting down.
CTAGACAGTTCATATTGCTATAATAAAGTATCTTCGTGTTGATGCTTAATTTCCCATTCAATTAATTGTAATTTCCTCTCTATAATTTTATTGAAACGTCACATGTTATTCATAACAGTAATTTTCTAACGAACGGGGACTGTGCTGTCAAAGTTACATAAGACCTACCGAGTCACACAGGCTCCTTCAATAACAGGTGACCTTCGCGCGCATCTGCGTAATTCATTGGGTCGTTACACACACGCGTTTAATATCGAGAGTGTTTCGTTTTGCGGTGAGAACAAACAAAGTGTCATTCTCAATGCCCAGTTCTGGCTCTTTAGTGAAAGACAACGAGATCCTTTAGAATATGCAGAAGCTTGCTTTCTCTCATTTCTTTATTCTGTATAAAGTGTTGACTTAAAAAAAAAGAAAATTGTATGCAGTGAATCCAATGACTTCGGCCCTAAAAACACAGCTCTTGACCGGCCCTGCCCTCCGGATGGTTCCGGCTAAACCCGGTGCGGTAGGTAATGGGAGTCTCCGGCAGGCTCGAGTGGCTCGGTCCAAGTTCTGCCCGATTCGGGCTGTTGTAAATAGTGATCAAAACAAAGCTACAGAGGTTGCTACGAAGTCTGTGGACGTAAAAGACGTTAATGGGTCGTTATTGGTTAGGAGCTCGAGTTCAAAAGAAGGGTTAGTTGATGTGAAAGCAGTGATCACGATAAGGAAGAAGTTGAAAGAAAAGCTTACTGAAAAGATTGAGGATCAATGGGAGCTTTTTGTAAATGGGATTGGACAAGGAATCATAATTCAGCTCATAAGTGAAGACATTGATCCTAGTTAGCTTCTTTTGTTTTCTTATTTTTTAAGCCTTTATATCTTGAGTGTCTTGCATTTATGGTGGATTTTTTTCTTTTCTTTTCCTTATTATTATTTTTTTTTTGGTCAACCCCCAATTGTTTTTTTTTTTTTGTTATTTTTGTTTTGGATAGGATAACAGTACTAAAATTTTCATAAATGATTTTTGTATAACTGGAGATTGGATCATGCATCACGGCTATTTCCCTACATCTTCCTCTGTTGCTAAAGATCTTTTTTGGCAGGTCTTTCGCTTTAAACTAATTAATAGATTTGTTCTTGCAGTTACCAACTCAGGGAAGAGTGTAGAATCTGCAGTAAGGGGCTGGTTGCCAAAGCCGGTAACCTCAAGCAATGTCAACATTTTTCAATATGAGGCTAATTTCGGTGTCCCATCTGATTTTGGTAACCTGGGGCTATTCTCATTACTAATCTTCACGGCAAGGAGTTTTACTTGCTGGAGATTGTCGTTCATGGTTTTGATGGAGGGCCCGTCTTCTTCCCAGCCAATACATGGATCCATTCACGGAAAGATAATGCTGAAAGTAGAATAATCTTCAAAAATCAGGTGAGAATTTTGTAAGAGCATTGGGAGCATTATCTCCTTTTGTCTGGCTTCCACTAAACCTATGATTAATGATTTTGCTTAAGCATTTAATCCCTTAATTATTGTAAGCAGGCATATTTGCCATCACAAACACCTGCTGGCATAAAAGATCTGAGGCGTGAAGACTTGCTGAGTATTCGCGGTAATGGAAAGGGCGAGAGAAAGCATCATGAGAGAATATATGATTATGCTGTCTATAATGATTTGGGTAATCCTGATAAAGGCAAAGATCTTGCTAGGCCAGTTCTGAGTGGTGAGGAAAGGCCTTATCCTAGGCGCTGTAGAACCGGCCGACCACCAACGAAGACAGGTATTCTGCTCGCAAGATAATTGTAGTGCAATCCATGTGTGTTACACTTTCTTTTTGCATAAGCGTCATGTAATTGGATATTTCTTTAATGCCGTGACTTCTTCCAGATCCTCTTTGTGAGAGTAGAATTGAAAAGCCCCATCCAGTCTATGTACCTCGGGATGAAACTTTTGAGGAGATCAAGCAGAACACCTTCTCTTCTGGGAGATTGAAAGCTGTGCTCCATAATCTTATACCATCAATTGCTGCTTCATTGTCAAGTTCAGATATCCCCTTCACATGCTTCTCCGATATTGATAAGTTATATAATAGCGGTTTTGTCTTGAAAGAAGATGAACAAAATGGGAGGAGCAAGGTGTTTCTTGCAAGTGTGATGAAACAGTTTCTGAGTGTGGGCGATAGATTATTTAAATATGAAACTCCAGCAGTTATAAAAAGTAAGTTTTTCACCTTCTGTCATTCCTCTAGAGATGTCGAAAACAGTTGAAAGCAAGGTTGACTGAACACAATTACATCTCAGTCTCGGACCACAATCATTTACTGATTCAGGGTTTCTATTCTCGGGACATTCCTTTTCTTAGCAGCTCAGTTCCTTGAACACATAGCATTCATAATTCAGTCTAAAAGGAAAAGGAACAAGAATACAAAATTCCTGGAACATTATTTTCATTCTGCCTTTTATCATTATTGTCTCCAGGAGACAGATTTGCGTGGTTGCGAGACAACGAATTTGCACGCCAGACTTTGGCTGGTGTCAACCCAGTGAACATCGAGCTTTTGAGGGTAAGATATTGGTAAATCTGCTGTCTGTTACATTTTAGATCATGTGTTATTTTCTGCCTTGGGAAGTCTCAAGTTACATTTTTCCCACAGGAATTTCCAATTCTCAGCAAACTAGACCCTGCTATTTATGGACCTCCAGAATCAGCAATCACCAAGGAATTAATAGAGGAAGAACTTCATGGACTGAGTGTGGAAAAGGTATTGATATTCACACGCACTATGTTAACAGCTTCATATCCTCTTTCTTTCTAATCCAATGCTGCATTTCATGGACGCATAAAATGTGAGATGAATTAGGCGCAGATTTGTGGTCAAGGTAAACTGTGCTTGTGATGTATTGGCTTATGTTCCAGTGTTGTCGCTATTGGTTGGTAGTTGACCAGAAATTTTAACTTGGATGTGAGCTATGAAGTCTAGTTGTAGGTTGAAAACAAAAGATCATCCATTGCACCAAATTGTTCAGAAGTGCTCTTAATCATATCTGCTGGGTTAGTTTCTGGCAGTAGCAGAGCCCACATTTAGCATCTTCCTTTGATTCTCGTCATGTTATTGGTCTACTTGAGACACTACCAAACACAATGCATTTTTCCAAGGAAAATATATGTATTGCTCTTGTTCAAGAAGGGAATTCCTGTTTCTCCTATTTTAACTGTACTATCTAATGATACAGGCTATTGAGGAGAAGAGATTGTTTGTACTTGATTATCATGACTTGCTGTTGCCATTTATCGAGAAAATAAACTCCTTGCCAGATAGAAAAACATATGCCTCTAGGACAGTTTTCTTCTATAACAAGGCTGGTATGCTGAGGCCAGTAGCTATAGAGCTATCCCTTCCTCCAACACCTTCTTCGCCTCAGAATAAACATGTTTACACTCATGGGCATGATGCTACAACACATTGGATTTGGAAGCTGGCCAAAGCTCATGTTTGTTCAAATGATGCTGGAGTCCATCAACTAGTAAATCACTGGTAACTAATAATAATTTAATTTAAAACAAAAATATGAAACATTGGTTATCAATCCAACATGTTGTTGATCTGAATTTCTCAGGTTGAGGACTCATGCTTCTATGGAGTCTTACATAATTGCAACACACAGACAGCTTAGTTCAATGCACCCCATTTATAAGTTGCTTCATCCTCACATGCGCTACACGCTAGAAATTAATGCCCTTGCACGGCAAAGTTTAATAAATGGAGGTGGTATAATTGAGGCTTCTTTTAGCCCAGGAAGGCATGCCATGGAGCTAAGCGCTGCAGCATACAAGAGTATTTGGAGGTTTGATATGGAGGCATTGCCTGCTGATCTTCTGCGCAGGTTGGGTTCTAGTCATTCTTAAGCCTCTAAAACTTGAATCCAATGCACCAAATTTTCCTTTCTGTGGGCTTGTTCCGGTGGCATTATCACCATTTCCAACTCGTCTACCTTAAGGTCAATGTTAACTTCTGGTAGAGCAAACATACTAACTGATACTAATGATAAAATTGTCAGGGGTATGGCTGTGGAGGATCCTTCAATGCCTGGCGGTGTGAGACTTGTGATTGAAGACTATCCGTATGCAGCAGATGGGCTTCTTATCTGGTGTGCTATAAAGGAGTGGGTAGAATCATATGTTGCACACTTCTATTCGGAACCAAATTCTGTCACGTCTGATGTTGAGCTCCAAGCATGGTGGAGTGAGATCAAGAACAAAGGGCACTATGACAAAAGAAACGAGCCATGGTGGCCCAAACTTGAAACCAAAGAGGACTTGTCTGGGATAATTACGATAATGATCTGGATTGCATCGGGTCAGCATGCTGCCATAAACTTTGGACAGTATCCTTTTGGAGGATATGTCCCTAACCGTCCTACTCTTATGAGAAAACTCATCCCACTAGAAAACGATCCTGATTATGAGAAATTCCTCTTAAACCCTCAGCACACTTTTCTGTCTTCACTGCCTACTCAGCTTCAAGCAACTAAAGTGATGGCTGTCCAAGACACTCTGTCCACTCATTCTCCTGATGAAGAGTATCTGGGTCAGGTGAACCAGTTACACAGCCACTGGATCAATGACCATGAAGTTTTGAATATGTTTGATAAGTTCTCTGCTGATCTGGAGGAGATAGAAGAGATAATAAATGCAAGAAATAAGGATTTCCGTCTTAAAGGTAGATGTGGTGCTGGCATTCCGCCATATGAACTGCTTCTTCCTTCATCTGGTCCAGGAGTAACTGGTCGAGGAATCCCCAATAGTGTTTCTATCTGATGGACTTAGCTGAATTGAGACACTGGTAGATGCCTTTTGTTACCATCGGTTGGTGCATACCATTTTATTTCTGTGCTGTGCGGTTGTAAGGACCTTCAATAGATCTTTTGGAGTTCAGTATTTGATATTAAAGCACTGTAATTTGTAGGTAAAAATATTGTAGGACACAGAAAACTTGGACTTCATGATATTGGATCTGATCTGGATCTTTGTAAAGCAACGTATAATGTTCTGCAACTTATATTGAACATATCGTTTTCTCACTCTCTTTGGCCACGAAAGTGAAACAGTGCATCTTTTGCATAAAGGAGAAAGAAATGAAGTACAGTTGTTCAGAATGTCTTAATACCTGGCATTTCTGCCTTAGCAACTGTGTTTTTGGTGAAGAAATATAAGTTTACAACTTGGAGGTAGCCTTTGAGTGTGCAAGTTTGATTAACTCCTTCCTCAACACCTTACCAGGGGCATTCTTGGGTAGGGAATCAATGAAGATCACTTGTCTTATTCTCTTATACGGAGCAACCTACAAGCAGAAAAAATAAAGTAGATGGAAAATCTGTCGAAGAAAATATAGTTCTTTGTTCACAAGATGAGAGAATAAGTGTCGCATGCATGCATGCCTGTTTGGCAACGAAATCCTGTATTTGTGATTCATCAATGCCACTTCCACGTTTTCTCACCACAAAAGCTATTGGTACCTGACCTGCTTGCTCATCTGGAAACCTGCCAATCCATCAAGTGAGAGTTTAAATTGTAGTTCCGAAAAGAACCAATGTTCATTATAAAAAATGATAATGAAACAGCAGAACAAGGGAAATAAAAAAAAAAAAAAAACATACGGAACCACAGCTGCATCAACTATATCTGGATGGGATTGAAGCAGATGCTCCAGTTCTGCTGGGGCAATCTAAAGCAATACAAACATCAGCATATAAAACTTGATTGTTAATACTACAATGATACGATCGGACTGACAACAAATTAAATAACATTTAGGGGGAAAAAAAGGGGTTCCAATCAAACCTGGTAACCTTTGCATTTGATCATTTCCTTAATCCTATCCACGAAAAACAGAAATCCTTCATTGTCAATATAACAAAGGTCTCCAGTTCTTAGCCATCCATCAGAATCCAGAACAGCTGCAGTTGCTTCCTCGTCACCAACATAGCCTATATATATGAACAAAACGTTAATTATGAAACTGAAAATACAAAGAGCAATCGTCCAAGTCCAAATGGAAGTGGAGTACAAAGAAGTTACCTTTCATAATGAAGGGTCCTCTAACCCAAAGCTCTCCAGGCTTGGAAGGAGGCTGAGGAATTCCTGATTGGGGATCAACAATTTTAGCTTGGCAATTTGATAAAAGCTTTCCTGTGGCGCCTACTACTTGGCATTCTTCTGGACCCACTGTTCCAAATATTCTCGCCGTTGTTTCCGTCAACCCATATCCCTTCCATCACATTTTATTTTATCATTAATTTTTACTGCAACATTAAAACCCCTTTTCTTTTATTTTTAATTTTTTGTTTGGAAAGAGAAATGACAGCTGCACCGAATTCCAAGCACAGTCGACACTTAACAAGCACAGTGCAACTAAAGCCAATTGCACACATAATGTAAACATACTAAATTTAATCTCTTTATTTTTAGTGTAAAACGTAATAATTATATAATATAAGTTTCTCCTAAGTTACAACTTAACTAACATACCCTCTTAATTAATAATATGATAATGAGTTACTAATTTTTACTAACAAAATTTTATAATACATATTATTATATGTTGGAAGGGATAAATGTAATTTAACTAGACTCGATTTAAAAATAAATAAATAAATAAAAGAGAGAAAAATTAAGGATGAGTACTATTTTTAGATTTGATTTCCTAAAAATTATTGGAGATGGACGAAGAAATACAAAACCTACGCCAACAGACCCAACATATTCCAATCTGAAGATGCCTGCTGCTCACATATTGCAAAATGCAAGTTCAGGATTTTGAGTTTACGAATGACTTGTCAAATATCAAATATTCCCTTCATATCTCCCATAATTTAAGTTGAATCTTTTGTAGCAGATTTTTTATACGGACGAATAAATAGAAAGAGTCTTGTAGCGGAGCAGAGCGAGGACAAAAACAAAAACTAAAACTAAAACTAACCTGGGCCAGATTCACTTTAGGCAAGCTCTGTTTAAACTTCCGAATCACACTCAAAGTCAAACGAGCCCCACCAGAGGCCACGACTTCAATCGAGCTCAAATCATAACCGTCCATCACGCCACCATCTCGTGCCATCTTCAAAACAACAGGTGGAGCCAAGACCACGTGGCTAACCCTAAACTCCTCAACAGCTCTCAGCATCCCACCGAATTCAAACTTCCCCATGCACACCAAAGTCTCACCCAACCCCAGCGACCTCAAGCAGCAAGTAAAACCGTACGAATGGGAGTACGGAACCGTGCACAGCACAACCGCCGGCTTGCTCCTCGCCGCCCGAACCGCATGACCTCCAGCCACGGTGGCAACCAAGTTCCGCTGAGTCAGCACCACTCCTTTAACCATCCCCGTCGTCCCGGAAGAGTACAAGATTGCCGCTGGATCAGATAGTGACACCGAAACCCTAACTCTCTCCTCATCGTCACAATCTAACGAATCGGTGGCAGAGGAGAGGATTCAAACTCGGGGAGTCGAGCAGAACGGTGCCGTATTTAAGGTGGGGATCTTGTGAGCGGCGTCGTGAGTGGCGAACGCGATGACCGGTTTGGAGAGATGGATTTGGCGGAGGATTTCAGGAACGGTGTGCGAAGGGTTGGAAGGTGAAATGACGACGCCGAGGGAGAAGAGGAGAGGTAAAGAACGGGGATGTGAACGGAGTTTTGAGAGACGAGGAAAGCGACGTCGTATTTGGAGAGCTTGTACTTGGTTTTGAGGGAGAAAGCAAGAGTCTTGATGCGGAGGATGAGGTCGGGATAGAGAATGCCGTGCCGAGTGGCAGCGTCGATGAGGGCGGTGGTGTCGGGCGGCGGAGGGTGGGACTCGAGGAGAGAGAAGACGTAGGAGGTGACTGATGTCGTTTCGGGTGGGAATGCGAGGGAGGGGCGGAGGCTGTGAAAGATCTTGTTTTCGGAGCAGAATCCGCTTTTGGGATCCATTGATGATGAGTTGATGCTTTTGTTCGCCACTGGATTCGGAGGAATTGCAGTTGGAATTTTAATTTTGTCTGTTTATTTTTAAGAGAGAATATGGCCACCTAATTTGAAATTATCTGCTAATAAATTGAATTAAACCCTGTACGTTACCAGCACCATGATGCTGCGGGACAAGACAGATCACAATAGTGTTTCTCCCTCAAGACCATCAGTAGCGTCTTTGGCTAATTCGGCGCTTTCATCTGAAACTCAAGTGTGAGAACAGACTATTTTTAAGTAAAACTTTCTTTATAATCGTAATGATGAGGAGACTAAATTATTTTTATTACTACGAAGAGAGAGAGCTGTAATTATGAAAAAATATTAATTGAACATTGTTATTTTAGTTCAAATGATATGGAGGGTAAATATATATTACATTAATTTTGTATGATTTATAATACGTAAAGTCATCTTTAAAATATGTTTGTATTTTTTTAATATATTTCTGTCAGTGTAATTTTTATAAAATATTAGATAATTATTTAGTAACAACTCTAAAAAGTAAATTATTATTCCAAATAATTTTTATAAAAAAATATTTTATTTTATTTAAATTTTTAATATCATATATATTGATTATTATTATGTGGATATAAGATTTTTAAGATGAGATCTAAAGAGTTTATATTGTGTTTACTTATCTATAATGAGAATTAGAATGGGAGAATTATAATGCATAATTTGTTTAATTTTTAAATTGTGGACAGGAATATGAATGAGTTTCGTAGGTCTCCCGTGAATTTAGGATTTATTATTGGAGTTTGATTCTGGAGGGGAGTTGAAACCCAAACCCTAAAAATGATGATTTCGCCCCCAACAAAATCTATAATTCCAATTTTATCCTCGGTTTAAAAACCCAGCACTCGATAGTTGCAGGTCTACCGCTCGACCAAACGCCACGACTGTCAGACAATATCCTATCCGTTGTAGCATGAGATCCCATCAGACGCAGCCTCACAGTTTGTCATCGTCGCATGTGATCCCCTCACTCCTCAATGTTGCACGATGTCCCACACCGTTGCCACTTTCTAACCTTCACCGTTGCCCACTATGCCAGTACGCCTGATTGCCGCTTGCCAATCATCATCATTAATGATAATAATAGTTTTTAATTAACTGTAGGTATTTTAGTAATTTAAAATAATTCAGTTAATTATAATTATAATTATAAAATAAAATAAACATATCAACAAAATTTCAGTCATAATTCTTACAACATAATTAAATAATTTATTCTGATTTTTATTGATCGTTTTCATTTTAACTTATTATGATTTCAGTCCGTTTTATTTATTAACAAGTAAACGCAATATTATAACTTATTCAATATATAATTTATTGTAATTTATAACTCATCTAAATTAAAACTATAATTTTTTATGATTATATAAAAAACTATTCATATATAAAATATCACTCTAAAGTACAAAGAGATATTAATGTATATGAATTTCTGAAGTGCTCTTCAACATCGTTCGAAAGCGAAGATTATAAACAGCAGTATATATATCTAAGCCGCGCTTTAAATTGCTTCATCTTATGGCTACCGTTTTTTGCAATTCCCGTGTGGATATTATATTACTTTACATGTGTATCATCAATTTCTTTTTTTCTTTTAATCTTTTCTTTATGAATTAACCACAAAAAATTATTGTTGTTGTTATTATTATTATTACTAGTACTTAGTTGAAATACACGTATATTCACAAGTGTATTGTGCTATGTAACTCAAAATACATTTATCAAGTTATAACCTATAAATTAGTATAAAAACTTTTATTACCATGATGTGTGCGATACTACAATCTTCTCCTCCTTAAGACCTCGAATTCTGATGGGAGTCAATTGAAATAGAATGAAACAATAACATTGATCCATCCACGCATTAAATTACATATATGCATTGTTGCCGATTATAATAATTAATCTGTCCGTCACAACTTTCTCATTAGTTTTTACAATCCAAGATGCTTCCCTTTTGCCAGAGATTAACTTTTCACACTTCAACAACATAAATTATATTAATCTTATAATCAAATAATTATATAAAATCAAAATTTTTTTCAACAGCAAGTCTTAACTTGACCATATATTCACCCACAAACGAATGGTACAAACAATTTAAAATAAAAATGTTATTAGTGATCCATCTAATTTTTGGTGAAAGTTTAAAAATACATAAAATTTTATAAAATTATTAATGGTGCACCTAAAGTTCGTCAACGTCAAGTGTACCATTAAGCAAGCCACTTTCGTGTTAGCTCAGTCAGTGAACACTGCCGTCGCATTGATAAAATGGCCATTTACCTGCCAAAATTGTTTTGCCCTTTTTGAAAAATTATCACCTAACCACTTAAATTTTGGGAAAAATTCAAGTAAACGCCAAGATTTTCTTTACATAATAATTTACTTCCATGATTAACGAAAAAGTGATTCTCTAATTAAATTCTAAAAACTTAAATGGATCCAGTGACAAGTATTTTAAAACCTTTTACTATAAGTCGGATAGATTCCACAATTTAAATATTTGAGAAGTTCCAACTTCAGAGAGTGAATTGTGTTTGGATAGTACCGAGTAGATCTCCTCGAGGTCAACCCAACTTGAGTAGAAGACTTGATTGCTGGCACGAAGACAGTCTTACTAGGCGTCAAAGCTGGTCAAGGTCGAGTGTCTCCTCTCGAGGTCAACCCAACTCAAGCAGAAGACTTGACTGCTGGCACGAAGACGGCCTTACTAGGCGTCAAAGCTGGTCAAGGTCGAATGTCCCCTCTCGAGGTCAACCCAACTCGAGCAGAAGACTTGACTGCTAGCACGAAGACAACCTTACTAGGCGTCAAAGCTGGTCAAGGTCGGGTGCCCCGAGGCTAGTCGAACCCGAGCTCCTTCTTCTCCTCGAGGTCTTCAAGCCCCGGGCATGACTCAGTCACACCAGCAACGGCACGGAGAGAATGCAAGATTCAAGCATGGTCGGTTCGATACAGTTTGACCCCTCATTCCGACAACTCAACTCGACGTTCGATGCTTGGTCGATACCCCAAACGGTATGGTGTCATCATCAGTCGATAGCTGACACTGCCCACAGTGTCATCATTTCGTGCATGCCCGACACTATCATTAGGTCGTGAGAACCCATATCCACCTGACATCCCGCATTCCCAAGGTGTGCTGCAGTAATCCTTGTTGTCAGAGGGACCCAAACATCATTAACGTGGGAACGGTTGCCCCCGAAGAAAAAAGGCAGGAAAACAGAAGGATAAGTATGAATCGAAGTGTAAGTTGCGGGGGTTCTGGATTTTGAGATCCTCCTTCTTCTTTTTTTTCTCCTGTTGATTTTTTAAGTTCTCTCTATTCTTGCCGCCTTTTATTCAGAAATCATTTTATTTTTCCGGTCTCTCAAACAAAGAGAAATATAAAAGAATAACTCGATTATCGACTTGAGTGTTTGAGGATTTTCACCGAAAATACATTCGGCGACTTCTGACCTTATTTTTTGTGAGCACAAGCCTAAGGAAATCGTTGTTCTGGTAAATAAAGAAAAATTGAGATTGGCAAGAATTCTTGCTCGAACATTCTGTGAGCAGAAGTTTATGACCCGAGATCAAGCAAAAAACCACATCAACAAACTATAAAGCAATCTTCACGGAATATTGCATTGCTTGCCAACACGGGCTAATTTGTGTTGTGTGTACTGTCAACTGTGTAGGAAATTGGTGGTAATATTTGTCTTTTGTTCCGTTTCTTCTTTATTTTATATTCCCTCTTACTTTTCCATTAAAGGAAAGAGATACTCCAAACTCTCAGGTTACAGCTTTTTAATCCTATACTCCAATCAGCACAATCTGGAACATTAATCCTATACTTCACCTACTATCATATTACATGTTCCTTCACCTACCAGAAAGCATCATTGGACGGACCACTGGAATGATCTCTCCACACACACACACACACAACACACAAAAATATTGGCTGTTGAAAGTCAACCAAAACCAAACACCACATCCATCAAAAATAAAAAAAAATTTAAATTTGCCCAATGCCCCCCTGCTCTGTACCTGTCAAGATTCAATATAATATTTTGATTTCTTTTCTTCATCTATCATTGATCTGGTTTGATTATCAAACAAGAAAAGAACCGAGACAAGACCACAACTTTACTTTTGATCTATCATTGCAACCCGGTTCTCTCTCAGCAACCGAAACAAAACCCAACCTCCCTCTCCCATCCAAACTTTGCTTGACAAGGTCTCAGCTGGGTCTAATCCAAAATCATAAATTTTGATGATTGATGAAGTGAAAAATTGAACTTTAGCTGAAAAAAGCTCGTGATCATGGCTGATCCTCCTATACAAATACAAACGGACCCACCTCCCGCTCAAACACCTCTTCTCAATAATTCAAACCAAAATCACACTCAACATCCACAACAACAACAGCCGCAGCAGGAAACCCAAGTCCCAGAAACTGATCTTGATCGGACTCTACAAAAGCTTGAATATTATTTGACGTTTCTGGGCTTCAACCGGTCTTCAGTTTTGAGCTTTGTCTTGTCTTGGACAGCTTTTGTAGTAATAGGAGTGCTGGTCCCAGTTGTGATACTTGAATTGTCTAATTGTCCCGGATGTGAGAAGGGTCAAATTAAGGATTTTGAGTTGTGTATTGTGGCCTCCCAAGCTTGTTTAGCGGCTATTTCTTTGATTTGTATGTCGCATAATCTGCGTAAATATGGTATCAGGAAGTTTCTTTTTGTTGATCGACATAGTGGCCACATGGAGAGGTTTCATTACCAGTATATTCAGCAAATAAAGGTGAGCATGGTTTCATTACCAGTATATTCAGAAAATAAAGGTGAGCATTTCTAAGTTTGATTGTATTTATTGTTTGTTTTGCTTAATTGAGAATTGAGAAAAGTTTATTGATAGATTTGGCAGCTTTCTCAAGTAGTTTTATTCAAATGATGTGTTTTGAGTTATGATTTGACCATAGGGTGTTAAGGTGGAGACTGGAGAGGTAGGTGTTGACTGTAAGTTAGAAGGGTTTAGGGTCTTTGGGTTGCAGAAAAAATCACTGCATCCAAATGATATATATATTGTTATTGATCTGTTCACAATAGACATGAAATTTGAGAATCCTGATTTAGGGTGTACATATTGGGGTTTGAATTGCCAACTTCAGTTTTCATAAGAATCTGGTAGTAAAGGTTGTAAGATTCCCCTGTCTATGGTAAGCTTACCAAGATTATAATGTTAACCTTACATAGAAGGGCCAAAGCTGAGTCTGGAAACCACTCTCATTTTTCATCACATATTTCATAGTTTTGTAATTCTCCCTATTGAATCCACAAATATTAATGTATCCAGGAAAGAAATCTACTTGTGGAAAATAGATAAATTGTAAATGATTACAGAATTTAAGGCCAGCATAGGATAATGCTGATTGGGGAAGGGATGCATGCAGATGACCCTGACTGATTTATGATTAAGGCTAAATTGAGTTCAGTATTTTAGAATTTTAGGACAGTGTTGTCCTAGTAAATATGGACACATGATTGCTCAGGACCATCCTCTCATGTTGTCGAAAAATTTGGCAACAGATGAGGATCATGGAATACTAGTTCTCCTGAAGCGACTATGTCAAAATTTCTGTACCATGTTGCCTCCAAAATGGGATTTTTTTTTTTTTTTCGGCTATTCAATTTCATGGTCTCATTTTTCGCTTTGCACTTTATACCTTAAAAGGAAATGGCAATCAGTATGTGATAAGATATTTGGTCTTCTACCATCTATACAGGATTCTTTACGCTTGCTTATATTCTGGTCACTGCCATGTTTCATTCTGAAGACTGCTCGAGAGATCATCCGCATTTTATATGTACATCACGAATCATGGTGGCAATCTACTGCTATTTTATTTGCTTTCATTCTATCCTGGACTTACTTGAGTACAATATCTCTATCAGCCAGCATCTTGTTTCATGTAGTCTGCAACTTGCAAGTTATGCACTTTGATGATTATGCAAAGCTCTTGGCGAGGGAATCTGATGTTGTGGTACTGATAGAAGAGCATATGCGACTACGCTATCATCTGTCTAAGATAAGCCACAGATTCCGAATTTATCTTCTCTTAGAGTTCTTGGTTGTCACAGCCAGTCAAATTGTGACTCTTTTCCAGACGACTGGGTATGGTGGAAAAATCACTTTCATAAACGGTGGTGATTTTGCAGTAAGTTACTCTTTTTTATTTATATATTAGCCAAATAACCATGTGCCTAGATCTTAGTGGTTTTAGCTTCCATGCTCTTGGATTTGCAAAAGCTGTCTAAAAGCTTTATGGATTGGAGATTTTTTTTTTTTAAAAAAAGAATAATTGACTCTGATAGCATCCACAATCTGCAGATGGAAAGTTGGATCCTTTGCAATTGTTTTCTTAATCTTGCACTCTTTTATGTTCTAGCTGCTTCATAATTCAATTCTCATCACCCTCATTTCTGGACAACCTTCCAGGCATCCTCAGTTGTGCAGGTTGTTGGCATAATTCTTTGCTTACATGCAGCCACAAAAATTTCCCACAGAGCCCAAAACATTGCATCCATAGCAAGTAGATGGCATGCATTGGCAACATGCAATTCTGCTGATTCATCTCAACTTAGAGTCTCAAACAGTTTCGGAAACTTAGAAGCTTCCAGTCCATTGAACTCAGTGTGTATGAATTATTCTGAAAGTGATTTGGATTCTTTAGATTATGTTGCAATGCCTACAAATACACAATTGGCTTCGTATATGTCCTCATATCACAGGAGACAATCTTATGGTACGGTTTCCCATCTTGTCATATAACATTTCTACTATTCCTAATATACTCTCTCTCAATTGAAAAATTAAGAACTTACACTATGATCAAATTTAGCCATTTTCAGTCTACTTTATGGTTATGCATATGGGTCTTAATATTAGCATGGCAACCTGAGTAAAAGAATTGATTGGACTAAATGATATTTGTTTATATTGTTAAATATTTACTGCAATATGAGATTAGGAAAAGAACAAAACATATTTCATTGGTTGTCACATATGCTTGGGCAAACATACAAAAGCAGGCAACTCATGTTTAATTCGCTTTTCTTCTGTGCAGTTATGTATTTGCAGGCAAATCCTGGGGGCATTACCATATTTGGATGGACAGTTGATCGAGCTCTTATCAACACAATCTTCTTTATTGAACTCTCTCTGGTTACCTTTGTACTTGGGAAGACTATAGTTAATTCCAACTGACCATCTACATCATGGTGATTGCTCAACAATTCCTTCTGTGTTACTCAACAAAAATCCTTCGCAATATAAGATTTATGAGGTGAAACCATCACCACTTTTGAGGCAATTTCCACCATCACATTGGTTGTGAGTTTCAGGTGTATCTAATGATGCAGTTCTTAGACGTGACAATATTAGCATGCTGCATGCCGAGGTAGAGAAGAGAGAAGACAGACCCGGAAAGTGGAGAGACAGAGAGGAGGAGGTTCTCGACTGCTGTAAATTACAATCTGGGAAAGTTGCTCTTTGATAAAAGTTTGACAGAGGGAAAGTTGCTCTTTGATAAAAGTTTTGTCAAAAATTTTCAATACAGCCTACCCGCAGTCCCACACACTTGGGCAGTTTAAAAATCCCACATCGGACCAAAGTTAAAAGCTTATCAGTCTCTTTGAGCCACCACTGAGGTAATAAGAAAAGCAGTCTGTCGATCCAAAGGGTTTCTTCAATAGTTGAAAGAATTCAGTCAACTTTCATGTCTGGTAACCCGTGTGATTTTTAAATCATCAATCTTTGATAATTTTCAGAAAACAAATAAGCATCAGTCTTTGATGTGTAAGCCGGTCTTCTCCAGCGGATTCCAAAATCAGGTTTGTTGAAAGGAGCCCATCGTCACTTAGGCAGCATCATACTTGGATAAATCATAAAGCTTAAGCTTAAGCAACAACCAATAAGATCTTGACCTTGTCTTGGATATCATCAACATTGTTTTCCCATCAACCCCAAAACATGAACTCTTCCATTATCACTAAAAGAATTATATAATATATGTATAATCCCTTGGAAAAAAAAAAAGAGAAAAAGAGGTACATAAATTTATTACAAGGCGTATTTGGGCACATGCATAGATTTGTGAAAATGCAGTTCTTGCTGTTTCTGCAGTTCCTGCAGTTCTTTCTCAATTTGGTGATTGATCATTAATTCAATTGTTATTCCCCTTACATACGCTAAATGATCTGTTTGTTTACATATGTTAAGAAGTCATTGATAGTGAAACAATGTTTTACAAACACTAATGAAGAGCATTAAAGCAATATTTTAAACCCCATTACCAATATCGAATTTTAATGCATTCAAAATTTTTTTTCTTTACATAGATTTTTGGCCTTTACTTAATTAGTGTTTATGAATTAAAAACTCAAAGTTAATTAGTGTTTGTTTAGGAATAAAAAACTCAAAGTTGATTCGGTTTCCTTAGAAAAGCTGGGATTAAATAAACTGATTATATATATATAGAGAGAGAGAGAGAGAGAGAGAGGAAGAGAGCTAGGACAACATATAAAAATCAATGTCGACAAAAATCAAAGCAAGCCAAGAGATGGCGACACTTCCATCAGAACTCATCGTGGACATACTCCTGAAATTACCGGCCAAATCTCTATGCCGATTCAAGTGTGTATCCAAGTCATGGCTTGCTTTAATCACCAATCCTCGCTTTGCTAAAGCACACCTACTTACTCAGAGTCAGAGCCTGAGAAAAAGACTCATTGTCTGTCCTTTCTATTGTTATCCCCGCATTATACCTCTTCACTTGATAGATCATGAAACTGTTTATGATGACAAATTAGCTGTCGCTATAAGATTGGAAAATTGTAAAAAGATTGATGTATTTTCACCAGACACGTATGCCGGTCTTAAGGTGTATGGTTCTTGTAATGGTCTAGTGTGCATGTGTTTTAATACATTCCATTGTTCTTCTTTTTCACTCTTGAATCCTTCGACCAAAGAGTATCGAGAAATACCAAATTTTCCAATCAAACACTCACAGACTTGCCCTACTTATGGGGCATGTTGTGGGTTTGGTTATGCTGAGCATATTGATGACTACAAAATTGTGAAATTTTGTCGTTGTAAAAAAGTTGTGTGTATTTTTTCCTGGAGAAGCAATTCCTGGAAAGAGGTTGAACATGATTTTGTTTTGGCATTGCTCATCTGTTATTGGAGGAGTTGCTGTCAATGGGTCTATTCATTGGGTATTTGATGGTTGCAAAATTGGCGCATTTGATTTAGTGGAAGAGAAATTCAAGACCTTGCCCTTTCCGGATGTTAAGTCATACCTCGCTCATATGTATTTACTTCAAGTTCTTGGAGGCTGTCTTCTCTTATTTTACCAGGGAGGCTGAGATTTTTGGGTTATGAAGGAAGACGGCTCTCGGAAATCTTGGAGTAGAATTTGGACAGACAAATCAGTTTTCGCCTTGGAGCCTTTACGCCACTTGAAAAACAGCGAGATAGTACTGTTAAGAAAGAGTTTTTTCAAGATACTGTTGTTTTACAATCCTAATAAAGACATAAAACTTAAGATGTTCAGTGATTGTTGACATCCCAACACCATTTTCCATTGATGTGTTTGTGGATAGCCTTGTCTCACCAGAATATAATTCTCACAACGATTCTTCTTTGTGCTTGTGATCGTTGGTCTAGTAGCTAATAAATTTAGATTGTGAATTTTATTTATCCAAAGCGTTATTACCTTATTTTTTATATAAGTTGGATTTAGGATTGGAGGTGAAAAGAATTTTTTAGTTCTTCCGTAATAAGGTCCTTTTAATAAAGGATCATATATTTTAAGTAAGTATTTTTTTCACAATTTTTAATTTTTCGAGAAATTCTTCGTCAGTGTTGTGAATGACTGATTTTTCTCATTTTTTTCGATCTTGGTTCCATAGGAGCAAGTTAGAAAGATTGAGAAATTTTCAATTTAAAGATTTACAACACCAGTATGCTCATCCAATTATTTCATTATGTACTCTTATTAAGGTTAGAAGAATTTATTAAATTTATTGCAAGTGCAATTGATTTGCAAATAAATAATTGCTATCAAAATTCAATTTGTGTACTTTTGGTTTTGAACGAAAACGAGTCACTCTACTGAGAGTGAGACCCTCACCCACCATATGTACAGGCTCTGCTGACCTATTACCATCAGCAGCATTAGGCCTTACAGTGAGTGTCTGAACAAAATAATTAGTTCTAACTATTAGGTATGTGTGAAACCGAAAAAAAAAGGTCACTAACGGAGGATCCCTTTTATTATGTTTAATAAAAAGACAAATACATGTGACCATCATCTTATGTTGGCAAGTTATTCATATATGCATGATGGCCAAACACGCCAACAAATCACTTGAATGTGGCAATATCCAACAAATTACATGAAATATTTTTCAAAAGTAAGTTTAATGGCAGTAAAGTGAGGTGACTAATATGATCGATGAGACCCTTGAGAGAATCCAACCACTTGTTACAGGAAGATGACTTAAAAGCACCACAATTAGTACAAAACAATGTGTTTTGTACTAACTAATAAAATGTTTAATGTGACACGCATGAATCACATGACATGTAGATCTCACACCACACGCACAATTTTGGGGTTTTTAATTAAATATATCCTAAAAGTAGAGTATTTATATATATATATACCACATAATTTAAAATTATATAGATATGTCATTTTAGTGTCTATATTGTCTAAATTATCTCTAGAAGAAAATATAAGACTATACAAACAAACTTATTATTCAGCACACCCAACATTTTTGATCGGCACTCAAGTATAAAGAAAAATATTAATATTGTATTCCCAAATGTTGCATATGATATTTGTACACCTACTTTAAGCAAAACTTACGGGCTATGTTTAAAGAAATTGAGGTTTATGCAATTGTTGAAATAGCTGCAAAAGCTTATTGGCCACAACATTTTAACTACTTTATGAATGAGATATAAAATGTTGATGAAAGAGTTGTAAAATATCTTTATGATGCAGGTTATGCACGTGACCTCATTCTCATTTCAATAGAATGCGTTATAGTATTATGACAATTAACATAGTTGAATCCATAAATTCTATCCTTAAAAATTCTCGACAGTTGCCCATTCATAAGTTATTAAATTCAATCATTAATAAGCTTCGAGAGTAGTTTTGTGATAGGCAAGAGGAGACAGTTAATTATCACACCGACTAACAAAATAAGTTGAAAAAGAGTTGCTACAAAATCAGAGAATTTTCGTATATTTAAAGTGGTAGCGCTAAATATGCATGAGTTTATTGTAAAATATGGTGACCTTGATAATCATGTTAATATTCTTGAGAAGACATATAGTTTTCAGGAATTTCAACTTAATCAGTTACCTTGTGAACACGCATTAGTTATATGTAGGTATCGACAAAGTATATGATGTATGTTCTCATTACTATTTAAGTGAAGCATGGGTTTCAGCATATACAAAAATAATCTATCTTATTATTGCATAAGAAAAATGAGAGGTTTAAGAGGAATTGTATAGTAATGAGGTTTTGCCCCTTGTAGAAAAGCGAAAAAAGATCGGCCACAAGAGATTAAGATAACATCACAAGGCGAAGAGAAGCTACGTCATAAGTGTGGTAGGTATGGTTCTCAAGGATATAATAGACTAACTTGCACTGCACCAATTATATTATCTAACAATATACTCGTAGTTGAACTAAATGAAACAGAAGCACACACTTATATTCTACTCAACCTTATATACATGTCATTTTGATTGTCTTAATTTCTTTAATATCTATATTAGTGTAATCGTTAGTTGATAAATTTATATTTTCTTATTTCGTAGCTGGATAAGCATGTTTGTGTGACTTATATTGCTCTCAAAAGGAGGCGACCAGAGGTTCATAATACATGGGCTAAGTGTTGACATCAGGGCATCTAATAATTATGATAGAATGTATAGTAACTTTTGTTATCTTCAAACTTATTTGTGATTTGAATATGTATTGGACCTATGTTGTTTTATATATAACATGTTTTATTGGGTTTTATTGCTTGTGAAATTGAAGTATGATATATTACAGCTTTGTTGATAAGTGTTTTATATTGTTTTAATTCTATGTCATTGTGTATTTATAAAGTTAAACAACTGTTATCGTGCATATGTAATTTTACTTTAATATAGACATTTATTAAAAGATGAACAAATAATGCTTCTGTGATAGGTAGTGATTTATAAATGTATGTTTATTTTTTAAAAATAATTGATCGTAATCATGTATAGTCATGTATTTTTATAGAGATACCTGACTATAGTAATGTATAGTTGTGTATTTTCATAGATATCCGACCGTAATCGTGTATCAATAAAAATACCCGATTGTGGTCATGTATCTATGAAAATACCCAACTGTGATTGTGTATTTCTACTGATCATTCCTTAAATATATATGATTATCCTGCTATATCACATACATTATACAAAATTATATTGTCTTCTTTCACTAATACATTTAACTAATTGTAACAATTACATCTCATGATAACTAATATAAAAAAGTAGCAAAATCACAACAATTAGAAGTTCTTAAAGTTGTACTATAGTAATTGTTTTCCACGACCTATGTCTAATTAATTTGACAGCTAGTGCTTTGTGAAATTATTTAACATCATCCTATTGGAAATATATGTTGACGTCAAAGGCTAATACCTCCAAGTATCGCCACAAAAATGCGCTACAAACACCACTAATAAAATTAACATATATCAATATTAAAATCACCATTCTTATTTTGAAAAAAAAGGTATATAATCTTCTCAATTTCATACCCTAATTGTTATTGCGAGATGTTTCTTACTCTCACGATGGGCTAAGGAATCTTTATTATAACTTCAGTACAATCTGGATGTGTTTCGTAATATGATATCTTTTGAAGCAGCAAAGATATCATGTCTGCAATAGGAAATAATTGTTTGACCAAAACAAAATCTTTTGTGTAGTCTATCATAGAGTCATAAACAGAAATTTTGTCGACAGGGGTATTGACCACATTAAGAATCTAATGTTCATTCATTAATATAGGCAAGTATACCTATGAAATTTGGACAACATTTTAAACAAAAAAATGCTACATAATGTAAAAAAACAAGCATATAATTCGAAACTCACTGTCAATACAATTTTTCAATGAGTAGCACAATCTAATTTTCCTTTATTAGCATAATCAATGCAATAATTATTCTTTTCCCACACACCATATGGGTCTTATATGTATACCTTATGTCTATCCTTCAAATTACACTAGAAAATTTAACAAGAATATATTAGCAAACATGTATTATTTGTAATTATTTTGAAAGGTTAAGGAATATGTAATGAAAATTCACCATATCAAAAAATTATTATTCATAATATTGCCTTAGACATATCTTTCCTTAAGTAGTAGCATGCAATGTCGATATGTTGAATATAAAGTATGAAATCAATTAAGAAAATAACAAACATTTATCAAAATAATCTACAAAAAAATATTGTGTTAAAAAAAAAATTACCAAATTAGCTAACGACATGTTCGGTATATATAATATTCGAAAAAATTATCTATTAACCTCCATAAGAGTCAAATTGATAAATTCTCTACATAAATAGATGATAAAATGACAAGAAGCATTAAGTAAACATACATTATATATGACTTAAAAATAAAAAGTTAATATCATAATATTGGATAACTTACAGATATTTTTTATCATTAGCAATATTCATCCGTCGTTGAAGCTTTAGTAACTCCTCTTGGGTATAAGGGGATGCACTTGGAACTTTACTATCTCTTAAGGGTGTACTTCAATATCTATTGTCTCTCGCAGCTTTTTCAAGAGATTGGTGTATGGTGTCCGTAAATATATCAAAGTTTTTTTTGTCTTTTCTCTTCCTTAAATTACACATCAATTTACAATCATTTCATTACGTTGAGATGACAATAAGATCCTTTTTGTACCATGACTATTATCTTACATCTTTAGTGGGAGTGTATCATCTTCTCGTGTTACAAGATTAATGAGTATGTCCAATGGTTATTGCGCGGGTGAGACAAATATGATATCGAACTGATTGTTTATAGGCTACAAAAATAACAACTAAATTGTCTTAGAAATTAGAAATTAATAAACCTTATAATAATCAAATATTGAAAGTTTTTTTAGTTTAAACCTTAGCATCAAATGCATGAGAATCTGTAGCTGAAGGCTCCTTAAGTAGTTGAAAAAGCTTGTTCAATTTGATATCAATTAAGTCAATATGACTAATTTTTCCCTTAATGTTATTAATCTGTGTGACCATCATATGTTCCATCTTAGTGATATTCTAAATGCAATAACCAAATTGATTAATATTCTCTTTGACAATAGAACTATGAAAAGCAAGGCAAGTCGAGATGGACCACCTGAAATGAACAAAAAATAAACTATTAAATTTGCAGGTACAATCAAATATGTACTTATTAATTGAAAATACATTAAACTTTTTTTTTTTTATTGGTACTGATGTTTTTTCATTTAAATGTTTAGGAGGTAATGTTTTTAAGCATTTTAGATAGATAGATCATTTGATTTACTATCATCATGAGAGTCAATAGAGTTGCTTAACTCAATATCATCTTATTCACTATTATCTTGTGAATTGTTTCTCTCTTGTTGACAATTTGATTCACTATTGTTATCCTCCTCTTCACCGATCTCTTTAAGATACTCATCTTGACCAAAATATTGCATGCAATGTTTTTAAGCTGCTCATCGATCTCTTTTTTTTTTTTTAAAAAATCATCCTGGAGGCTTTTCTTATTGAAGATTTTCTTTTGAATCTCACCAAAATCTTTAGGTTTTGTTAATTTATATCTAGAAATTCGAGGAAATAAATTTTGAAATTATTGTCTCTCGCACATTTCTCGTCAATGATGGAAACAACTTTATTTGCCTAAACCTGTGTAATCAATGACATAATTTATGACTTATATAAATAAAAGATGATAAATTATATCAAGTCGTATACTAATTAGTTTAGTTTTATTATAAAAAATCATGAGGGAATTTATGGACACTATAGGTTACTCCTTTATATTTTCAATCTATGTTGGATTACTGCTTATGCTTAGCCATACAGTCTGTAATACCTTTTCTCATACTTTCAATGATCATCTTAAAATAAGAGCATCCCCATGGATATTTATTAAATTTGTTAAAATTGTCCGCAATGAGTACATGAGTTTTATTTATATAGTTTATGTTCTCTTTTCTAAGTAATACTGACTCTACAAAGTATAACATGAGGAGCTTGACCATTTTCATATTATCATTTGAATCAGCATTCATGAATTTTTCACCAAGTTCTTATGTTGTGATTTTTTTTCTGTTGTGATTGCATAATTTTCATATAAGAATTCATCAACTATTCTCTCATTATCATCAATATCTTCAATATTGGGTGTGTACGATGGATTGCAATTCAATCATATTACTAAGGTGAACTCTCTATTAAGAATGAAATATTTTTCTATCCGATCCTAAACCACATTGCCTTCTTGTTTAATTTACCGTATTTTTCTTATACGGACAATTTGGAAGTGGATATAAAAACTATACCAGAGGCTAAAGGAATTATGAGAATGAAAGTCGTAGGTCATATGTTGTATTTCTATGTAAATACCATATAGATATTTTTAAAGTATTAGAAAACAAGCATCATCTTATTCCATATTAGATCAGAGCAATTTAATTCAATAGTAATATTAAAGATAAATCTTAACTTTATGACTAATGCAACACGTATTATCTTGAAATGACTAACACAATAAATATTTATTTAATAGTATGATATATTGTATAATATTACGAAATCCCATATTTTATAATTGACCCGGGATGATGCAAATATAAGGTGCAATTAAGTTTCAAGGATAAATAAGAAAAGATAATTTGAATTTAATTATATGAAAGAAAATGTCAAAATTGGCAATGGATTTAATATAGATTAATTACTAGTTATGTTATAATCTAACTTAATATGGGATTTAAATTTAATTTCCGTACCATATGTGTTGAATCTTAATTATTAATCATACTGATTAAGAAAATAAAGTCAATGAGGTTAAAAACTAGCAGAGTTAATTTAAGATTATTAAATCAGTAGTTTGTTAAATTTCTAAAACAAAGACAGATGTAAACTCAATGGTTGTTACAATAACATTAATTATTAATTTATCATCCAATAACCACAAATTACAGTCTTGTTAAAAGAAAAAAGAAAAAAGAAAAGAAAAAAAGTACAAACTTATGGAATCCCAATTCTTTTAAAAGTTCGTTTAAACCACCTGATTAAACGAGACAAGACAGTAAGAATGTAAGATTAAATTGTCAACCTAAAGTTTGTCAAGTGTACCATTAAACTATTTTTGTAGGGTTGGCAATTTATAGGCTTGGGTCGGGCTTTTGTAAGCCCAGACCCAAGCCCATGTATCAAACAATAAGCCCAAGCCTTGAAAAAGTCCGTTCATATTGAGCGGGCTTGGCTTGGGCCGGGCTCGAGCGGGCTTGAACGGGCCCGGGTCGAGCTTGGGCTTTTATTAATTTTTTTAAAATAAATTTTTAATAATACTATAAATTAAAAAAAACTTAAATTATACACAATTATCTAATATTAACAGTACAACAAAATAACTCACAAATACCAATATCGAAAATAAACTAATCCAATAATAAATTTTTATTCAATAATTTGTATAAACCATTAAATAATATTAAACATAAAAATTTATCGATTGATTCATCATAATATTATTTCATATTATTTATTAAATTCAACAATTAGTAGTATAATTTAAAAATAATTGAATTATTTAAAGAATTATTTTTAATTTATTAAATTAAATTTAATGTAATCCTATTCAATATTACACCAAATAAAAAATAATATTATATATAATTCAATCTAATTTAATATAATTTAATTAGACTTAATTTTTAAAATTAAATACATATATATATATATTTATTTATTTATATTTTTTTAATTTATAAATTAACGCTCGGGCTTAGGCCCGGACTTTTTATAAAAGCCATTATCCAGATCCGTTCGTAGCGGGCCTTAGATTTCTTAGGCCCATGTCCAAACATTTAATACACGAGCAGAACTTTAAGCCCGCGTATCCGGGCCGGGCCGGCCCGGGCTTTTTTGCCCACTCGATATTTTTGTGGTTGCTCCGTTTTAAAAGCACAAAAAACTCCCACTTCACCTTTAACCGAACAGAAATAACAAAATAGTGGCTTGTCTCGCCGCTGTAGATAGCCTATATAATCTGACATGTTTTATGTGAAATGGAAATAATGAAGCGAGGCTCAAGAGAAGAGGTGTCCGTCCATTGAGAATCATAATTCAGCTTATAAGTGAAGACATTGATCCTGGTTAGCTTCCTTTGTTTTCTTATTTTTTAAGCCTTTATATCTTCAGTTTCTTGCATTTATGGTGGATTTTTTTCTTGTCTTTTCCTTTTTTTTGTTATTTTTGTTTTGAATAGGACAACAGTACTAAAATTTTCATAAATGATTTTTGTATAACTGGAGATTGGATCATGCATCACGGCTATTTCCCTGCATCTTCCTCCGTTGCTAAAGATCTTATTTTGGCAGGTCTTTTGCTTTAAACTAATTAATAGATTTGTTCTTGCAGCTACCAACCCAGGGAAGAGTGTAGAATCTGCAGTGAGGGGCTGGTTGCCAAAGCCGGTAACCTCAAGCAATGTCAACATTTTTCAATATGAGGCTAATTTCGGTGTCCCATCTGATTTTGGTAACCTGGGGGCTATTCTCATTACTAATCTTCACGGCAAGGAATTTTACTTGCTGGAGATTGTCGTTCATGGTTTTGATGGATGGCCCATCTTCTTCCCAGCCAATACATGGATCCATTCGCGGAAAGATAATGCTGAAAGTAGAATAATCTTCAAAAATCAGGTGAGAATTTTGTAAGAGCATTGGGAGCATTATCTCGTTTTGTCTGGCCTCCACTAAATCTATGATGAATGATTTTGCTTAAGCATTTAATCCCTTAATTATTGTAAGCAGGCATATTTGCCATCACAAACACCTGCTGGCATAAAAGATCTGAGGCGTGAAGACTTGCTGAGTATTCGCGGTAATGGAAAGGGCGAGAGAAAGCATCATGAGAGAATATATGATTATGCTGTCTATAATGATTTGGGTAATCCTGATAAAGGCAAAGATCTTGCTAGGCCAGTTCTGAGTGGTGAGGAAAGGCCTTATCCTAGGCGCTGTAGAACCGGCCGACCACCAACGAAGACAGGTATTCTGCTCGCAAGATAATTGTAATGCAATCCATGTGTGTTACACTTTCTTTTTGCATAAGCGACATGTAATTGGATATTTCTTTAATGCCATGACTTCTTCCAGATCCTCTTTGTGAGAGTAGAATTGAAAAGCCCCATCCAGTCTATGTACCTCGGGATGAAACTTTTGAGGAGATCAAGCAGAACACCTTCTCTTCTGGGAGATTGAAAGCTGTGCTCCATAATCTTATACCATCAATTGCTGCTTCATTGTCAAGTTCAGATATCCCCTTCACATGCTTCTCCGATATTGATAAGTTATATAATAGTGGTTTTCTCTTGAAAGATGATGAACAAAATGGGTGGAGCAAGGTGTTTCTTGTAAGTGTGATGAAACAGTTTCTGAGTGTCGGTGATAGATAATTTAAATATGAAACTCCAGCAGTTATAAAAAGTAAGTTTTTCACCTTCTGTCGTTCTTCCTAGAGATGCGAAAACAGTTGAAAGCGAGGTTGACTGAACACAATTACATTTCAGTCTCGGACCACAATCATTTACTGATTCAGGGTTTCTATTCTCGGGACATTCCTTTTCTTAGCAGCTCAGTTCCTTGAACACATAGCATTCATAATTCAGTCTAAAAGGAAAAAGAACAAGAATACAAAATTCCTGGAACATTATTTTCATTCTGCCTTTTATCATTATTGTCTCCAGGGGACAGATTTGCGTGGTTGCGAGACAACAAATTTGCACGCCAGACTTTGGCTGGTGTCAACCCAGTGAACATTGAGCTTTTGAAGGTAAGATATTGGTAAATCTGCTGTCTGTTACATTTTAGATCATGTGTTATTTTCTGCCTTGGGAAGTCTCAAGTTACATTTTTCCTACAGGAATTTCCAATTCTCAGCAAACTAGACCCTGCTATTTATGGACCTCCAGAATCAGCAATCACCAAGGAATTAATAGAGGAAGAACTTCATGGACTGAGTGTGGAAAAGGTATTGATATTCACATGCACGATGTTAACAGCTTCATATCCTCTTTCTTTCTAATCTAATGCAGCATTACATGGACACATAAAATGTGAGATGAGTTAGGCACAAATTTGTGGTCAAGGTAAACTGTGCTTGCGATGTATTGGCTTATTTTCCAATGTTGCTACTATTGGTTGGTAGTTGATCAGAAATTTTAACTCGGATGTGGGCTATGAAGTCTACTTGTAGGTTGAAAACAAAAGGTCATCCATTGCACCAAATTATTCAGAAATGCTCTTAATCATATCTGCTGGGTTTGGCAGTAGCAGAGCCCACATTTAGCATCTTCTTTTGATTCTCGTCATGTTATTGGTCTACTTGAGACACTACCAAACACAATGCATTTTTCCAAGGAAAATATATTTATAGCTCTTGTTCAAGAAGGGGATTCCTGTTTTTCCTACCTCCAGCACTGGTATTGACTTCTTTTGACCACTTTAATTATCGATGGCTATCTGATGATGCAAAATTGTCCGTTATCAGAATCTGTCTCTTGATGATGGGTTCCAAGTTTGAGGCTCTTGTTGCTCACATTTGAGAATCAAACTAGTTTTAAATTAAAAGAACATATGGCCAAGGATCATAGATTTCCTAAATTCTATGGCATGACATTTGGTTCCTTGTGTACAAAAGAGTTGAATTAGGTTCTATCAAGGCCTGTGTTTGGAGCATTTGGCAAAGCTGGAAGTGCCAACTCCATTGCATTTGTCAGGAAGGTACGACTCTCTTATATACTTCCCAATAGTTTTCTTACCTTATGTCTTACTGTTGGCTCATGGAGGACTGTTGGTTGTTAATCTGTCTATGGGCTTGTGAAATACCGAACAGGAAACAAGATTTGCAGCTAATGATGACTCCTCCTCTCTTGCATTTTGTGGGGCGGGTCACTGGCATTGATACTTCTCTGTCATTTGGTAAAGTTAAGAAGAAACAAACAGACATGTATCACATGCACTATGAGTCTAGACACCCTCATCACTTGATTGTGTATGTCACACTCATATCATATGCAAACTAATCGCCACTGCATTAACTTCTTGGCGACGATTGATTGATTCTCTATTTGTCTTTGTCTGTTTCCTGCTCCTAAAAAAAAAAAATTCAAACAGATATGGTCAAAGACTACAAGTTTGAGAATCAAACTAGTTTTAAATTAAAAGAACATATGGCCAAGGATCATAGATTTCCTAAATTCTATGGCATGACATTTGGTTCCTTGTGTACAAAAGAGTTGAATTAGGTTCTATCAAGGCCTGTGTTTGGAGCATTTGGCAAAGCTGGAAGTGCCAACTCCATTGCATTTGTCAGGAAGGTACGACTCTCTTTCTGACATTAACTCACTGCCTTAAACTCCTTCCGTTTATGACATATGAGCAAATTTCATTTTTGTCACAAGCAGGCAACAGCAGAATGTGGAATAAAAAGCACATATGGACTGAACAAGAGGATAGAAGCCGTAAGCAACGTGAGGAACTCTCAAAACTGGACATGAAGCTCAATGATTCCCTGCCAAATATCACATTAGACCCAGAGACATACACAGTTACAGCAAACAATGAAGTTCTCACTTGCTCTGCTGCTTCCAGAAATTACTTCCTCTTTAAGGCATGGACTATTATTTTTCTCAACTTATAGTCTTTGACCATAGAGAATCAATCAATCGTCGCCAAGAAGTTAATGCAGTGGCGATTAGTTTGCATATGATATGAGTGTAATATACACAATCAAGTGATGAGGGTGTCTAGACTCATAGTGCATGTGATACATGTCTGTTTGTTTCTTCTTAACTTTACCAAATGATGAGAAGTATCAATGCCAGTGACCCGCCCCCACAAAATGCAAGAGAGGAGGAGTCATCATTAGCTGCAAATCTTGTTTCCTGTCCGGTATTTCACAAGCCCATAGACGGATTAACAACCGATAGTCCTCCATGAGCCAACAGTAAGACATAAGGTAAGAAAACTATTGGGAAGTATATAAGAAAAATATTGGGAAGTCTAAAATATAAGAAGTTGCCTTAACAAACCCAACATATGTGCTAGCAGTCATACGCCAGCGCTGGAACAACGTTTTTCCAAACAAAGAAAAGAGTACCAAGTACTACAAAATAGGAGAAGCTTCAGAAAGGAGCTTTATAGAGTAATATCTGGAACATGAAAATACGGACGAGATACTTGTTTAGCAGCAGTCTGGATGAGCAAGACAGGAAGGTGACTTCAGTGATGAGAGCTTGGAGAGAATCCAACCAGCTGATGGCTTCAGAAATGGCAGAAACTGCAATTGATTTATCATCACAGTTAATGGATCAAATCACACAATCGTAGTAAAACAATAAAAATTTTGCTAGAACACGACAAAGAGACAATAAACTAATTCCAGGCTGCATGATTTAAAGAGTAAAGAGTACAAAGCTCTGAGCAAACAATATTTAGTTAAAATAAACATTCCTTCAACAAATCGAAAGGCTTACAACAATTAACAATTATAACAGTAGACGATACAAAACAAAATATTAGAAAAGTAATTAATTTTTTAACTTTCTAACTCAATGTGCACGATTCCACTAACGATCTAAGCACAAGAAGAACTACCTTCAAGCAACAATTAAGCATTCTTATCATTTAACAGACACCACATTTAACATCAGTAATAAACCAGCAATAGCACACACAAACGTGTGTTTTAGAATGAAAAATCTGACATGGTAGTGAACACATAAAAACACTAAAACAACAATTCACCTTAAACGGCAGCGTTCCAATTGCGGGAGATCTCCCTCTCAAATTCTGCATCCGCTTCTCCTGGAACAGGGAATGAACTCCTCAAGATTGCAGCAACGGTGGAGCTCCTTTGCAGAAAGATCTTTTCTGAATAGTCCAATCTATCATTCCAAGCCTTGATGGAATGTGGAGGGTTGGTCAGGACTTCGTCTATGTCGACAAGGCCCTCATTAATGTCATTCAGCACAATAGCATCATTCAAGAAATCGTTCAGCAAATCTTCAAGATCTTTTAGCTTATGAGTTAAGAGCACCATTCAGAAGCTTACTTGTCTCCTCTGCTTGTGCAACATAAAGAAAAGGGCTTTTAAGCTTGCCCATTGGATGGCATTATGGGTTCCGAATCTTTTATCGTCAGACGAAGGCATTGTCGAAGCATTTGTGAGGACAAGATCGACGTTTGTGGCGAATCTTTCTAAGCATAAGGAAAATCATGTGCTGAAAAATTTCATTCGTCTGGTTGAATACGCGGTGGCACGCATGCAGGGAATGCATTTGTAAGGACAAGATCAGCGTTTGTGGCGAATCTTTCTAAGCATAAGGAAAATCGTGTGCTGAAAAATTTCGTTCGTCTGTTTGAATACGCAGTGGCACGCATGCAGGGAAAGGGGTCTTCTCCAAGGCTGTCCCATCATAAGCTAAAAGATCTTGAAGATTTGCTGATCGATTTCTTGAATGATGCTATTGTGCTGAATGGCATTAATGAAGGTCCTGTCGACATAAACGAAGTCCTGACCAACCCTCCACATTCCATCAAGGCTTGGAATGATAGACTGGACCATTCAGAAAATATCTTTCTGAAAAGTAGCTCCACCGTTGCTGCAATCTTGAGGAGTTCATACGCCAGCGCTGGAACAACGTTTTTCCAAACAAAGAAAAGAGTACCAAGTACTACAAAATAGGAGAAGCTTCAGAAAGGAGCTTTATAGAGTAATATCTAGAACATGAAAATACAGACGAGATACTTGTTTAGCAGCAGTCTGGATGAGCAAGACAGGAAGGTGACTTCAGTGATGAGAGCCTGGAGAGAATCCAACCAATGATGGCTTTAGAAATGGCGAAACCGCAATTGATTTATCATCACAATTAATGGATCAAATCACATAGCAGTAGTAAAACAATAAAAATTTTGCAGAACACGGCAAAGAGACAATAAACTAATTCCAGGCTACATGATTTAAGGAGTAAAGAGTACAAAGCTCTGAGCAAATAATATTTAGTTAAAATAAACATTCCTTCAACAAATCAAAAGGCTTACAACAATTAACAATTATAACGGTAGACGATACAAAACAAAATATTAAAAAAGTGATTAATTTTTTAACTTTTTAACTCAATGTGCACGACTCTACTAACGATCTAAATACAAGAAGAACTACCTTCAAGCAACAATTAAGCATTCTTATCATTTAACAGACACCACATTTAACATCAGTAATAAACCAGTAATAGTACACACAAACGTGTGTTTTAGAATGAAAAATCTGACATGGTAGTGAACACATAAAAACACTAAAACAACAATTCACCTTAAACGGCAGCGTTCCAATTGCGGGAGATCTCCCTCTCAAATTCTGCATCCGCTTCTCCTGGAACAGGGAATGAACTCCTCAAGATTGCAGCAACGGTGGAGCTACTTTTCAGAAAGATCTTTTCTGAATGGTCCAGTCTATCATTCCAAGCCTCGATGGAATGTGGACGGTTGGTCGGACTTCGCTTATGTCGACAGGACCTTCATTAATGCCATTCAAGACAATAAGCATCATTCAAGAAATCGTTCAAAGAAATCTTCAAGATCTTTTAGCTTATGATGGGACGACCTTGAGAAGATCCATTTCCTCGCATGCGTACATCGCGTATTCAAACAGACTGAACGAAATTTTTCAAGACACGATTTTCCTTATGCTTA
Organism: Murraya koenigii; assembly: GCA_025617385.1. Lineage (NCBI taxonomy): Eukaryota > Viridiplantae > Streptophyta > Magnoliopsida > Sapindales > Rutaceae > Murraya > Murraya koenigii. Next base: position 28,436,775 of record CM046814.1, on the reverse strand, counting down.
GAAAGATTCGCCACAACGCCGATCTTGTCTTTACAAATGCATTCCCTGCATGCGTGCACCGCAGTATTCAAACAGACGAATGAAATTTTTCAACACATGATTTTCCTTATGCTTAGAAAGATTCGCCACAAACGTCGATCTTGTCCTCACAAATGCTTCGACAATGCCTTCGTCTCGACGATAAAAGATTCGGAACCCATAATGCCATCCAATGGGCAAGCTTAAAAGCCCTTTTCTTTATGTTGCACTAGCAGAGGAGACAAGTAAGCTTCTGAATGGTGCTCTCAACTCATAAGCTAAAAGATCTTGAAGATTTGCTGAACGATTTCTTGAATGATGCTATTGTGCTGAATGACATTAATGAGGGCCTTGTCGACATAGACGAAGTCCTGACCAACCCTCCACATTCCATCAAGGCTTGGAATGATAGACTGGACTGTTTAGAAAAGATCTTTCTGAAAATGAGCTCCACCGTTGCTGCAATCTTGAGGAGTTCATTCCTCGCTCCGTGAGAAGCGGATGCAGAATTTGAGAGGGAGATCTCCCGCAATTGGAACGCTGCCGTTTAAGGTGAATTGTTGTTTTAGTGTTTTTATGTATTCACTACCATGTCAGATTTTTCATTCTAAAACACACGTTTGTGTGTGCTATTGTTGGTTTATTACTGATGTTAAATGTGGTGTCTGTTAAATGATAATAATGCTTAATTGTTGTTGAAGGTAGTTCTTCTTGGCTTAGATCGTTAGTGGAATCGTGCACATTGAAGTTAGAAAGTTAAAAATTAATTACTTTTCTAATATTTTGTTTTGTATCGCTCATCGTTATAATTGTTAATTGTTGTAAGCCTTTCGATTTGTCAAGGAATGTTTATTTTAACTAAATATTGTTTGCTCGTAGCTTTGTACTCTTTACTCTTTAAATCACGCACTCGAATTAGTTTATTGTCTCTTTGTCGTGTTCTCGCAAAATTTTTATTGTTTTACTACGATCGTGTGATTTGATCCATTAATCGTGATGATAAATCAATCGCAGCTTCGCCATTTCAAGCCATCACCGATTGGATTCGTCCGAGCTCTCATCATCGAAGTCACCTTCCTGTCTTGCTCATCCGCATCGCCGCTAAACAAGTATCTCGTCCGTATTTTCATGTTCCAGATATTACTCTATAAAGCTCCTTTCTCAAGCTTCTCCTATTTCGTAGATTGGTACTCTTTTCTTTGTTTGGAAAACGTTGTTCCAGTATCAGGCGTATGATCTGCTAAGCACATATGTTGGGTTTGTTAAGGCAAATTCTTATATTTTAGACTTCCCAATATTTTTCTTATATACTTCCCAATAGTTTTCTTACCTTATGTCTTATCGTTGGCTCATGGAGGACTGTCGGTTGTTAATCTGTCTATGGGCTTGTGAAATACCGGACAGGAAACAAGATTTGTAGCTAATGATGACTCCTCCTCTCTTGCATTTTGTGGGGGCGGGTCACTGGCATTGATACTTCTCTGTCATTTGGTAAAGTTAAGAAGAAACAAACAGACATGTATCACATGCACTATGAGTCTAGACACCCTCATCACTTGATTGTGTATGTCACACTCATATCATATGCAAACTAATCGCCACTGCATTAACTTCTTGGCGACGATTGATTGATTCTCTATTTGTCTTTGTCTGTTTCCCACTCCTAAAAAAAAATTCAAACAGATATGGTCAAAGACTACAAGTTGAGAAAAATAATAGTCCATGCCTTAAAGAGGAAGTAATTTCTGGAAGCAGCAGAGCAAGTGAGAACTTCATTGTTTCAGTAATGCATGTATGTCTCTGGGTCTAATGTGATATTTGGCAGGGAATCACTGAGCTTCATGTCCAGTTTTGAGAGTTCCACACGTTGCTTACGACCTCATCCTCGTGTTCGATCCATATGTGCTTTTTATTCCACATTCGCTCACTGCTGCTTGTGACAAAATGAAATTTGCTCATATGTCATAAACGGAAGGAGTTTAAGACAGTGAGTTAATGTCGAAAGAGAGTCGTACCTTCCTGACAAATGCAATGGAGTTGGCACCTCCAGCTTTGCCAAATGCTCCAAACACGAGCCTTGATAGAACCTAATTCAACTCTTTTGTACACAAGGAACCAAACGTCATGCCATAGAATTTAGGAAATCTATGATCCTTGGCCATATGTTCTTTTAATTTAAAACTAGTTTGATTCTTAAATGTGAGCAACAAGAGCCTCAAACTTGGAACCCATCATCAAGAGACAGATTCGATAACGGACAATTTTGCATCATCGGATAGCCATCGATAATTAAAGTGGTCAAAGAAGTCAAAACCAAGTCTTGGAGGTAGGAAAATTAGAATCCCTTCTTGAACAAGAGCTATAAATATATTTTTCTTGGAAAATGCATTGTGTTTGGTAGTGTCTCAAGTAGACCAATAACATGACGAGAATCAAAGAAGATGCTAAATGTGGGCTCTGCTATCTGCTAAACCCAATGAGATATGATTAAGAGCATTTCGAATAATTTGGTCCAATGGATGACCTTTTGTTTTCAACCTACAAGTAGACTTCGTAGCTCACATCCGAGTTAAAATTTCGATCAACTACCAACCAATAGTAACAACATTGGAAAATAAGCCAATACATCGCAATCACAGTTTACCTTGACCACAAATTTATGCCTAACTCATCTCACATTTTATGTGTCCATGTAATCTTGCATTAGATTAGAAAGAAAGAGGATATGAAGTCATTAACATCGTGCATGTGAATATCAATACCTTTTCAACACTCAGTCCATGAAGTTCTTCCTCTATTAATTCCTTGGTGATTGCTGATTCTGGAGGTCCATAAATAGCAGGGTCTAGTTTGCTGAGAATTGGAAATTCTTGTAGGAAAAATGTAACTCAAGACTTCCCAAAGACAAAAAATAACACATGATATAAAATGTAACAGACAACAGGTTTACCAATATCTTACATATATTACAGTGAGTTTCGATTTATTTGCTTGTTTTTTTACATTATGTAGCATTTTTTTGTTTAAAATATTGTCCAAATTTCATAGGTATACTTGCCTATATTATTGAATGAACATTGGATTCTTAATGTGGTCAATACCTTTGTTGACAAAATTTCTCTTTATGACTCTATGATAGACTACACAAAAGATTTTGTTTTGGTCAAACAATTATTTCTTGTTGCAAACATGATATCTTTGCTATTTTAAAAGATATCATATTACGAAACACATCCAGATTGTACTGAAATTATAATAAAGATTTCTTAGCCCATCGGGAGAGTACGAAACATCTCACAATAAAAATCAGGGTATAAAATTAAGGAGATTATATACTTTTTTTTCCCAAATAAAAATGGTGATTTTAATATTGATATATGTTAATTTTATTAGTGGTGTTTGTGGCACATTTTTGTGGCGGTACTTGGAGGTATTAGCCCTTGACGTCAACACATATTTCCAATAGAATGATATTAAATAATTTCACAAAGCGCTAGCTGTCAAATTAATTGGACATAGGTCGTGGAAAACAATTACTATAGTACAAATTTAAGAACTTCTAATTGTTGTGATTTTGCTATTTTTTTAGATTAGTTATCATGAGATGTAATTGTTACAATTAGTTAAATGTATTAATGAAAGAAGACAATATAATTTTGTATAGTGTATGTGATATAGCAGGATGATCATATATATTTAAGGAATGATCAGTAAAAATACACAATCACAGTCGGGTTTTTTTATTGATACACGATTACAGTCGGGTATCTATGAAAATGCACAACTATACATGACTATAGTCATGTATCTCTATAAAAATACACGACTATACATGATTACGATCAATTATTTTTTTAAAAAATACACATATCTTTATAAATCACTACCTATCACAGAACTATTATTTGTTCATCTTTTAATAAATGTCTATAGTAAAGTAAAATTACATGTGCACGATAACAGTCGTTTAACTTTATAAATACACAATGACATAGAATTAAAACAACATAAAACACTTATCAACATAGCTGTAATATATCATACTTCAATCTCACAAGCAATAAAACATGTTATATATAAAACAACATAGGTCCAATACATATTCAAATCACAAATAAGTTTGAAGATAACAAAATTACTATACATTCATCATAATTATTAAGATGCCCTGATGTCAACACTTAGCTCATGTATTATGAGCCTATGGAACCAAGATAGAAAAGATTGAGAAAAATCAGTCATTCACAACCACTGATGAAGGATTTCTCGAAAAATTAAAAAATTGTGAAAAAAATATTTACCTAAAATATATGATCCTTTATTAAAGAGACCTTATCGCGGAAGAACCAAAAAATTCTTTTCACCTCAATCCTTAATTCAACCTCTTTCCAGGAATTGCTTCTCCAGGAAAAAATACACAACTTTTTTACGACGACAAAATTTCACAATTTTGTAGTCATCAATATGCTTCAAGCATAACCAAATCCACAACATGCCCTATAAGTAGGGCAAGTCTGTGAGTGTTTGATTGGAAAATTTGGTATTTCTCGATACTCTTTGGTAGGGGAAATTTACATAATTAACCAGTCTCATTTTGTATTTTTCACAAGTAAGCTTTCTACATTTTTCCTATCATAATTAGCCAAACTCTAATTTTTCAGACAAAGATACTCTTGTTTCGTCACTGGCTAAAATTCTCACAACAGTTACTCGAGTTCTGAGACGACGATCAGAGACACCGAAGGACAAGCGTAATCTGTAAGTTTTTTTTTTTTAATGAATTTCGGGCTGCCATCAGTGCGGTGTTGCCGGCACCACGTCATGGCCGCGGTGCTGCAGGCACCACGCGATGGCATGCAGCCATTGCACCAGAATCAGTGCGATGGCAGCAGCCATCACACCATAATCGGGTGCGATGGCCAACCATCGCACCAAATCTGGTGCGACGGTACCAAATTCCGAATCGGAATTACGGAATTTAGCGCGACGGGCATCCGTCGCATCAAACCGTCGCACCAAATTTGGTGCGACGGTACCAGTTTCAGATTTTGGAATTTGGTGCGACGGATACCTGGTGCGACAATACTAGTTTTAGATTCTGTAATTTGGTGCGACATGCAGTCGGTCGCATGAAATTTTCATGCGACGGGCTGCATGTCGCACTAAATTATCGGGTTGTAATTTACGGAATTTGGTGCGACGCTGTACTGCCGCATAATTTTAGTGCGACAGGTGCCCGTCGACCTGTAATATTTTCCGAAATTTTGTGATATAATTTTTTAAAATTTTAAATTATATAATTATAATTTAATAATGTTATATTTGTAATGAAATATAGCAGATTCAGCGTATGTACCGGGCATGATGCGGATACCTTATACCGATCATTTTCCCAGGCGTATACAAGTATGTGTAAGTTAGATACGATCGTAAAAGCTATTGAGGGTAAGTTAACAAAATGACGATTGCAATTATTCAAAAGGATATATTTGGCCATTTCTTGGAGTGTCTGAGCTTTTCATTCGATGAGTGTTATTATGCATAATTTGTTGCTAAGACAAGTGGCCTGTAATGAGACAGATCTTGAATTTTGCTTTGATATTACCTTTCATATGGTAAAAACAAATGCCATGAGCAGCATAACAGAATACTTTAAGAACGGCTCTCTTGATGGAAGTGCATCAATCGGAGATAAATACTAAGTCTGGCATATCACCAATCACTCCATGTAACTTCATCATAAACCATTCCCAAGCATCATTATTCTCTAAATCCAAAACTCCAATGGCTAACGGATACAATTGATTGTTTCCATCTAAGCAGGTTGCAACAAACATATTTCCCCGATATAGACCCTTTAGATGAGTACCATCTACCGCAATCACCGGTCTAATATACTGTTTAAAACCCTTGATGGAAGATCCAAGAGCTACAAAGTAGTATAAGAAATTACCATCTCCATCGCGTTCAAGGTGAGTAACTGTACCCTCATTTGCGGCTTTCAAAACATGAGAATATTTGGGTAGTAAGTTATATGACTCGCAGGATTCCTCGAATAATTTTCGGACCAACTTCTCCGGCCCGATATGCTTGCTGATATATTAACTGGACACCATATTCCTGCTGCATGTCTACTCCGATATCATTTGGCGTGTATATCTTTTTTCCCGAATATATTTTTCAGCAATAATATGACCAACAACCCTACTCCTTACTTAGTGACTGAGTCGCGATAATACCTCATTATGACATGTATGTACATTATCAATTCTCCGAACTACCCAATAAACATTGTCCTCGTTCGAAGGTCTCGTAGCTCGAATACGCCATTTACATGATTCGAAGAACGATGGGCCTCAAAGCGTGCAGTTATGGACCTTGCAATCTTAAAATCAAACTTATTCGGAAGGGCAAATTTATGCTAGTCCAATATTAACTCATTCTTCTTGAGAATAACTTACCCACACTAATATCATCCCAATTACAACTTCTAATAAAGTCCGGAACAAGCAAGTTTGATGGCATAATCGGAGAAAGACTTATAAGAGGGTCAACAACTGTCATCATCGAGCGGTCCATTGGAGCGATAGATTGATCGTTCGACTATTAGCAGCAATATCATCCTCACGCTCGTTCTCATTGTTAGAAGGAATATCAATAAGATCAACACCCTATCATTAACACGAACATCATCTCGCTACATGATTGCCCATGTTATTAATAGGTTCACCATGTTGCTTCTAAAGATGTTTCTACTCGGTAACATCTCTTCTCTAACATCGAGCAATGCAATACCATTATCATCAATAGTGTCATTATTGTCGTGGATCGGAGAGTAATATTGCTGCAACAATGTTGTCCTTGGTAATACCTATTCTTCAACATCTGGGACAGAGACTGATTCTACAAGTGCCTCAACATCTTCAACATCTTGGGTTGGAACTCTAGGAAATGTGGTAACAAATATAGGAATACATCCAATGTTGGCCACATCAGAGGCTAAATGTAATACAACCTTCATCATTTCGTCATTACATATGTCCATGGGTAGTGAACATACACGATGGGTTGTGTTATTAGACTTCAATGTTGTCTTTAACGTGATATTATATTCATTAGGATTTATCCGTAAAACCTCGTATATTCTTGATAAAAGCCGAACAAACAAACAATCTTTTCCAACAAAAAATGCTGTATTCTTAGCATTCACATAATCCATCCGACCATCTGCCGATGTCTCCCACCAACCATTATAACAGAATTCAAGTACAACTAAGTCCATTAATCCTGACATGATTGAAGAAAATAATTTTATTATACTGTTAAAAGCAATTTTATTAATAATAAATCTTGGGTTGGAACTCTATGAGATGTGGTAACAAATATAGGAATACATCCAATGTTGGCCACATCAGAGGCTAAATGTAATACAACCTTCACCATTTCGTCATTACATATGTCCATGGGTAGTGAACATGCACGATGGGTTGTGTTATTAGACTTCAATGTTGTCTTTAACGTGATATTATATTCATTAGGATTTATCTGTAAAACCTCGTATATTCTTGATAAAAACTAAACAAACAAACAATCTTTTCCAACAAAAAATGCTGTATTCTTAGCATTCACATAATCCATCCGACCATCTGCCGATGTCTCCTACCAACCATTATAACAGAATTCAAGTACAACTAAGTCCATTAATCCTGACATGATTGAAGAAAATAATTTTATTATACTGTTAAAAACATAATCACTAAAAAATAAAATATATTAAAAAATAATAAGTGTGCGACAAGCTGCTTATGCTGTCTCACTAAGGTGCAGCCTGTATTGGTGCGACAGGTGTACTGTCTCACTGAGTTGGGTGCTGACAGGTGCTGTCTCACCGGGCCCAGTGCACCTGTCAGCACTGAGCCTCGGTGCACCACTGTCGCACTAAGCCGACTGTCTCACTAAGCCTAGTGAGGCAGGCACACTGTCTCACCAACTGCCGGACAATCACCAAAATATAAACCCAGCTCATAAACGATACTAACACATAAATTCATAACACTTATAAATATTTAATACAATTATATTACCTTACACGCAGTTAGGTAAAGAAGCTCCGATCTTCGATTATTGAGCGGTGTTTATAGTTTGCGAGGAACGGTGTTTTGATTGGATAAGGAACGAGTTAGCGGTTCATGAGAACGATGTTTTAAATTTATAGTTACGGAATAAAAATTAAATATGGAGGGTAATTAAGGAAATGTAAGTTTTGATTGGCTATATTTGATTGAATATAAAGTGATTGGTTATTTGTGAAATTTAGAAATTGAGGCTGGTTATTTATGTAAATTTTCTCTTTGGTAGAAGGATTCAAAAGTGAAAAAGAAGAACAATGGAATGTATTAAAACACATGCACAATAGACCATTACAAGAACCATACACCTTAAGACCGGCATACGTGTCTGGTGAAAATACATCAATCTTTTTACAATTTTCCAATCTTATAGCGACAGCTAATTTGTCATCATAAACAGTTTCATGATCTATCAAGTGAAGAGGTATAATGCGGGGATAACAATAGAAAGGACAGACAATGAGTCTTTTTCTCAGGCTCTGACTCTGAGTAAGTAGGTGTGCTTTAGCAAAGCGAGGATTGGTGATTAAAGCAAGCCATGACTTGGATACACACTTGAATCGGCATAGAGATTTGGCCGGTAATTTCAGGAGTATGTCCACGATGAGTTCTGATGGAAGTGTCGCCATCTCTTGGCTTGCTTTGATTTTTGTCGACATTGATTTTTATATGTTGTCCTAGCTCTCTTCCTCTCTCCTCTCTCTCTCTCTCTATATATATATAATCAGTTTATTTAATCCCAGCTTTTCTAAGGAAACCGAATCAACTTTGAGTTTTTATTCCTAAACAAACACTAATTAACTTTGAGTTTTTAATTCATAAACACTAATTAAGTAAAGGCCAAAAATCTATGTAAAGAAAAAAAATTTTGAATGCATTAAAATTCGATATTGGTAATGGGGTTTAAAATATTGCTTTAATGCTCTTCATTAGTGTTTGTAAAACATTGTTTCACTATCAATGACTTCTTAACATATGTAAACAAACAGATCATTTAGCGTATGTAAGGGAATAACAATTGAATTAATGATCAATCACCAAATTGAGAAAGAACTGCAGGAACTGCAGAAACAGCAAGAACTGCATTTTCACAAATCTATGCATGTGCCCAAATACGCCTTGTAATAAATTTATGTACCTCTTTTCTCTTTTTTTTTTCCAAGGGATTATACATATATTATATAATTCTTTTAGTGATAATGGAAGAGTTCATGTTTTGGGGTTGATGGGAAAACAATGTTGATGATATCCAAGACAAGGTCAAGATCTTATTGGTTGTTGCTTAAGCTTAAGCTTTATGATTTATCCAAGTATGATGCTGCCTAAGTGACGATGGGCTCCTTTCAACAAACCTGATTTTGGAATCCGCTGGAGAAGACCGGCTTACACATCACAGACTGATGTTTATTTGTTTTCTGAAAATTATCAAAGATTGATGATTTAAAAATCACACGGGTTACCAGAAGTGAAAGTTGACTGAATTCTTTCAACTATTGAAGAAACCCTTTGGATCGACGGACTGCTTTTCTTGTTACCTCAGCGGTGGCTCAAAGAGATTGATAAGCTTTTAACTTTGGTCCGATGTGGGATTTTTAAACTACCCAAGTGTGTGGGACTGAGGGTAGGCTGTATTGAAAATTTTTGACAAAACTTTTATCAAAGAGCAACTTTCCCTGTCAAACTTTTATCAAAGAGCAACTTTCCCATATTGTAATTTACAACAGTCGAGAACCTCCTCCTCTATGTCTCTCCACTTTCCGGGTCTGTCTTATCTCTTCTCTACCTCGGCATGCAGCAGGCTAATATTGTCACGTCTAAGAACTGCATCATTAGATACACCTGAAACTCACAACCAATGTGATGGTGGAAATTGCCTCAAAAGTGGTGATGGTTTCACCTCATAAATCTTATATTGCGAAGGATTTTTTGTTGAGTAACACAGAAGGAATCGTTGAGCAATCACCATGATGTAGATGGTCAGTTGGAATTAACTATAGTCTTCCCAAGTACAAAGGTAACCAGAGAGAGTTCAATAAAGAAGATTGTGTTGATAAGAGCTCGATCAACTGTCCATCCAAATATGGTAATGCCCCCAGGATTTGCCTGCAAATACATAACTGCACAGAAGAAAAGCGAATTAAACATGAGTTGCCTGCTTTTGTATGTTTGCCCAAGCATATGTGACAACCAATGAAATATGTTTTGTTCTTTTCCTAATCTCATATTGCAGTAAATATTTAACAATATAAACAAATATCATTTAGTCCATTCAATTCTTTTACTCAGGTTGCCATGCTAATATTAAGACCCATATGCATAACCGCAAAGTAGACTGAAAATGGCTAAATTTGATCATAGTGTAAGTTCTTAATTTTTCAATTGAGAGAGAGTATATTAGGAATAGTAGAAATGTTATATGACAAGATGGGAAACCGTACCATAAGCTTGTCTCCTGTGATATGAGGACATATATGAAGCCAATTGTGTATTTGTAGGCATTGCAACATAATCTAAAGAGTCCAAATCACTTTCAGAATAATTCATACACGCTGAGTCCAATGGACTGGAAGCTTCCAAGTTTCCGAAACTGTTTGAGACTCTAAGTTGAGATGAATCAGCAGAATTGCATGTTGCCAATGCATGCCATCTACTTGCTATGGATGCAATGTTTTGGGCTCTGTGGGAAATTTTTGTGGCTGCATGTAAGCAAAGAATTATGCCAACAACCTGCACAACTGAGGATGCCTGGAAGGTTGTCCAGAAATGAGGGTGATGAGAATTGAATTATGAAGCAGCTAGAACATAAAAGAGTGCAAGATTAAGAAAACAATTGCAAAGGATCCAACTTTCCATCTGCAGATTGTGGATGCTATCAGAGTCAATTATTCTTTTTAAAAAAAAAAAAAAATCTCCAATCCATAAAGCTTTTAGACAGCTTTTGCAAATCCAAGAGCATGGAAGCTAAAACCACTAAGATCTAGGCACATGGTTACTTGGCTAATATATAAATAAAAAAGAGTAACTTACTGCAAAATCGCCACCGTTTATGAAAGTGATTTTTCCACCATACCCAGTCGTCTGGAAAAGAGTCACAATTTGACTGGCTGTGACAACCAAGAACTCTAAGAGAAGATAAATTCGGAATCTGTGGCTTATCTTAGACAGATGATAAGCGTAATCGCATATGCTCTTCTATCAGTACCACAACATCAGATTCCCTCGCCAAGAGCTTTGCATAATCATCAAAGTGCATAACTTGCAAGTTGCAGACTACATGAAACAAGATGCTGGCTGATAGAGATATTGTACTCAAGTAAGTCCAGGATAGAATGAAAGCAAATAAAATAGCAGTAGATTGCCACCATGATTCGTGATGTACATATAAAATGCGGATGATCTCTCGAGCAGTCTTCAGAATGAAACATGGCAGTGACCAGAATATAAGCAAGCGTAAAGAATCCTGTATAGATGGTAGAAAACCAAATATCTTATCACATACTGATTGCCATTTCCTTTTAAGGTATAAAGTGCAAAGCGAAAAATGAGACCATGAAATTGAATAGTCGAAAAAAAAAAAATCCCATTTTGGAGGCAACATGGTACAGAAATTTTGACATAGACGCTTCAGGAGAACTAGTATTCCATGATCCTCATCCGTTGCCAAATTTTTCGACAACATGAGAGGATGGTCCTGAGCAATCATGTGTCCATATTTACTAGGACAACACTGTCCTAAAATTCTAAAATACTCAACTCAATTTAGCCTTAATCATAAATCAGTCAGGTCATCTGCATGCATCCCTTCCCCAATCAGCATTATCCTATGCTGGCCTTAAATTCTGTAATCATTTACAAGTTATCTATTTTCCACAAGTAGATTTCTTTCCTGGATACATTAATATTTGTGGATTCAATAGGGAGAATTACAAAACTATGAAATATGTGATGAAAAAATGAGAGTGGTTTCCAGACTCAGCTTTGGCCCTTCTATGTAAGGTTAACATTATAATCTTGGTAAGCTTACCATAGACAGGGGAATCTTACAACCTTTACTACCAGATTCTTATGAAAACTGAAGTTGGCAATTCAAAACCCAATATGTACACCCTAAATCAGGATTCTCAAATTTCATGTCTACTGTGAACAGATCAATAACAATATATATATCATTTGGATGCAGTGATTTTTTTCTGCAACCCAAAGACCCTAAACCCTTCTAACTTACAGTCAACACCTACCTCTCCAGTCTCCACCTTAACACCCTATGGTCAAATCATAAATCAAAACACATCATTTGAATAAAACTACTTGAGAAAGCTGCCAAATCTATCAATAAACTTTTCTCAATTCTCAATTAAGCAAAACAGACAATAAATACAATCAAACTTAGAAATGCTCACCTTTATTTGCTGAATATACTGGTAATGAAACCATGCTCACCTTTATTTGCCGAATATACTGGTAATGAAACCTCTCCATGTGGCCACTATGTCGATCAACAAAAAGAAACTTCCTGATACCATATTTACGCAGATTATGCGACATACAAATCAAAGAAATAGCCGCTAAACAAGCTTGGGAGGCCACAATACACAACTCAAAATCCTTAATTTGACCCTTCTCACATCCGGGACAATTAGACAATTCAAGTATCACAACTGGGACCAGCACTCCTATTACTACAAAAGCTGTCCAAGACAAGACAAAGCTCAAAACTGAAGACCGGTTGAAGCCCAGAAACGTCAAATAATATTCAAGCTTTTGTAGAGTCCGATCAAGATCAGTTTCTGGGACTTGGGTTTCCTGCTGCCGCTGTTGTTGTTGTGGATGTTGAGTGTGATTTTGGTTTGAATTATTGAGAAGAGGTGTTTGAGCGGGAGGTGGGTCCGTTTGTATTTGTATAGGAGGATCAGCCATGATCACGAGCTTGTTTCAGCTAAAGTTCAATTTTTCACGGGAAAGGGAGGTTGGGTTTTGTTTCGGTTGCTGAGAGAGAACCGGGTTGCAATGATCAAAAGTAAAGTTGTGGTCTTGTCTCGGTTCTTTTCTTGTTTGATAATCAAACCAGATCAATGATAGATGAAGAAAAGAATTCAAAATATTATATTGAATCTTGACAGGTACAGAGCAGGGGGGGCATTGGGCAAATTTAAATTTTTTTAATTTTTGATGGATGTGGTGTTTGGTTTTGGTTGACTTTCAACAGCCAATATTTGTGTGTGTTGTGTGTGTGTGTGTGGAGAGATCATTCCAGTGGTCCGTCCAATGATGCTTTCTGGTAGGTGAAGGAACATGTAATATGATAGTAGGTGAAGTATAGGATTAATGTTCCAGATTGTGCTGATTGGAGTATAGGATTAAAAAGCTGTAACCTGAGAGTTTGGACTATCTCTTTCCTTTAATGGAAAAGTAAGAGGGAATATAAAATAAAGAAGAAACGGAACAAAAGACAAATATTACCACCAATTTCCTACACAGTTGACAGTACACACAACACAAATTAGCCAGAGTTGGCAAGCAATGCAATATTCCGTGAAGATTGCTTTACACTTTGTTGACGTGGTTTTCTGCTTTCTGCTTGCTCTCGAGTAGGGTTGTAAATTTCTGTTCATATAATATTCGAGCAGGAATCTTTGTCAATCTCAATTTTTCTCTATCCACTGGAACAACAATTTCTTTGGGCCTGTGTTCACAAAAAACAAAGTCAGAGGTCGCCGAATATATTTCCGGTAAAAATCCTCCAACACTCAAGTCAGTAATTGAGTTATTCTTTTTGTATCCCTCTTTGTTTGAGAGACCGGAAAAATAAAATGATTTTTGGGTAAAATTCCTCATGAATAGAGAGAAATTAAAAAACCAGCAGGAGAAAAAGAAGAAGGAAGAGGATCTCAAAACCCGGAACCCCCGCAACTTACACTTCGATTCATACTTATCCTTCTATTTTCCTGTCCTTTTTTTTCGGGAGCAGTCGTTCCCGCGTTAATGGTGTTTGGGTCCCTCTAACAACCGGGATTACTACGACACACCCTGGGAATGCGGGATTTCAGGTGGGTATGGGTTCTCATGGCCTAATGATAGTCTCGGGCATACGCGTACGAAATGATGACATTGTGGGGCGTGTGCCGGCCATGATGACACCATACCGTTTAGGGTATCGGCCAGGCATCGAATGTCGCGTTGAGTTGTCGGAAGGAGGGGTCAAACTATTTCGAATCGGCCATGCTTGAATCTTGCATTCTCTCCGTGCCGTTGCTGGTGTGACTGGGTCATGCCCGGGGCTTGAAGACCTCGAGGAGAAGAAGGAGCTCGGGGTTCGACTAGCCTCGAGACACCCGACTTTGACCAGTTTTGACGCCTAGTAAGGCCGTCTTCGTGCCAACAGTCAAGTCTTCTACTCAAGCTAGGTTGACCTTGAGAGATGACACTCGACCTTGACTAGCTTTGACGCCTAGTAAGGCCGTCTTCATGCCAGCAGTCAAGTCTTCTGCTCGAGCTGGGTTGACCTCGAGAGGGGACACTCGACCTTGACCAGCTTTGACGCCTAATAAGGCTATCTTCATGCCAGCAGTCAAGTCTTCTGTTCGAGCTGTGTTGACCTCGAGGGGGCCTGCTCGATACTACCCAAACACAATTCACTCTTGGAAGTCGGAACTTCTCAAATATTTAAATTGTGGAATCTATCCGACTTCTAGTAAAAGATTTAAAAATACTTGTCACTAGATCCATTTAAGTTTTTAGAATTGAATTAGAGAATCACTTTTTCGTTAATCCTGGAAGTAAATTATTAGGTAAAGAAAATCTTGGCGTTTACTTGAATTTTTCCCAAAATTTAAGTGGTTAGGTGATAACTTTTCAAAAAGAGCAAAACAATTTTGGCAGGTAAATGGCCATTTTATCAATGCGACGGCAGTGTTCAGTGACTGAGCTAACACGAAAGTGGCTTGCTTAATGGTACACTTGACGTTGTCGAACTTTAGGTGGACCATTAATAATTTTATAAAATTTTATGTATTTTTACACTTTCACCAAAAATTAGATGGATCACTAATAACATTTTTATTTTAAATTGTTTGTACCATTCGTTTGTGGGTGAATATATGGTCAAGTTAAGACTTGCTGTTGAAAAAAAAATTAATTTTATATAATTATTTGATTATAAGATTAATATAAATTTATGTTGTTGAAGTGTGAAAAGTTAATCTCTGGCAAAAGGGAAGCATCTTGGATTGTAAAAACTAATGAGAAAGTTGTGACGGACAGATTAATTATTGTAATCGGTAACAATGCGTGGATGGATCAATGTTATTGTTTCATTCTATTTCAATTGACTCTCATCAGAATTCGAGGTCTTAAGGAGGAGAAGATTGTAGTATCGCACACATCATGGTAATAAAAGTTTTTATACTAATTTATAGGTTATAACTTGATAAATGTATTTTGAGTTACATAGCACAATACACTTGTGAATATACATGTATTTCAACTAAGCACTAGTAATAATAATAATAACAATAACAATAATTTTTTGTGGTTAATTCATAAAGAAAAGATTAAAAAAAAAAAAAGAAATTGATGATACAAATGTAAAGTAATATAATATCCACACGGGAATTGCAAAAAACGGTAGCCATAAGATGAAGCAATTTAAAGCGCGGCTTAGAGATATATATACTGCCGTTTATAATCTTCGCTTTCGAACGATGTTGAAGAGCACTTCAGAAATTCATATACATTAATATCTCTTTGTACTTTAGAGTGATATTTTATATATGAATAGTTTTTTATATAATTATAAATGATTATAATTTCAATTTAGATGAGTTATAAATTACAATAAACTATATATTGAATAAGTTATAATACTACGTTTATTTATTAGTAAGTAGAACGGATTGAAATCATAATGAGTTAGAATGTGAACGATCGATAAGAATTAAAATGAATTATTTTTAAAATAAATTGTTTAATTGAACCGTAAGAATCATGGTTGTTAAAATTTTATTATATGTTTATTTTATTTTATAATTAAAATTATAATTAATCGAATTATTTTAAATTATTAAAATACCTACAGTTAATTAAAAACTATTATTATCATTAATGATGATGATTGGCAAGCGGCAATCAGGGATAGTGGGCAACGGTGAAGGTTAGAAAGTGGCAACGGTGATGGGACATCGTGTAACATTGAGGCGCGATGGGATCACATGCGACGATGACAAACTGTGAGGCTGCGTCTGATGGGATCTCATGCTACAACGGATAGGATATTGTCTGACAGTCGTGGCGTTTGGTCGGCGGTAGACCTGCAACTATCGAGTGCTGGGTTTTTTAAACCAAGGATAAAATTGGAATTATAGATTTTGTTGGGGGGCGAAATCATCATTTTTAGGGTTTGGGTTTCAACTCCCCTCCAGAATCAAACTCCAATAATAAATCCTAAATTCACGGGGGACTTACGAAACTCATTCATATTCCTGTACACAATTTAAAAATTAAACAAATTATGCATTATAGTTCTCACATTCTAATTCTCATTATAAATAAGTAAACATAATATAAATTCTTTAGATCTCATCTTAAAAATCTTATACCTACGTAATAATAATCAATATATATGATAAAATATATTTGACAATAAAAATTTAAATAAAATAAAATATTTTTTTTATAAAAATTACTTAAAATAATAATTTATTTTTTAGAGTTGTTACTAAATAATTATCTAATATTTTATAAAAATTACATTGACAGAAAATATTAAAAAAATACAAACATATTTTAAAGATGACTTTACGTATTATGAATCATACAAACTTAATGTAATATATATTTACCCTCCATATCATTTGAACTAAAATAACTATGTTCAATTAATATTTTTTCATAATTACAGCTCTCTCTCTTCGTAGTAATAAAAATAATTTAGTCTCCTCATCATTACGATTATAAAGAAAGTTTTACTTAAAAAATAGTCTGTTCTCACACTTGAGTTTCAGATGAAAGCGCCGAATTAGCCAAAGACGCTACTGATGGTCTTGAGGGAGAAACACTATTGTGATCTGTCTTGTCCCGCCGCATCATGGTGCTGGTAACGTACAGGGTTTAATTCAATTTATTAGCAGATAATTTCAAATTAGGTGGCCATATTCTCTCTTAAAAATAAACAGACAAAATTAAAATTCCAACTGCAATTCCTCCGAATCCAATGGCGAACAAAAGCATCAACTCATCATCAATGGATCCCAAAAGCGGATTCTGCTCCGAAACCAAGATCTTTCACAGCCTCCGCCCCTCCCTCGCATTCCCACCCGAAACGACATCAGTCACCTCCTACGTCTTCTCTCTCCTCGAGTCCCACCCTCCGCCGCCCGACACCACCGCCCTCATCGACGCTGCCACTCGGCACGGCATTCTCTATCCCGACCTCATCCTCCGCATCAAGACTCTTGCTTTCTCCCTCAAAACCAAGTACAAGCTCTCCAAATACGACGTCGCTTTCCTCGTCTCTCAAAACTCCGTTCACATCCCCGTTCTTTACCTCTCCCTCTTCTCCCTCGGCGTCGTCATTTCACCTTCCAACCCTTCGCACACCGTTCCTGAAATCCTCCGCCAAATCCATCTCTCCAAACCGGTCATCGCGTTCGCCACTCACGACGCCGCTCACAAGATCCCCCACCTTAAATACGGCACCGTTCTGCTCGACTCCCCCGAGTTTGAATCCCTCTCCTCTGCCACCGATTCGTTAGATTGTGACGATGAGGAGAGAGTTAGGGTTTCGGTGTCACTATCTGATCCAGCGGCAATCTTGTACTCTTCCGGGACGACGGGGATGGTTAAAGGAGTGGTGCTGACTCAGCGGAACTTGGTTGCCACCGTGGCTGGAGGTCATGCGGTTCGGGCGGCGAGGAGCAAGCCGGCGGTTGTGCTGTGCACGGTTCCGTACTTCCATTCGTACGGTTTTACTTGCTGCTTGAGGTCGCTGGGGATGGGTGAGACTTTGGTGTGCATGGGGAAGTTTGAATTCGGTGGGATGCTGAGAGCTGTTGAGGAGTTTAGGGTTAGCCACGTGGTCTTGGCTCCACCTGTTGTTTTGAAGATGGCACGAGATGGTGGCGTGATGGACGGTTATGATTTGAGCTCGATTGAAGTCGTGGCCTCTGGTGGGGCTCATTTGACTTTGAGTGTGATTCGGAAGTTTAAACAGAGCTTGCCTAAAGTGAATCTGGCCCAGGTTAGTTTTAGTTTTAGTTTTTGTTTTTGTCCTCGCTCTGCTCCGCTACAAGACTCTTTCTATTTATTCGTCCGTATAAAAATCTGCTACAAAGATTCAACTTAAATTATGGGAGATATGAAGGGAATATTTGATATTTGACAAGTCATTCGTAAACTCAAAATCCTGAACTTGCATTTTGCAATATGTGAGCAGCAGGCATCTTCAGATTGGAATATGTTGGGTCTGTTGGCGTAGGTTTTGTATTTCTTCGTCCATCTCCAATAATTTTTAGGAAATCAAATCTAAAAATAGTACTCATCCTTAATTTTCTCTCTTTTATTTATTTATTTATTTTTAAATCGAGTCTAGTTAAATTACATTTATCCCTTCCAACATATAATAATATGTATTATAAAATTTTGTTAGTAAAAATTAGTAACTCATTATCATATTATTAATTAAGAGGGTATGTTAGTTAAGTTGTAACTTAGGAGAAACTTATATTATATAATTATTACGTTTTACACTAAAAATAAAGAGATTAAATTTAGTATGTTTACATTATGTGTGCAATTGGCTTTAGTTGCACTGTGCTTGTTAAGTGTCGACTGTGCTTGGAATTCGGTGCAGCTGTCATTTCTCTTTCCAAACAAAAAATTAAAAATAAAAGAAAAGGGGTTTTAATGTTGCAGTAAAAATTAATGATAAAATAAAATGTGATGGAAGGGATATGGGTTGACGGAAACAACGGCGAGAATATTTGGAACAGTGGGTCCAGAAGAATGCCAAGTAGTAGGCGCCACAGGAAAGCTTTTATCAAATTGCCAAGCTAAAATTGTTGATCCCCAATCAGGAATTCCTCAGCCTCCTTCCAAGCCTGGAGAGCTTTGGGTTAGAGGACCCTTCATTATGAAAGGTAACTTCTTTTGTACTCCACTTCCATTTGGACTTGGACGATTGCTCTTTGTATTTTCAGTTTCATAATTAACGTTTTGTTCATATATATAGGCTATGTTGGTGACGAGGAAGCAACTGCAGCTGTTCTGGATTCTGATGGATGGCTAAGAACTGGAGACCTTTGTTATATTGACAATGAAGGATTTCTGTTTTTCGTGGATAGGATTAAGGAAATGATCAAATGCAAAGGTTACCAGGTTTGATTGGAACCCCTTTTTTTCCCCCTTAATGTTATTTAATTTGTTGTCAGTCCGATCGTATCATGGTAGTATTAACAATCAAGTTTTATATGCTGATGTTTGTATTGCTTTAGATTGCCCCAGCAGAACTGGAGCATCTGCTTCAATCCCATCCAGATATAGTTGATGCAGCTGTGGTTCCGTATGTTTTTTTTTTTTTTTATTTCCCTTGTTCTGCTGTTTCATTATCATTTTTATAATGAACATTGGTTCTTTTCGGAACTACAATTTAAACTCTCACTTGATGGATTGGCAGGTTTCCAGATGAGCAAGCAGGTCAGGTACCAATAGCTTTTGTGGTGAGAAAACGTGGAAGTGGCATTGATGAATCACAAATACAGGATTTCGTTGCCAAACAGGCATGCATGCATGCGACACTTATTCTCTCATCTTGTGAACAAAGAACTATATTTTCTTCGACAGATTTTCCATCTACTTTATTTTTTCTGCTTGTAGGTTGCTCCGTATAAGAGAATAAGACAAGTGATCTTCATTGATTCCCTACCCAAGAATGCCCCTGGTAAGGTGTTGAGGAAGGAGTTAATCAAACTTGCACACTCAAAGGCTACCTCCAAGTTGTAAACTTATATTTCTTCACCAAAAACACAGTTGCTAAGGCAGAAATGCCAGGTATTAAGACATTCTGAACAACTGTACTTCATTTCTTTCTCCTTTATGCAAAAGATGCACTGTTTCACTTTCGTGGCCAAAGAGAGTGAGAAAACGATATGTTCAATATAAGTTGCAGAACATTATACGTTGCTTTACAAAGATCCAGATCAGATCCAATATCATGAAGTCCAAGTTTTCTGTGTCCTACAATATTTTTACCTACAAATTACAGTGCTTTAATATCAAATACTGAACTCCAAAAGATCTATTGAAGGTCCTTACAACCGCACAGCACAGAAATAAAATGGTATGCACCAACCGATGGTAACAAAAGGCATCTACCAGTGTCTCAATTCAGCTAAGTCCATCAGATAGAAACACTATTGGGGATTCCTCGACCAGTTACTCCTGGACCAGATGAAGGAAGAAGCAGTTCATATGGCGGAATGCCAGCACCACATCTACCTTTAAGGCGGAAATCCTTATTTCTTGCATTTATTATCTCTTCTATCTCCTCCAGATCAGCAGAGAACTTATCAAACATATTCAAAACTTCATGGTCATTGATCCAGTGGCTGTGTAACTGGTTCACCTGACCCAGATACTCTTCATCAGGAGAATGAGT
Organism: Murraya koenigii; assembly: GCA_025617385.1. Taxonomy (NCBI): domain Eukaryota; kingdom Viridiplantae; phylum Streptophyta; class Magnoliopsida; order Sapindales; family Rutaceae; genus Murraya; species Murraya koenigii. Next base: position 28,415,979 of record CM046814.1, on the reverse strand, counting down.
GGACAGAGTGTCTTGGACAGCCATCACTTTAGTTGCTTGAAGCTGAGTAGGCAGTGAAGACAGAAAAGTGTGCTGAGGGTTTAAGAGGAATTTCTCATAATCAGGATCGTTTTCTAGTGGGATGAGTTTTCTCATAAGAGTAGGACAGTTAGGGACATATCCTCCAAAAGGATACTGTCCAAAGTTTATGGCAGCATGCTGACCCGATGCAATCCAGATCATTATCGTAATTATCCCAGACAAGTCCTCTTTGGTTTCAAGTTTGGGCCACCATGGCTCGTTTCTTTTGTCATAGTGCCCTTTGTTCTTGATCTCACTCCACCATGCTTGGAGCTCAACATCAGGCGTGACAGAATTTGGTTCCGAATAGAAGTGTGCAACATATGATTCTACCCACTCCTTTATAGCACACCAGATAAGAAGCCCATCTGCTGCATACGGATAGTCTTCAATCACAAGTCTCACACCGCCAGGCATTGAAGGATCCTCCACAGCCATACCCCTGACAATTTTATCATTAGTATCAGTTAGTATGTTTGCTCTACCAGAAGTTAACATTGACCTTAAGGTAGAGCGAGTTGGAAATGGTGATAATGCCACGGAACAAGCCCACAGAAAGGAAAATTTGGTGCATTGGATTCAAGTTTTAGAGGCTTAAGAATGACTAGAACCCAACCTGCGCAGAAGATCAGCAGGCAATGCCTCCATATCAAACCTCCAAATACTCTTGTATGCTGCAGCGCTTAGCTCCATGGCATGCCTTCCTGGGCTAAAGAAGCCTCAATTATACCACCTCCATTTATTAAACTTTGCCGTGCAAGGGCATTAATTTCTAGCGTGTAGCGCATGTGAGGATGAAGCAACTTATAAATGGGGTGCATTGAACTAAGCTGTCTGTGTGTTGCAATTATGTAAGACTCCATAGAAGCATGAGTCCTCAACCTGAGAAATTCAGATCAACAACATGTTGGATTGATAACCAATGTTTCATATCTTTGTTTTAAATTAAATTATTATTAGTTACCAGTGATTTACTAGTTGATGGACTCCAGCATCATTTGAACAAACATGAGCTTTGGCCAGCTTCCAAATCCAATGTGTTGTAGCATCATGCCCATGAGTGTAAACATGTTTATTCTGAGGCGAAGAAGGTGTTGGAGGAAGGGATAGCTCTATAGCTACTGGCCTCAGCATACCAGCCTTGTTTTAGAAGAAAACTGTCCTAGAGGCATATGTTTTCTATCTGGCAAGGAGTTTATTTTCTCGATAAATGGCAACAGCAAGTCATGATAATCAAGTACAAACAATCTCTTCTCCTCAATAGCCTGTATCATTAGATAGTACAGTTAAAATAGGAGAAACAGGAATTCCCTTCTTGAACAAGAGCAATACATATATTTTCCTTGGAAAAATGCATTGTGTTTGGTAGTGTCTCAAGTAGACCAATAACATGACGAGAATCAAAGGAAGATGCTAAATGTGGGCTCTGCTACTGCCAGAAACTAACCCAGCAGATATGATTAAGAGCACTTCTGAACAATTTGGTGCAATGGATGATCTTTTGTTTTCAACCTACAACTAGACTTCATAGCTCACATCCAAGTTAAAATTTCTGGTCAACTACCAACCAATAGCGACAACACTGGAACATAAGCCAATACATCACAAGCACAGTTTACCTTGACCACAAATCTGCGCCCAATTCATCTCACATTTTATGCGTCCATGAAATGCAGCATTGGATTAGAAAGAAAGAGGATATGAAGCTGTTAACATAGTGCGTGTGAATATCAATACCTTTTCCACACTCAGTCCATGAAGTTCTTCCTCTATTAATTCCTTGGTGATTGCTGATTCTGGAGGTCCATAAATAGCAGGGTCTAGTTTGCTGAGAATTGGAAATTCCTGTGGGAAAAATGTAACTTGAGACTTCCCAAGGCAGAAAATAACACATGATCTAAAATGTAACAGACAGCAGATTTACCAATATCTTACCCTCAAAAGCTCAATGTTCACTGGGTTGACACCAGCCAAAGTCTGGCGTGCAAATTCGTTGTCTCGCAACCACGCAAATCTGTCTCCTGGAGACAATAATGATAAAAGGCAGAATGAAAATAATGTTCCAGGAATTTTGTATTCTTGTTCCTTTTCCTTTTAGACTGAATTATGAATGCTATGTGTTCAAGGAACTGAGCTGCTAAGAAAAGGAATGTCCGAGAATAGAAACCCTGAATCAGTAAATGATTGTGGTCCGAGACTGAGATGTAATTGTGTTCAGTCAACCTTGCTTTCAACTGTTTTCGACATCTCTAGAGGAATGACAGAAGGTGAAAAACTTACTTTTTATAACTGCTGGAGTTTCATATTTAAATAATCTATCGCCCACACTCAGAAACTGTTTCATCACACTTGCAAGAAACACCTTGCTCCTCCCATTTTGTTCATCTTCTTTCAAGACAAAACCGCTATTATATAACTTATCAATATCGGAGAAGCATGTGAAGGGGATATCTGAACTTGACAATGAAGCAGCAATTGATGGTATAAGATTATGGAGCACAGCTTTCAATCTCCCAGAAGAGAAGGTGTTCTGCTTGATCTCCTCAAAAGTTTCATCCCGAGGTACATAGACTGGATGGGGCTTTTCAATTCTACTCTCACAAAGAGGATCTGGAAGAAGTCACGGCATTAAAGAAATATCCAATTACATGACGCTTATGCAAAAGAAAGTGTAACACACATGGATTGCACTACAATTATCTTGCGAGCAGAATACCTGTCTTCGTTGGTGGTCGGCCGGTTCTACAGCGCCTAGGATAAGGCCTTTCCTCACCACTCAGAACTGGCCTAGCAAGATCTTTGCCTTTATCAGGATTACCCAAATCATTATAGACAGCATAATCATATATTCTCTCATGATGCTTTCTCTCGCCCTTTCCATTACCGCGAATACTCAGCAAGTCTTCACGCCTCAGATCTTTTATGCCAGCAGGTGTTTGTGATGGCAAATATGCCTGCTTACAATAATTAAGGGATTAAATGCTTAAGCAAAATCATTAATCATAGGTTTAGTGGAAGCCAGACAAAAGGAGATAATGCTCCCAATGCTCTTACAAAATTCTCACCTGATTTTTGAAGATTATTCTACTTTCAGCATTATCTTTCCGTGAATGGATCCATGTATTGGCTGGGAAGAAGACGGGCCCTCCATCAAAACCATGAACGACAATCTCCAGCAAGTAAAACTCCTTGCCGTGAAGATTAGTAATGAGAATAGCCCCCAGGTTACCAAAATCAGATGGGACACCGAAATTAGCCTCATATTGAAAAATGTTGACATTGCTTGAGGTTACCGGCTTTGGCAACCAGCCCCTTACTGCAGATTCTACACTCTTCCCTGAGTTGGTAACTGCAAGAACAAATCTATTAATTAGTTTAAAGCGAAAGACCTGCCAAAAAAAGATCTTTAGCAACAGAGGAAGATGTAGGGAAATAGCCGTGATGCATGATCCAATCTCCAGTTATACAAAAATCATTTATGAAAATTTTAGTACTGTTATCCTATCCAAAACAAAAATAACAAAAAAAAAAAAAACAATTGGGGTTGACCAAAAAAAAATAATAATAAGGAAAAGAAAGAAAAAATCCACCATAAATGCAAGACACTCAAGATATAAAGGCTTAAAAATAAGAAAACAAAAGAAGCTAACTAGGATCAATGTCTTCACTTATGAGCTGAATTATGATTCCTTGTCCAATCCCATTTACAAAAAGCTCCCATTGATCCTCAATCTTTTCAGTAAGCTTTTCTTTCAACTTCTTCCTTATCGTGATCACTGCTTTCACATCAACTAACCCTTCTTTTGAACTCGAGCTCCTAACCAATAACGACCCATTAACGTCTTTTACGGCCACAGACTTCGTAGCAACCTCTGTAGCTTTGTTTTGATCACTATTTACAACAGCCCGAATCGGGCAGAACTTGGACCGAGCCACTCGAGCCTGCCGGAGACTCCCATTACCTACCGCACCGGGTTTAGCCGGAACCATCCGGAGGGCAGGGCCGGTCAAGAGCTGTGTTTTAGGGCCGAAGTCATTGGATTCACTGCATACAATTTTCTTTTTTTAAGTCAACACTTTATACAGAATAAAGAAATGAGAGAAAGCAAGCTTCTGCATATTCTAAAGGATCTCGTTGTCTTTCACTAAAGAGCCAGAACTGGGCATTGAGAATGACACTTTGTTTGTTCTCACCGCAAAACGAAACACTCTCGATATTAAACGCGTGTGTGTAACGACCCAATGAATTACGCAGATGCGCGCGAAGGTCACCTGTTATTGAAGGAGCCTGTGTGACTCGGTAGGTCTTATGTAACTTTGACAGCACAGTCCCCGTTCGTTAGAAAATTACTGTTATGAATAACATGTGACGTTTCAATAAAATTATAGAGAGGAAATTACAATTAATTGAATGGGAAATTAAGCATCAACACGAAGATACTTTATTATAGCAATATGAACTGTCTAGAGCCGCCGATTTGATTTTTGAAGTATTTTTTAAAAATAATAATAATAATTAAAAAAAAAAGATTGAAAGTAAAAGAGACACGTCTGTCTTGCCCTTAATGTCGAGTGTGTTTCAATTGAACAAAATTACTTTTTGATTGGACAATGCAAAATGAGCAGACGAAAAGCTTTGACGAATTAATATGTTAATGCTACCACAATACCACAAGATGAATAATTAATTCTAAGGGTTTGCAACTGGGTCCCACGTATCCATCCTGCAAAAGAACAGCAATTAAAATAAGCAACACGAGGCACATACATGCAAATGAAACAATAATTCATCGCTACTCTCAGAATTGTTTAATTGTATCGAAGAGAGAATCATATAAATTATTGAACATCACATGGCATGCGCAGAAATGTAGATTTAAAACACGTAAAAAATCTCTGGGTCAAATCATGATCATATAGTATTATATGTTCTAGCGATCCAATATTAAAATATATGTAGACAGATTTTCCTTTGTACATAACGTTAACACGCATATATGGGATTATAAAATTAGATCTATGAAGACTTCGCATCATAGTCTGTGTCGTCTTTTTCACAAGTTATGATTTGATCCAATTTATCGAGATTCATCGGTTGTATACACATTAATTAATCTGGGTTGATCAACCTCATCTTTTAATTAAAAATCAAGATTTAATATACAAATGGTTCAAAACAAGTAAACCTAATCTTAGATGAAGCAGCCAATTTACCCAATTAAGAAACTAGCTTGAATTCATCCACTAAGTCATAGTATCATGGATAATATGAAAACATAAGTCACCCGCAATGGTTAAGTGAAAATTGGAACCTTTTCTTTTTTTCTCTATAAAAATGCTCCAAAGACAAACGCATCACAACAGGCACCGCCTGGTCCTGCAGTTTCTTTCAATTAGGAATCAATAGCCATCAAACGACTTGGATGATTAATGGTCCCAGTTGTCTTGTGTATTCGTGGGGGGCGGGTCACTGGCATTGACACTTCTATATCATTTGGTAAAGTTAAGAAGAAACAAACAGACAACATGTATCACATGCACCGTGAGTCTATACACCATTATCACTTGCTTGTATATGTCCCACCCATATCATATATATAAACTAAGCGCCACTTCATTAACGTCTTGACGATGATTGATTGATTGTCTTTGTCTGTTTCCACTCCTAAAAAAAAAATCTTTCAAATAGATATGGTCAAAGACTACAAGTTGGGGAAAAAATAGTTGACGCCTAAAAGAGGAAGTAATTTCTGGAAAGGGAACATTGGTGGCAGCAGAGCAAGTGAGAACTTCATTGTCTGCTGTAACCGTGTATGTCTCTGGGTCTACCGTGATATTTGGGAGGGAATCATTGAGCTTCATGTCCAGTTTTGTGAGTTTCCTAACGTTGCTTACGGCTTCTATCCTCTTGTTCAGTCCATATGAGCTTTTTATTCCACGTTCTGCAGCCGCCTGTTTGTGACAAAATGAAATTTGCTCACATGTCATAGACGGAAGGAGTTTAAGAGAGTAAGTTAATGCCAGAAAGAGAGACGTACCATGCTGACAAATGCAATGGAGTTGGCACTTCCAGCTTTGCCAAATGCTCCAAACATAGGCCTTGATAGTACCTGGAATAATTCATCTCTTTTGTGTATAAGGAACTACAGGTCATGCCCTATAATTTAGAAAATCTGGTCTAAGTTCTAGCTAGCAAGCATACTCAACAATCTGTACATTTCATTATACTCCATCATTATGACATATTTATGGTTTATGATACTCTCTAAGTATAATGGCCATATGTTCTTTTTATTTAAAACTAGTTTGATATCTCAAATGTGAGCAACAAGGGCCTCAAACTTGAACCCGAGGGACAGATTCTGATAACAGACAATTTTGCATCATCAGATATCCATTAATAATTAAAATGGTCAAAAGAAGTCAATACTGGTGCAGGAGGTCTTAATAACAGGGCAAGCAGGTTAAACTGAAATGTAATACACATGCTTAAAAGGAATATAATCATTACTTACCGGTTCAGGGGTGGGGATGCTTGCATTTGGATCACCAATATTAGCCCATGCAATTGCACCACCTTTAATAACCATCTCCGGTTTTGCCCCAAAGAAAGAGCGGTTTCCATAGAACAAGATCAGCCAACTTCCCGCCTGCAGAAAAATAATTATAAATTACATAAGATTATAAACATCAAATGTCAAATGCAGTGCCTGAAACTTGTGAAATAGCTGACAATTTATGGTTATCATCTAAATATAGAACACTTCAATTAACTTGTTCTAAATGCCCAGTTAATTATATGATTTATACATGAAGGCTGATATTCTATTTTGGATGACTAAAATGTGATCATATCAAATATTTTAACACATATTACCTCCACTGAACCAACAAATTGGGAAAACCCATTAGCTATTGCTGGATTTATTGTGTATTTTGCGATGTATCTTCTGATCCTAAGGTTGTCATTCGCAGCAGCACTCGGACCAATTGATCCTCTTTGTGACTTCATCTTGTGTGCAGTTTGCCAAGTTCTGCTTATCACCTGGCAGAAAGAGATTTAAACTCATCTTAACACTTGGATCATTGAAAAATATTAGCTGTTAAAAGCATTACTGGCAAAAAAAGAGTATTCAATAAAATAATGTAGATAATTCTAAACCAGTCATGAATATCAATAACCTCTCCAATTCGACCCATAGCCTGAGAATCAGAAGATATAATGCTAATTGCCCCCATATCATGCAATATGTCTTCTGCAGCAATTGTTTCAGCCCTAATTCTTGATTCAGCAAAAGCTACATCTTCTGGAATGTCCTTATGCAGGTGATGGCAGACCATCTGCAATTATTCAAAGCATCTAAGAATGACACATTCAAAGAAAACTGTGTATCATTACCGGCATTTTCTTTTCATACTAGCATGTCAAGATGTTCATCTATAGTATTGGAGGTATATGGCCGTGTGGGGTTTGTTGACGAGGGAAGGACATTTTTGACACCACAAACTTTGATAATATCTGGAGCATGACCACCACCTGCACCTTCACTGTCCAAAAAGTAATGAAATGTTAGAAACATAAAAAAATCAGTAAACTTAATGAAATTTTACAAAAAAGAGAATATATATATTTATTTACAAGTTTAAACACAGATCCAAAATAACAAATATATCCTTTCTTAACAAGCCGCAGAGCCTATTCCCTATGGGAAGTTATATTATAAAATGTTCATCATATTCACAAACCATATATCTTAAAGCTTACTGAGGATGGGCAGCAAAAGGTAGAAAACCTAAAGCATGAACTGTACATATTATGCACACAATCAAATGGGTCAACAAAGAGGACGGCAACTAAGAACTTTCTCTTTACATGCAAAATCGATGTCACAAGGCATCTTGAAAGAAGGAGTTTTGCTATTGTGAGAACAATATTGATGGTCTAGTGGTCTAGTGATGCGTTAGAACTCAAAGACCATCGAGAAGCAATTGCAGAGTATGCATGAAAATAGTACCTGTGGTAAGTATGAATGGTTCTTCCTTTAAAGGCAGCGATTGTATGTTCCACAAATCCAGATTCATTCAAAGTGTCGGTGTGGATATTAACCTGCCAAACCATCATGTGTAGAAAAGGATGATTACCAATGTAAAACTTGAAACAGAAAATTTCTTTTTGTAAGATTCAGGAGAGGAAATAGAAACCTGGATGTCATATTCTTCTGCAACAGTCAAACAATTGTCTATTGCAGCTGGTGTAGTTCCCCAATCCTCATGCAACTTCAATCCCATAGCTCCAGCTTTAATTATTTCATGTAGCTCATCAGGTTTGGAACTGTTTCCCTAAAGTAGACATTGCATAATAAAGGAGAAGGAAGAAGGTGAAAGGTCATCTAGTTATATTATAGATTAACAGAGGAGAGCTCTGCCTCAAATTGGTCTGTAGAATAAATGTGCAGGAGAAATTCACAACTACACAAACTATAGGTTTACTTTTCCTGTGAAGCCAAAATTTAGAGGCAGGTCATCAGTTGATTGCAGCATTAACTTCATCTGTGATGGAGCTGGTGTACAAGTAGTTGCTCGTGTCCCATCAGCAGGTCCTGTTCCACCTCCCACTAATGTTGTAATGCCTACAAAATGGTAAAAGTATTTGAAGCAAGTCTCGTTTAAAATTTTACAAAGATATTTGGTTAATGTGTTTCTATTTCTCTCACTCTTTTCTTCTAAAATGCTGAGACAAAAATAGAGTTCTGATAAATGAAGAGTCAAAAATAACAGAATCTTAAATGCAACTCCATGTCCCATTATTAATGGAACAATCTGCAGGATGGTCACTACTGTATACAGATAAGTTTTTTCATGTGTTTTGGATACTACTAGAGCACATGTGACTATCCTTTCACATCTTCAATTACAAGTTTAATATGTTCATGATCCTGCATACTGCCTTTGTTAAAACTTAAAATATCCAGGGCACAATCCACTCCACTCCCAACTGTAATCATTAAAAGGAAAGACATGAAATGCAACAATTCAATAAACTAACAGATATCTTTGACAGTTCAGATATTAAGGTAATGCAATTTCATGTGTACATGTAAATTGTTTATAAGAAAGATAGCTAAAGTATTTCTAACAATATTGCTGACCACTTGCGATTGCTTCATGTGCCAATTGAGGGCATCATGAAGTGCACATGACAGTCTATGGCTCCTGCAGTTACTATAAATCCTTCTCCAGCAATAACCTCAGAGTTAGCCTGAGAAAGAATAAGCAGGTGTAAGTATGCCGCTCGAGATACAGTGGGGAATAATACCTTCTACACTGCTTTCACATTCCAGGATGAAACTTACTCCAATTATCATATCAGGATGGACATCGTTCATAATATCTGGATTGCCAGCTTTACCAAGGGCAACAATAAGACCATTTTTAATACCAATATCTGCCTTGAAAATTCCAGTATGATCAATAATCACAGCATTTGTTATTACAGTATCCAGAGACTCAGCATACTGATGGCCACATGCCTGGCCCATGCCATCTCTTATGACTTTTCCACCTCCAAATACACATTCATCACCATAAACAGAAAAATCTCTTTCAATTTCAGCATACAAGTCAGTATCTCCAAGCTGAATTTTGTCACCTGTAGTGGGGCCATACATGTTAGCATAAGCCTCCCGAGAAATAACAGTAGTGAGATAATGACCTTCTCCAGCTACGCCTACACTGCAAAATCACTACTCAGTCAAGTCACATTTGTTCAATTCTTCAGTTCGACTAGTCTATCTAAATTAAGAATCTTATTGATAACTAGAATAGAAGTAAACAAGGTAGCAGAAATTTGCTCAGAAGAAATTCCAAACCCAGTGTTTGCTTCTTCTTGGTTGCCAAATTTTCTCATTTTACAGCTTCCATAGCTGCTGAGCATCCAGCATCATGAGCCGGACCATCAACAATTCCATTTCCACCTCTGATCACTTTTCTACCACCAATGCTTACAAGTTTAACAATTTTATTTTCCCCTGGCTGTCAAAGTAAAAAAATTCCTTTTAAAGACTTAAAATGCAGGGAATGAATTGATTAAAGAGATGAAGAGGTCAAGCCCATGAATAAACCTAGGAAACACCAAAGCTTCAATGACAAATGCAATAAACTACTAGTGACCACTTCTCTGAACAAAAGATTAACTAATATTATTCAATCTTAAAACCACGCTTTAATTTTTTCCACAACTATCAAACCAAATCCTCAGAGTAAGCTTGTGTCAGATATTTGCACGTTGCTAAAGCTTGTGTCAGATATTTTCTGGCATAACATCTCTTTAGCAGCTCTCTCAAACTGTGTGCACTGATCACACAGCACAGCACATTTAAAAAATTGAGAAACTTGCCTGCAGACAGCAGCCAAAATTTTTGCCACGTGAAGGAATCAACAACACATGTTACTTTAGTAAACAAAACCACTTTTGAACAGATAAGATGAATCTCTTAACATGAAATCATAATAAAGAATTATAACTTTTGAAAAGATAAAGATTACAAGATTGGACCTCAAATCGTGCAGCTGTTCCTGCTGCTATATTCAAGCGCATCCCAAATGCTTTTCTACGATCAAAAACCAAGTAGGGGTTCACCTCTATGAAGTGATAGTGGCTACCAACCTGGAAAAACAGAATGCTTAATGATTTATATACAGAGAAGGTTTTCAAAGCAAAACAGCAAATCAGAAGTTGTCAGTTGTTAAAATATGATGCTTCTAGGATGCATCTTCACAGATTGCTGAATAAAACTAGGCCTATACAAAAAAAATATATGTTAGTCTAAATAAACAAACAAATCATACAAAATAATGAAAACTTGATTTTGATAAGAAACTTCAAAATAATGTAAAATTAATCGGAAGTAAAAGTCTAACAAGGAAAAAAGTACATAAAAAGAATAAAGGAATTCAGAAAAAGGCAAACACCTGAACTGGCCTGTCTCCAGTGTTAACAACTTTGAGGATTACAGCTTTCCTTCCACGATTAAGTGTAATACTCCCTCCTCCAGGGATAATCCTACCAGGAACATTATTATCTTCTATTCCAGGAAATTTGTCCAGTGCAGGCACTACAAAATTAACTCTCTTCTATCAATGTTATTCAGACTTTATATGCAGCACAAATATACATATTTTATTACTAATTGTGGAAAACTCCAGTGTATGATCGATAAGATTATTTTAAATATCAACTATGCTACAGAAGTTTGAAGAATGTTCAGTAACAAATAAGCACAAGCTTGCAAATTTCAAGGAAATTGTACTTGGATAGGTAAGCAAGGCTGCCAAGGTTCAATTGTATTTTTGCACATGAAAGGGAGTTGCTTACATTGAATTTCAATCAATTAAGCAGTCCTAGATGATAAGTCATCACAATATTCTCTTGTCCAACTATCCAGACATTTTCTAGATGATTGCTCAAATTCTCACAACTCTTCTAGGAAATGACTTGTGGCTATAAATTGGTTAAAATACCCTAGGTATTTACAAGTTAGTTTCAAGCCATTCAAAATTACAAAAGTAGAGTGGGAGCAGTAAAGAGTGTGGGGAAAAGAAAATAACAATATGCAGAAAATGTCTGCTGAGTGCAAATCATTGTGAAAAGGGAAAAAAAAAAAAAAACACTTAATGCCTAGCAAAATTGGATTATAAACTGTATAAACCAGCCCCTGATTTTAAGGTAACTAGGTAAGGACACAAAAAACACCTTTAATGAACATAAACTGATTAGCTGACAAAGAGAGTTCAAAAATACCAATTGCAGAGCCCAAGCAAGAAGTCATTGAGGAATTCCCCAATCACCAACCAAGAAGGCCTCACCTGGCAGAAAAGAACCATGCAGAGCTAGCTCCAGATTTCCATTTTCACTTGCTACTGGATTGTGTATGGTGATTAACTTTGTCCCATCAGGAAATGTGCCTTCAACCTGTATCCATAGTTCCTTAAAAACTGAAACTCAAAGCTGAAATTTTTGTATGAGACTACATGATCATCCATTCTAGATATTCTGTACTATCAAATTGTTAATCAACCTACATTGTTATCGCCCATGCATTCGTAAAGAAGCTTTATTGTTAACTAATAACTAGGAGACCCTTTATACCTGGACAGTATCCAAAAGATGCAGTACAGCTGGGAGAACTTGCCTTCTGTTAACAGAACAAGATACAGAACTTTAGATTTTTTATTGCAATCTAAGACTGCATTTGAGAGTGTTTCATAAAAACACTTACAAGATCTGTTCAAAAAAGAAAAAGTCATTTTTAAGATTGTACATATCAATATTGTCTTCATAAAGTGCCCAAAGTGGCTTTTTTTAATTCAAATAGTGTTTATGAACAATCACTTACAAAGTATCATTCAGGCCTTTCGGATCTCTGAAAAAAACTTTTTAACTATTTTAACTAAACAATCCAAGATAGAATCAAAACTTTGTTAATTTTTAAAAAAATTAAAAAATTAAAAAAAAAAAACAGAATTTGCATATTACCTTCCTAAAATTTGCTTTCCAATATCCATCAACTCAGCAACAGTTTTATCGCCATCACGAACAAACTCCAAAATCTGTTGAATGATTAAATATCATAACAAAAATGATCGTATAAAAAGGAGAAATTAAAACTTACTAAAATTGATTTGGCGGGAGAAATTACCTGAGTAGCTATGAGTGCAACAGCTTCAGCGTAGTTAAGTCTTAAGCCACGCGCCAATCGTTTCTGTGCAAGGTATCCTGCATTATGGAGTCCCAACTTCTCCGCTTCTCTCGGAGTCAGCCTCATTTTCAATTTTTAAATTTTTTTTCTAGTCCAAACAATCGCCTCCTAATCAAAAGCTAAAATGAAAATTCATATTTGAATAAATTCAAAATCAAATAATTTATTAAGCAAATTTAGTAAACGGTGGCTTAGCTAACGGTTTATTTCAGAAATTTAAAAAAGAAATGCATTTTATTATTTTTAAATAACAATGACAGTAAATCAGATCGGAGATTTTAATCTGACCTCAGCTGGTGGCAGAAACGCCGTTCATCGGATAACAATGAAAGACCACAGAGTCGTAGCGGCGAGTTTTTCGAGTTCAAGCAAGGCACCGCTCAAAATGCTTATGCTTTTGGACTGCAGTCTGCAGGTGTGTGCACAGACGCAGGATAAAAAGATGTTTGTACTTTTTAATTCACGTAACCTTCGACTTTACACGAGTCATGATCATCAGAAAGGCGTGTGGAGCTTGATGACGTCAGCAATAGTCCTAATCAGCCGCATAACGACCAATCACGACACTTGCGATTAGAAAACGACTCTCTCCAAAACTAAAACTAAAGAAAAGGATTTTCCTGAGTGAGTTATCATAAGTTACAATTAGGTTTTTCGGTGCACAAGTAAGTAATAAAACCTTAGAATTCAGTGGACCAATGAGTAAATTTTTTTTGTTGTAAGTTATATTATATGGCCTTCAAAGAAAATTAGAAAGCGCTCACAAATTTGTAATCAAATCATAAAGAATCTTTGTACTTGGACTTGCTAGCAACAGACTGCAACCATAACCCAGAAAGTTGTATGTCATAACCCTGACGCTGTTACTCCATTAGTGAACATAAATTTATCAAGATGTACGAAGCAAACTAACTTATGAGCCCTAAAAGGAAGATTTCTAAGTGCAAGAAGAACGAACAAGTAGGAGAGCCTCAAAGAAAGATTAGATTTTTCTGTGCAAGAAGTATAAACAAGACGGTTTAATCCTTCTGATACACTAACACTGTTACGAGATTGTACTCCCAAACATAATAATTTTAAACAATACAAATAAATTAAAGAAGAAATATAAGACAGCAGTAGGGAGTGATAATTAGAATAATTGAATTATTTTCTTCTCACAATTTAATTCAAATTATATTTAGATTTAATTTATTTAATTTTAATTTATAATAATAATAAGTAATCAAGCTCCTCCTATATGAGATATTAGTATTTTGAAATACCCATTTAATTCCATCACAATTAAATTTGCTTTGTTTTCTTGGAATCTCACTCCGCCGTCTCTATAAAAGTTATAAATTTTTGCTCTAATTTAGATTTATTTATTTTTGACGCGTAATTAAATTTTTTTTATCTTTTACTAATAATGTACTATTTTTTTATGTAATTAAATATTTTTACCTTTTAGTAATAATTTACTGTACAAATATTATAGTTTATTTAAATTAGATTAACTATTGATTCAAACAAATCTTACATTAAAAGCAAAAGACGTCAAAAATGGTTAATTTCTTATTCTTATTCTTCTTCTTCTTCTTGACAATCTTTTTCTCCCCATCTCCCTCATTTTTCAGGCTTTCGTTTTCTTCTTCATTGTCTTGTTTTCCTTCATCAACCTTTTCCTCACATTTCATGCTCTGCTCTTTCTTCCTCAGAAGGAAATCAACAAGCCCATTAAGTGCCATATCAGCATCCTCACTCTTCATAAGCTCCTCGGCAACCTCAGCCGGGGTCACCTCCACCTCCTTAATCAACTCTTCAATTTCATCAAACATAGAATGAGACTCAATTTTCAGATAATTGAAAGCAATAATTTTGAACCCGCTAGGCGTCAAATACGACATATGAATGTGCATGTCCATGCGGCCCGGCCTCAGCAATGCAGGGTCTAGTCTCTCCTTATAGTTAGTTGTGAACACAATAATCCTCTCATCCCCGCAGCTTGACCACAACCCATCAACAAAATTAAGTAAACCAGATAGTGTTACCTGCCATTGCCATTAACAGAAAACAAACAATTAGACTTAGTAATTGCAAAATTGCAAGGCCAGTAGCTTCACTAATACTTTTACTCACTCGACTTTTATTTTCGTCGTATCCTCCTCCATACTGTCGATTCTCCAATTCAATGCTGCAATCAATATCTTCTATTACAAGAATTGATCGGTTTCCTGTAGAGGATAAGAGTCTTCTGAGGTCTGAGTTGCTTCTCAAACATGCAAGCTCCATGTCATAAATGTCAAACTTGAGATAGTTAGCCATAGCTGCAATCAAGCTTGATTTCCCAGTACCGGGAGGGCCATACAACAAGTACCCACGTTTCCATGCCTTGCCAACTCTCCTATAGAACTCTCTTCTCTTCACAAATCTGTCCAAATCATCAATCAACGCCTGCTTGAGCACCGGGTCCATTGCCAATGTGTCGAATGTTGATGGATGCTCAAGGTCGATTGCCTCTGCTCCGCCAAGTGAATATAACTTGATCACCTTTTTAGTTTCTTTAATGGCCTTCGATCTTTCTGCTACATATGGAAGGTACTTGTTCAACACCTTGTCCTTGTATCTCTTGCAGAAACTGAGGTGAATTGATTTGTGTTCGGCTGTTTCCGAAGCATAGAAACCGCTGTCGTAGTCAAATGATGTCTTTGGGTTTTCGGTAGTGACAAGCTCCCAAGTGAGCTGCATTCCTTCAAATGTGTCCATGACTTTCTGGCCTTTATTAATGGTGACTGAGAGGCTCTTCTCTCGCGGTGCTTGAGAAACCTTGAGCTGCTGAATTGATGGGGTGATTCTTGTGCTCAAGTACAATTCAGCAGCTTGGTAGATTTCATTGACACAGAATCCTTCAGACTGTTCAATGATGAGTGTCAGTTGATCGGAAAACTTCCCAAAAAGACCTTCGAGTTTGGATGATAAAATCTCTTGAAGTTTTTGTGGAACGAACTGGCCGGTTAGTGTCTGGACTTCATTAAGGATAGTTCGAACAAGCATTGCTGATGCGGCGAAGGTGGTGTGGGTTGATAAAACTGATGATGTTGAAGGCATGCTTGAGAGAGAGAACATGTTTAGAGGGAAAGTGATTATTATGGAATAAAGGAAGTAAGTTTAAATGTGTATGTGTATTTGCTGGCTTGGATTGTAGCATGCATGTGTCAATTGGGTTTTTATAGAGGGAAAGTAGCTTCCCCATGAAGTCGTTGGATGAGAAAAAGCAACGCAACCCAAATAGACTGGTAGACAATTCCAAAGCTTCCACAACAATTTTCACCCACCATCACTTACACAATCTTCTTGAGCAATTCTCAGCAAAGAAAGATAGCTGGGACATTCCAGCTCTATAGCAAATAAGTCTCTCTTTTTAAAATCTCAATTCAACACACTTTTAGTTTCCGGCTTGACCCGCTGCTTGCAGTTCTTTTAAAATGGTCGTGTTATTTTTCCTACGTTTGTGTCCTCTGTTTTGTCATTAGTCAATCGACAAGTAATATACCCCATGCTTGATTGGTTTGGTTGTTTGAATAATGAAAATGATCTTACAGAACCAGGGTTAAGGAACAAACACAGGTAAACATTTTGCATAAATTAAGGATTGTAAACTGGTTTTCAATACAGTTTCATCTAGGTGAAGAGAGGGTTTGATGAAGAAATAACTATTTGATAGGCACAATTTCATTTATTTTAATTTAAATAAAATGATGCTGCCACAATGACACGCTAACGATTGTGAAAAATAATCACTTTTGCATTATCACAATTTCCTCACATCCACAGAAACTATTATTTTGTAATGAAAGAAACGCTTCAAGAATTTGAAAATAAAAGCTCAGAGAGCATTAAGTACATGGTTAACAACCACTGATCAGCCAATCCAACAATGCGTCGGAATGAATAAAGGCATGTAACCAAAAGACGGAGAAAAGAAAATAGATGGTTCACTCCTATGAAGATAGAACCTTCTGAACCTCAACAGTGACATCTTTTGGGGTTTTTTCCGCATGATGTTCAGCAAGAACACCTTTCTTGGCATAATAATCAATTACCTGCAATTCAAATTTAGTCTTGTAAGAGGGATGCTTAAATAAATAAGAGCAGCTGAAAGTAGCTAATTGTTAATTCAGAAAAGTGCTCAATATAGGTCATAATTTTATAGAAATGCATTTTAACAATTAGAAAATGATTTGCAGACTAACCTAGAAAAAGAACTGCATTTTTTGACATATTCTGATACACAAGTCGACAAACCGGGCAGGAGCAATATATTTTTTCAAGAATTGAGACGCCTACTGCATAGAATGAACGCATGCTATGCAAACCACCGGAAATTTTTTAGTTAAAAATATATATTCCTTCTTTGATAGAAGACAGGCAAAAATCTTTCCATTCAAAGAACAATGATAGTATAAGAACCAAAATCCTCAAGCCTAAATTGTCATATGTAACAGTCAAATTGATGCTGCAACATGATTACATAGAAAGTACAAGGATATCATGTGTTAGGAAGAAAGTAGAAAGATGTCATGTCGTTGATTGCAGAAAATCATTCAAACATTTCCACTGACCCAAAACTTCAGAGGTGCACAAAGGTAGAAGTCAAAAGTATTAAATGTCAAATACAGGTGAGACTAAAGGAAAATTAGAGCATCTCTAATTTTCCTTTACCCTCAAGTGACAGCAACTAGTCGGATATAACTTCAATCTATTAAAATGCTGCTTCTACTATAATAGACAGAGTTGCTTCTATTTTATCTTGTGTATTTATTTTCAGTGTAACCTAGCCACAATGAATTAACACATTTTAAGGGAAAAAATAAAATAAAATAAAGTCCTACCGGTTCAGTCTGCTTGTGAAATGCCTCCAGCCGTGACTTGAGAACTTGTGCAGTATCATCTTTTCGCTGTATTAGAGGCTCTCCTGTAACCTACAGATTATATAAAAAGCAGATTATTATTCATGAGTGGAAATCCCACTTCATCAATCTGGTTACATGCATAAAAATATATGTGGAAAAACAAAGATAAACTGACTTATAAGAAGTATTGCGTGCATGCACATTTATGACTAATTTTCAGAATACTCATATTTATATTCAAAAAGTTGATACTGACATCTTCATCAGCCATGATATGGAATTAGGTTAACTGCCCTCATTTAACAACAGATCAAGAATGTACCACAAGTCCAAAGAATGTAAAGTGATAGCCTGGAAGGTACATTTTTACTTCAAATACAACATAGATGGTCAGAAAGGCAACACGATGTGAAGCTAATAATATGACTGCTAATTACCTACTCTGATAAGGGATTCAAACTAAAATAATGTTAGTTCTCTCACTAATTTCAATAATCAATTTATAAGTGAAGCAAGCAATCTGAAAAAGATGGGACTGATGCCAACTTACATCATCAAAACCATGAACTTTGGGTGGTGCAAATTTAGTGTGGTAAGACCGACCACTGGCAGGGTGTATCCAACGACCTGTGATCCTCTCCTCCAATATAGAATCATCAATTGCAAAGTTTAGAACTTTATCAATTTTGGTTCCCTGCTTTTCAAGCATCTCATCCAGCTGTATCAATTTTTTTCCCAATAAACATGTCATTAGAAGTCAATGAGGAAACCTAAAGAAAAAATCAGAAATATATTGGGAAAGGGAGAAACCTTTTCTGCATGCAACACAGTCCTTGGGAACCCATCCAGAATAAATCCTTTTTCACATGTAGGTTTCTTCATCGCCTCATCGATAATTCCCACCACCAAATCATCAGATACAAGCTCTCCCTACATGATTAAAACAAATTTGACCACATAAACAACTTACCAACTAAATATGCTACAGAAAATGCAGGCACATTATTCAAACTGGATGTGTATGAATGAAATTAAAGAGAAAATTACCTTATCCATTGCTTCCTTTGCCTTAATCCCGAGTGGGGTTTTTGCAGCAACAGCAGATCTAAGCATATCACCAGTGGCCAAATGGCACAAGCAATACTCATCCTTAATCATTGGTGACTGTGTACCCTTGCCAGATCCAGGTGGACCTACAAGCATTCATTTCATCATAATTTAAGTACATTCCTAAGAGTTCAGACAAACTAGAAGCTACAATAAAACTAATTGTTTAGTTGTATAAAAGAAAACATTTGTACCACTAGGGCTTCAGTGCAAATAAAATCCAATGAAATTAACAGGGAAAATTTGCGCCATGTGATAACATCATACAGTTTCGTAATTCATAATCATAAGCATTGTCGTATTCTTAACTCTACATTTGGAGCACAGAGTAATAACAGATCGAAAACCAAAGACCAGAGCCATAAACTTAAAAGAGTAGCAAACTATATCAACAAAGAGCTACTACTTGTCAAAAGTAACCAAACAAAACAAATTTTAAAACCTAAACCTCATAAAGAATCAAACATTCCCTCACAATTAACAAATACCGAACAATCCCCAGATTAAAGCAATAGAATACTACCAATGAGAACGAGACGCTTGTCGGGCTTAGAAGAACACTTGAAGCGACGGAGTAGCTCCGTCATCATATCAACCGAAGGCACATCCTCCAATGCTACTGAAGAGCTCGCCATTATCGCTCTGTTATCTCTCTGTCTTGTTTCAAACTTTTAACGCCTGTTGTGTTGTAGGCCTACATAATGATATATGGTTATATATAATCATTATATATATGGAAATAGAACAACTGAAATCTTTATTACAAAACCAAACAAAGATTATTACACAGCAGAGACTTTATACCTGATATATGGTTGTGGCCCTGTAGGTACGTGATTTATCCAAGTTTTGGTGAGGTTTTAGCGTTGGTGAAATTTGGGTGGGTTGGTTATGGCATTTGATTGTGAACAAGAATTTACCGCCGCAGTACCCTTAAAATATGGTATTTATCTGAAAATATCCTCATACTTCAAAATTTCTCATATAAATCTGTTTTTATGTGTAATTACGAATTCCCTAAATCAAAACCTAATTTCTCAAACCATTTACAATCAGGTCGCATACACAGCGCCCAAATTCTTCATCTACGATCAGCATACACAACGCCCCACTGCAAGCTCTAATTTTTTTCTACTTTTATTTTATAGTTTTGGGCGTTCTATTCTATCCTTTGCTCTTACAGATCTGCCTCCGTAAGCCAACTTCAAGTCATCACCAGTGTAAGGTATGTTTCCATTTTCTTTTCTTTTTATGCTTTCTAAAGAATTGCTTTTCTCCTGGTTTTTAATATTTTGTCTGCACACTTTGTTTTGGCTGTTGGGTGTGTGAATTTTTAGTTAAAAAACAAAATTTCATTTTCTACCACTGTTGCTCTAATGTTTGTGTTTGTTGTTGTGTTAATGCAACCTAAAAACTTTATGTTTCTTTTTCTTTTAGTTGTGTTGATTGTAATTAGTGATTTTCTCGGTATGAGCTTTTTTGAACTCTTATTTTTGTGTAATTTATGTACTTGTGTAATACTTGTATGTTTCTGCAAAGCTAGCAGTGCAATGTATTTTGTTAAAGTTTTCTTTCTTCTTTGTTGTTGTTTGTTGTGCTAATTTTCTTTGTAAGAAACTTTGTCTCTCTTACAAAATATACTTGTTATGTTATGCTATGTTTAACTAAAAGCTTGGATTAGTTTTGGTTGAGTAATATAAAGATGAGCTTAAAGTTGGTTAGGATTGGCAAAAAATTTGGGTTCGCGTATCAAACCTTTGGATATGGATTTAAAAATCAAAGCTACGCTACTGAGCAGTGCTGAATAAGGACTTTTATAAAAGCACAGGCTAGTCTCGGACTTTAATTTATAAATTAATATATATATATATATATATATATAAAGTGCAGAAATTAAAATGCATAAAATAAATTAATTATAAACTTTAATTGCTTTAAAATAAATTACAAAATAAATACTTACATTTAATTAAAATGAAAGTTAAATGCTTTAAAGAAAGATTGCAAGAGGAGAAGGAAAAACTCGGAAGGCAGGAAATATTTCACGATGTCTTACATTCATTGTTTTCCAAAGAGAGAGTGAGTTAGAGAGAGATCTAAAAATTACGAGAGTCTGCAGTCTTCCTCAGAATTTATACATAAATTATTAAAGCATTTCTTTCATTCAGCATGGCGCTCTGTAGTGATTAAATTGTAGCGACATCTGTATCTTTGTAGCGTATGCATAGTGAGTTTAAGCTGTAGCATCGCAATCACTATGACTTTATCACGGAGGAATACAAAAGCTTTATAAATATAAATACAAATATAAATACTGGATACAAATACAAATGGTACTTTCATAACTATAGCTTTACAAAAATACATCCGAAATACATTATTTTTTTTACATAAAATAAATTACAAATCTTTAATACTTTAAGCGAGATAAGATGCCAAAACACATATCTTCATTTTCATCTCCAGAGAGATGAATGGCTCTTCATTACTTGAGGAACTCGAAGAAGAAGAGCTTGCAATGAAGTTTCGATCTTGAGGTGAGCAATCGTTGTATAATTTTAAAATACTTATCTTGGTCTTTGCAGAGGCTAATAGAGATTGTGTTTTGATCTTTGGGTCAGAAAGTGCTTTGGAGCTTTAGATTCTTCGATGCTTGGAGTCAAATGGCCCCTGAAAAAAGTCATGTACTGAACAATGGACTCGAGAGAGTTTGATTACTCATTAAATTTTGACCACCACTTAATTTTAAAATGTCTTCGTAAAACCAATTGGGAGTCTTGAGTGTGGTATTGGAAATTCCACATCCAGAGCCTACTGGAGGAAAGAAATTTGTACATAAGCGGAGAAAAGGAAGAAACATCTTCTCGGACTTAAAAGGGACATAATGGGCTTTAAAAGGTTTAGGCAATTTTAGCATTGGTGCATCAAGATATCCGGGATAGGACCAAAATAGTTTCACCGTTGTTGGAACCGGTTTGGAAGACTACTGCAGTTATCTTTGAATTGAAGAAAAACAACTAGGAGTGTGTCTTTTTAGGGTTTTGGATAAAAATGTATTAAACCAAGCTTATTGATAATCCGATAAGAAAAGGACAAGCGATGGTTTCAATTCAATTTAAAATTGGCGGGAAAAGCTCAGGTTTTATGGAGTTGAAGACCCGTTGTTTAGGAGTTAGAACTTTAAGAATTGTGGCAGTAGAATAGTAGGCTCGAGAATGAGCTTCATTGAGAAAGAAATTTTTGAATTTGACAGACTTAGTATACTCAAGAATAGCTTGATAGTAAGGTTGGGTTTTTTGTAAATCTCATGGTTTAAAGAACCAACCTTTGGGAAAAATCTTTAAAACGACTTGAAAATGATCGGTATGATAAAATCCATCTTCATAGATAAAATATTTTGATGATGGATTTATTATACCACTCCGATTTTGTGAAAGCTTTTCCTGGAAACAATAATTTGAGAGGAAGAACTTCCACCAGAAACTAATTCTTTAGAAGAAGTGGGTTTTGTTATTTCTTTAGAAGTAACATTTTCTTGAGAAAGAACTTTAGATTTTGAAATGCTTTGGTATAGAGCATCAAAGCAGTGCAATCGGACATCTTGAATGCAATTCAAGCGGATGAGGAAGGAATCTCCATTACGGATGAATATAACGATCTAATTCAGAATCTTTGTTGCAACTTTAATTTGACCATTTCCGCTTCGTTTCATAGGTGACCCTTCTCACCTACGTGATAAAAATGTTGAGTTACTACATAACCTAAGATATACTGAAACTTAGTGAATTCTAAAGTTATAAAACTACTTTCTTTGCAGACTCTTTCTAAGGGATGATGCAAATCACATTACTTGGAAAGAAAAATTTTCTAAGTTGGTTTACCTACACTTTTAGGTGAAAAAGTTAGAAATTCCATTAAAGCCCTTATGACGAGCTCACCTATGGTGAATTAGTCAATTTCGTTAATAAAGAAGGTCTAAAGATTTGCTAAGATTTGAAATTACGGAAGCGTCTTAAATGGGACCTTAGAAAATCTAAGCGAGAATTAGGAAGTTTACGTAAGCAGTTTAATTATAACCCTTTCAAAGCTTCACATCTAAAGATTGTAATGGTAAGTGTTCTTGAAGACTTACAAAAACATTACAAATCCTATAAATCTAGAAGTTATAAATGCAGACAACCTTGAAAGAATTTAGAGAATCTTTTATAAGAAACCTTGAGCCTTATAAAAGATTCGTTTCTCTAAAAGAAAAGTTTTAAAGCTCCTCTAAAATCATCTTCTAAAACATCTTTCAACTATAAAGAAGCTACTTGTTATAAATATGGAAAAAAAGGCCATCTTGTAAGATTTTGCAAAATGAACACAAAGCTTCATGAACTTGGTCTTGATGATGAAACACTTTCAAAGTTAGCTTCACTTTTAGTTGAATCTTACGACTCTTAGTCTTACATGACATGAGACGATGAAACCTTACTAAGTTGATGGGTTAATTGACTACGATACTTCTAATTCAAGTAATAGTAATTACGAATTCCTATTTTTAAAGAAAATCAATGTTAAAACTAAAGAACATGAAACTTTTCTTGATGTTGTTAAACATATTTTTGATCTAGTTTTACAAAAGAGTATCTTGATAAGCTTTTGAAAACCTTTGATCGAAACAACAAAGTTGAATCTTCAAAACTCCTGTTTTAAAGAAAAATGCCTATGACTTCATCTGAAATCTTGAATAAAAGGAAAGAAAAGAAAACAACTCCTAATATTCAAGATCTTGAAAGGAGATTAAGGAAATTAAATACGAAATAAAAGAATTAAAAGAAAGCGAAGCGATTATGGAATTATCCAATTTTACTAAAACAATTAGAAGATAATTGAGACGGTGATGAAGATAAAGAAATAAAATTTGATGGTGATAATCAAAACCTTGAAAATATAAAAACATTACCTAATGATTTTTGTTTGTTTTGAAACAAATCACTTCTAGAAAATATTTGATTAAAATTACTTTGATACTTTCTAAAGAATTTGAAATCGACAACATTGCCCTTTTAACACGGTGTTGATTTAAATTGTATATAAAAAGATGTTGTTCCCAAAGATTTGAGAAAAAAACAAATGAAAGACTTTTAGCAGCTAATAATTCAAAATTAAAATTACCTCTAAAGTTGATGCTTACATACTAAATGATGGTTTTGAATTTTGAACTTCTTTTCTATTGACAAATGACATACATCATGTTGTCATACTTGAAACCTCATTCATAAACCTTATTACCCTTTATATTGTTGATTATGATGGTATAACTTTTAAAGTTGAAGATAAATAATTAAAATTTCCCTTTATTGAAAAGCCTAAAACAAGAAATCTAAATATCGTAAAAACTTGTTCTATTTATCAAAACCAAATCAATGTTATGCTCAAATAAAAAAAAATGATTTATTTTATTTACAAAAGGATTTAAGTTTACAAAGAATTGAAAGCCAGATACAAACTAGTTTTATAAAAAAGAAGATTTCTGAATTTAAAGACTTAATTGAAAAAGAAATATGTGCTGATTTACCAACTGCTTTCTGGAACAGAAAACAACACATGGTAGACTTGCCATATGAAAATTCTTTTGATGAAAAACAAATTCCTATAAAAGCTCGCCCAATTCAAATGAATATGAAATTAGAACAACACTGTAGGAATGAAATTGAAGATTTGGAAACTAAAGGACTAATTGTAAAGTCAAGATCTCCTTGGTCTTGTGCTGTTTTTTATGTAAACAAGAATTCTGAAATTAAACATGGCACTCTAAGACTTGTAATAAATTACAAACCATTAAATAAAGCCTTAAAGTGGATTATGTATCCAATACCTAATAAAAAAGACTTACTACAAAAACTCCACTCTGCTTTCATATTCTCAAAATTTGATATAAAATTGGGTTTTTAGCAAATTCAAATTCATCCTAAAGATCGGTATAAAATTACTTTTACTGTTCCATTCGGACAGTATGAGTGGACTATTATGCCATTTGGTTTAAAAAATGCACCTTCTGAATTTCAAAGAGTCATGAATGATATTTATAACCCTTATTCAGAATTTTGCATTGTTTACATTGATGATGTTTTAATATTTTTAAATACAATTGATCAACATTTTAAACATTTAAAGACTTTTTATTTTGCTACTAAAAAAGTTGGACTAGCTGTTTCTTGTTCAAAGATTTCCTTGTTTCAAACTAAAATAAAGTTTCTTGGACATTATATTTCAAAAGGAACAATTACTCCTATTGAGAGATCTCTTGATTTTACAGACAAGTTTCCTGATAAGATTCTTGACAAAACGCAACTGCAAAGATTTCTTGGTAGTTTAAATTATGTTCTTGATTTTTGTCCCAACATCGATAGGATTTCAAAATCCTTCATGATAGATTAAAGAAAAATCACATTGCATGGATCGATGAGCATACCAAAGTCGTTAAATTAATAAAACAAGCAGTTAAAGAAATTCCTTGCTTGTTCCTTGCTAATCTTGCATTACCTAAAATAGTTGAAGCCGATGCATCCGAGCTTAGGATATGGTGGCATTTTAAAGCAAGTTAATAATAATAAAGAATAAATAATGCAGTATGTTTACGCACATTGGAATGATTGCCAACGAAACTATTCTACTATTAAAAAGAAATTCTTTCCTTTGTGTTATGCATATCAAAATTCCAAAGTGATTTATTAAATCGAAATTTTTACTTAGAATCGATCATGTATCTGCAAAACATGTTTTAGAAAAGATGTTCAAAACATTGCATCCAAACAAATTTTTGCACGATGGCAAGCTATTTTAAGTGTTTTTATTTTGATATTGAGTTTATTAAAGGTGATACAAATTCTATTCCGATTTTCTAACCGGAGAATTTTTGCAAAGCAGATAATGCTGCTAGAAGAAAGATAAGGGTAAAGCCATTATTAAAGACATTGCACCTCTTGCAACCCTTCCCTCGAATGATCTCTAAAGAACCCCATAATACTCCTCTAAAGACAAGTTACTATCTTACGCCATGCCGATTAAATCTTGGATTGATATGGTCGAAGAGCATGAAGCTCAATCTAAAGCCTTAGCATCTGATAAACAGGTAAAAGAATTGATGTAATCCATTTCTAAATCCCCTGAACTTATGGTTGGTTTACAAAGTATTTCAAAATCTAAAGCTCTTTCTCAAGAAAATGTTACTTCAAAGAAATAACAAAACCTACTTCTTCAAAGAATTAGTTTACGGTGGAAGTTCTTCCTCTCAATTATTGTTTACCGGAAAAGCTTTCACAAAAATCGGAGTGGTATAATAAAGTCCATCATCAAAATATTTTATCTATGGAAGATGGGTTTTATCATACTTGATCCTTTTCAAGTTGTTTAAAGATTTTTCTCGAAGGTTGGTTTTTAAACCATGGGATTTACAAAACCCCAACCTTACTATCAAGCTATTCTTGAGTATCTTGAGTCATCAAATTCAAACATTTCTTTCTTAGTGAAGCTCATTTTGGTAGGCCTATTCTACGACTACAATTCTTAAAGTCCTAACTCCTAAACAATGGGGTCTTCCACTCCATAAAACCAGAGCTTTTCCACTGATTTTAAATTGAGCCCAAACCATTGCTTGTCCTTTTCTTACTAGGATTACCAACAAGCTTGGTTTAATACATTTTATCCAAAACCCTAAAAGACATACTCCCGGTTGTTTTCTTGATTCGAAGATAACAGTGCAAAGTCTTTCAAGCCGATTCCAACAATGGTGGAACTATTTTGGTTTAATACATTATATCCCTTCTAAGTCCGAGAAGAGGTTTCCTCTTTTCTCTGCTACAGTACAAATTTCTTTCTTAGTGGGTGCGGATGTGGAATTTCTAATACCACACTCGGGACTCCGATTGATTTTACAAAGACATTTTAAAATTAAGTGGTGGTCAAAATTGATGAGCGATCAAAACTCTCTGAGTCCATCTGTTAGTGCATGGCTCTCTCGATGACCATTTGACTCCAAGCATTGAAGAATCTAAAGCCCAAAGCACTTTCTTGGCCCGAAGGTCAAAAGCACGATCCTATTAGCCTCTGCAAGGCGAAGATGAGTATTTCGAAATTATGCAGCAGTTGCTCACCTCGAGATCGAAACTTTTCTGCAAACTCTTCTTCTGAATTCCTCAAGTAATGAAGAGTCATTCATCTCTCAGGAGATGAAAATGAAGACATGTGTTTCGACATCTTGTCTCGGTTAAAGCATTAAAGCTTTGTAATTTACTTTATGTAAAAAAAAAAAGGAGTAAAGAATTTTCCAATTTAATGTATTTCAGTATGTATTTCTATTGTATCGTTACGAAGATACTATTTGTATTTGTATTTGTACTTGTATTTGTACGAATGTATTTCATTAGTATTTGTATTTGTAAAACTTTTGTATAAAGATACGGCCAGTATAAAGCTACGGTGATTGCGATGCTACGGTTAAAGCTACTACTAGACGCTGCTACGATGATCTGATAACGCTACTGATTTAATTATTACGGAGCGCCTCACGATAAGCGATGAACAATTTAAGAATTTATGTATAAATTACGGAGGAAGACTATTGACTCCTCGAATTTTAAGATCTCTCTCTCTCAACTTTCTCTCTTTCTCTCTCTCTCTCTCTCTCTCTCTATCTCCGGAAAGCGATGAATAGAAGACTTTGAGGAAATATTTTTACATCTTCCGAGTTTTCCCTCTCCTATTGCAATCTTTCTTTAAAGCATTTAGCTTTCATTTTAATTAAATGTAAGCATTTATCTTGTAATTTATTTTAAAGCAATTAAAGTCCGTAATTAATTTATTTTATGCACTTTTAATTTACGCTCTTTAAATTTCGCACTTTATTTTATGCATTTTAATTTACGTACTTTATTTATTTAATTTACCATAATTTATTTAAAGTTTTCTTTATTTATGCATGATTTGTAGGTCGATATTCTATATCGGATCTACCATACTAATTGTACGTTCCTCACGAGGCATAGAGGCCGGATCTCTCCCTCGGTTGTATTTCTCTTCTCCTCCTCACTCGAGCACCATTTACGGGATCCGGATCGCAGTGCGTGTATGCTAGAAAGCCAATCATAATATATGTTTAATTTACATCAAACCACGTGTTGCTTAAGTTTGATTTAAAGAATAAAATTGGTTTAAAATTGAAAGATCTATAAAGAATTAAATTTTAAAAAAAATTAATTTGGTATTACATAATTTATTGTTTAATTAAAATCGATTTTGTATATTTCATGGAACTCACTTACATCCCACGATCCTAGTTCTATGTGTATGTTTATGCTTTTTATTTAATTTACGTGTGGTATGTTGAATTCTTTCTTGGTAGTAAGTCCGAGTCTAGGATAAGAGTTTTCCGTTTAAGGGCTGTAAAACCATACCTGTAGACATCCATATAGGTGTAATTAAAAGTTTTAAACTGCATGGATTCTCGATTCGTAGAGCATCTTCTTTCTAGTTCTTCTTACAAAAGGACTAATGTCTGCGAGGTTTGGTGAGGAGATGGTCCCACCAACCTACACAAATTTTTTAAATCAAACTTAAGCAACACAGGGTTTGACAGACATTAGTCAGGGTTTGCTGTGGTTTGGTAAGGAGTCATAAGTAAAAGATAACTCTGTAGGTGTATTATAGAGAATAAGAAACAACAGGATTTGACAATAGATGTTGTCAAACCCTCACCAAATATTCCTGATTTATTCTCTGAGAATAATATATATATATATATATATATATATATATATATATATA
Organism: Murraya koenigii; assembly: GCA_025617385.1. NCBI lineage: Eukaryota > Viridiplantae > Streptophyta > Magnoliopsida > Sapindales > Rutaceae > Murraya > Murraya koenigii. The sequence continues at coordinate 28,387,355 of CM046814.1, read as the reverse complement.
TATATATATAGGTTAAATGTATTATTGAAAGAGAACAAGATAGTTTTTTACAATGTATATGATAAAACAAGATGATCATATATATATTTAAGGAATGCACGACTATAGTCAATTATTTTTATAAATACAAGACTATAATCGAGTATTTTCATAGACACACAACTACTATGTTTCACCTCTAATCATTTATCATCTTGTTTACTTAACACTTCTAATAATTTTATCATCTATTACACAGTTGAGTATATTCACAAATATGATTAGTCAGTTTCTTTATAGATACATGACTACAGTTGAGTTTCTTTATGATTTATATTATGGAAGATAACGGTTAACCATTTATTGAAAATGACAAACCGATGAATTTCAAAGAGTTCTCTAGACAAAAAGGGCGAATCGACATCCTCTAATAGCTAGCTGATAATTTTTAGCAACATAAATCACTATAGATACATGACTGCAGTCAAGTATCCCCATTAATACATTATTACAGTCAAGTATCTTCGTATATGTGATTACAAAATCCTAAAGAAACTTTACTATAGTCTATTAAATTAATAAACACATGACTATAGCTGAATACATAGACAGAGAGCAAAAACTACATAAACCACTCATCAGTATGATAACATATTATCAACATTATCTTTAACATTTGAAATTTCAATATATTAAATATCAAAAGTTTTTTGCATCAAACGACATAGATTCAATACATGTCAGAATTATAAATAAGTCTTAAGTGAAAATAAGTTGTTCAATAGTCATAACTAATTTACTTCAATATATAAACCTCTGCTCGCTTCCCTTTGAAAACAACATAACTAAGTGAAACCTACTTTTGCAAATATATAATAGTTATTTTGCTCAATCCATTCACTATAAAATATAATAGGCACGTGCTGAAGATATTTCATGTAAAAATACAACACAAAATTATATAACAAATAAAAAATAAAATCAAATAAGGTATATAAAAGCGTTGAAACTGCCTACTTATTTATATGACAACAGTCATGTAACTTACTAAAATTCTCAACTATAATCCAACAAATAGTCAAATGACATATTTAGTGTATGTATGTGTATATATATATATATATATATATATAGCACATTAACAAAGCTAGGGTGTCATAATAACTATAATATTTTTCACACTTATACGATTGTGATCGTGTAAAATTCATACACACACGACTATACTCATGTAAGTTCATACATACACAACATTAGTAGTATAACTTACAGAAATATACGACTATAATTATGTAAATTCATGCCTACACGAATGCAGTCGTGTAACTTACTGAAACACACAACTGTAGTTGTATAAATTCAAACATACATGACTGTAGTCGTGTACAATGGGTGCAGAATAAAAATTTTTAGCACAAAATAAGATTTCAACCATTGTACTTAGAAAATCCATCACATAACAGACATATGATGTAAAATCAAACATAACCATAAAATCAAACATAACCCTAAAATTAATATCATATCAGAAAATACATAAATAACACAAAATAAATATATAGTTTAAAATACTTTACTTATTGAATGAATAATGCATCTAGTTACAAACTAAAATTTCAATACATTGCGCTGATAGTTAGTGATTTTAAGAATGTGAAGTGATTTTTCGTTGTGTGGAGTGAGATACTGTCAAGAGTGAAATAATTTGGTGTGTTGGAGAGTGACTTTTTGTGTGACTTTATATATTTTTTTTTAGTAACAGTTTAGTCAATACACATACTAAAATGACATATCTGTGTAATTTAAAATTATAAAATATATCCATATAAATACCATATTTTTAGAGTATATTTAATAAAAAAAAAACCCTAATTGTGAACTATAATGTCTGATGATGTTTTGCCCCTTTGATTAGACTTTCGTGATCTCACGTTGCTCTTTAATAATCAGCTTTAACTATTTTAATTGTTGGCAGCAATGCAGTGGATTGTGTCCAGCAGGGCAACGGATTTAGCCAAGATAAGACAAGCATGGAATGGATCGAGATTCGGCTTTGCTCAAGTGCCTGCAAGCCGTTAGGTCAACCCATTTTATTAAATTTGCAATTTTTATCTTAAGGAAATTCAATATACAGGACAAGTACACTTTTTTTTCTTTTTTTGCTTTTTCCCACTAATTTCTTAAAGGTCGGTTGTTCATTCTTGACCATGGACTACTATAATTATGTAGCAATATTGCCACTTTGTTTTTAAATGATCTCACTTATTCTTTTTTTAGCTTTTGGAGTTGGAGATTTGTAGCATTGATCTTAACCCTGCTTGTGCTGTAGAATAGTTCTAGCTTACGGTAGCCAAAAGTCTTTGCTTGTTGCAATAAAGAAAGGTATATTCAGGAGTTCCGTAGGTAAACAATAACCTGTGGAAATTTATTTTTTTTTAACTTTGGTGAATTTTTTTTCCTCCTCTCTTTTTCCTTGTACTCTGTCGTCACTACTCAAAAAAGATGACTAGATTTGTTAAGCTTTTGTTTCAGATACCACCAGGCAGAGGTTCACAATCGAATGCAATGAAAGTTCTGTTACGTTGTTTGGACTTTTGAATAGCCAGATAACCAATCAATTATTGTGCAGTGTGCTTGCTGTCCTATGCAGTGGCGCCCAATCTTAATGAATGAAACATACATGCTGCTAGTGCTAGGATACTCCCAATGTTAAATGATTAAATTGACACAGTTCTATCATTCTCTTTCTTGATTAAATGCAAGGATTTTAAATGTCATGTGGAGGTGAACGTCAATCACTCACAATGTAGCATCTACTTGTCTAACTGTATATTGATGGTCTCCTAATGCCTAAATTATAGTACGGTTATATTCATTTCATACAAGAAGATGTGCTTTTTTCCCTTTTCATGGAAGGAGTATCAGCTAACGAGACTGTTTCATGACTAGATGCCATCCTACTGTTGGCATTTGTAAACAGCTGATACAAAATAAGCCAGTCTTGGAACCCAGGGATTACTTCTTGGACCTCGAAATAATGAATCACATTGCCTTGCATCAAAGGCACATTAACTGACTGCCTCAAGGCCTGTAGATCACAAATGTAGAAAGAAATATAAACACCAAGGGGAAAGGAAGGATTAGCAGTCAAAAACAGAGCTACTCAATCCAGGTCTCACCAGCTTGATTAGGCCAGGGCTAATGCCTTCCTGAAATGGAGCACCAATGTAGCAGCTACATGCCTTCACTGGTTTTATATCATAAAACATTTTCTAATTTAGTTCATTTATTTGATTTTCGAGCAAGAAAACGCTCCCTGGCTGCCTTAATTCTACTTTCGTGATCATTAGCAACCACAGCAGCATTGACCTCTGTTTTTGGCATCTCTGCGAGTTTCTTCTCAGATGCCTCTTCAATCTGACCAACTCCACCGCTGTTTCACAAAAGCAAAAAAAATAAAATAAAAAATAAAAAATAAAGCTCAATTTGGTTCACAGATGATTTTTTTATGGGAAAAAGGGGTTATGTTCATACGTAAAGTCAAATGATTCACATTCTCGTAAAACATAATTCAGAATAATTTCAAGATTAACAATTTACCTCAGCTTGTTAATATCTATTTTTTCAAGCTTCTTTAAAATGGGCATGACCCATTGCATCTCCACAGCACACACATCGCGCATATATGGACGAGAGGTGGCAATGAGCTCATGGTAAACAACATAATTCGGCAGCAGTCCTTCTTCATCTGTTTTAAGCACAGATGCTGGGTATACCTAAAATATATATATATATATATATTCAATTGTGTTTGAAACAACATTTGACTTAATTATTCTAAACATACATGCTGCTAGTGCTAGGATACTCCCAATGTTAAATGATTAAATTGACACAGTTCTATCATTCTCTTGATTAAATGCAAGGATTTTAAATGTCATGTGGAGGTGAACGTCAGCCACTCACAATGTAGCATCTACTTGTCTAACTGTACATTGATGGTCTCGTAATGCCTAAACACAATACTAAATCTGGTGGATGATAAGATTAAACAAATACCTGAACCAGTTGAGGCTTAAAACCTAGAGTTCGATAGCCATTGTGATGAATCATTCTCTCAGCAAGCTGGTTTGCATAGCCTACACATAAAGCCTTCCTCAATTTCCTATAATCCTGTCGGCTTTCTTTCCATCTATGATTAGCTCGTATGTCTAATGATCCTGGTTTCCCCATACAATACAGATTATTAAGGAAGTGAAGAAAGGAGAAAGCAGCTAAGGTAATAGGATGAAAAGATATAAATAAACTTCCATGCACACAGTACATAAATGGTATGAGTGCATAAACTCCTCATAAGTAATTTATTCTCCAAGTTGGAAAAGTGCCTCCAATGTTATACTGAATGCAGTAATATCTGAAACAGAAAAGCACTATTTATATGATATCATTTAGGATTTCCAAACATGCTGACTCCTCACCAAAACCCCTTAGCCAATTTAAATTTAAAGAACTTTTCTGAAGCATGTTAAAATTAGAAAAGGACTTTTTTGATGATCACGTATAAAAATTGAACAGGTAATTGACTCATGTCTGAAAGGGAATCTTTTCCAAAGTAAACAAAATGGAGAAAAATTGTGAATGATGGACAACCATTCCTCCCACAAAGTTACAAAGTTATGCGCTTGTTTAGCAGATATATAAAAGAAACTTTAGCAGAAACAGCCTCCCATATGGAACATGAGTCCTAATAATTGAACAAATGCCCTTTTAGGAACCAAAACACCATTAAGACATCTTAATACATGTAGCAAGTTTTATGCAAGTAAGCCCCTAAATAAAAAATATACTGACCCTTAGCTATTTTCTGCATTATCTGACATAGCTGTTTCCGAATGTCTTTGACAAACATCATTCCTCGCACCTACAATTGTATGTTCAAAATGTTATACAGCTTTAAACAGTAGACCAGAAAAACAAAAAGAAAGAATGTGAGCACCAATTTGGCGCATGCCCTTAGCTTCATCACCCAAAGGCTGAGGTTGCTGGAAAGATCCTCAACCATTCACAATCATCATGTATTCTCAACAGATTCTGCTTCCATGTCAACCGAAAGCAACTAACATCTATACCAAGTACAAATTACAGTCTCATATGATACTCCCTACATAATTTCAACTTCTCATGCTAACAAGATCACTACTCTACTGATAATCTGAGGTTATTATGCTCATGGCTTACAGTTTTTATGATTTTCAACAATTATTGTTCCTTTTCAGATTAATATAGGCATCTCTTTTGGGAATTGATTTTTGATGCCTTGGTTCTTTTAGCTTTCCACATTCTAGTTTAGCTCAAGCACATTCACTTTGAATCAAACCACATAGGTTGTGCCTGCTTGGACCATTTTTTGTTTTCAGTTTTATAAAACTAATGGGGTGTGTATTTCAAATATATAACAAGTCTTCAGAAGCATAAAATAAGTAGGTACCTGCAGGCCATTATCTTTGACCCAATTGACATCATAATCATATTCATCCCAACACTCGTAAATTTGTAGCAACTTAATGTGATCACCCCAACCAGAACCATCAGGAAGTTCCAAGGGAGAGTGCTTCCGCTTTTTCTCAGTATTCTTGCTGCAGTTAAAGATAAAACTATCACTAATTCACCATTTCAAAACAGAATGTTCTTTAGATTATACTGAGTTCAATTTTTGTCATTGTGATTGTCAATGATATCTTTCTTCCGATTATGCTGCCAAACAAGTGGTATGAAACACTTTGGGCCAAACATACATAAACACATGGTAGCGTTTTAATTAATTCTCCATTTCTTTTATCTTTGTGTAATGTGGGCCACTATTACATTCTTAAACTGGCTATGTTTAATGACAACAAAAGAATACATATTTGATTTGTAAACAATAAAACTATTTTAGTTTTTAACTGAAAAATATAAGTACGAAATATCAAAAGAATACATATTTGATTGGTAAACACTAAAATTTTTTAGTTTTTAACTGAAAAAAAAAAGTACAAAATATCCAATCAATTGGCATTTGATAACTTTTATAAATTCGGTGTCCACTAATCTAAAAGGTTCACAAGATTTCCTAATAAATCATGTTACAGAGAAGCTGAAACTATCAATAGCATCTAAAACAAAGGATTCCAGATGAACTAACCTTCGACCAGGAAGCAATGTGGTCTCTGCTGATAACATGGCAGCTACAGTCAAAGCCTGAGATAAGCAACCATACTCATTTGCCTCCATTAACATCCGTGAAAGTGAAGGTTCTAAAGGAAGCTCTGAGCACAAACATGGAAAACACCCAATAAGCTCATATATTGAATTAATTTGCAAGGTGAACTAAATCTATAACTATAATTATTATTTCAAAGATAGAAAAATTTGTATCTACTTGACACAAAATTAAGGAGTAAAGATAAAACACTCAAAAATATGAATTGCTATCAAGACGTAGACTGCATAAAAATTTAGACGGGTATTTAATCCAAGGGCTATAAGTTAGAAAGTCATATGGTTAAGAAGGATCTCAGCAATCAAAATAAACATGCAATGTGGTGATATTTGGCTTTATGAGGCTGACTGGAAAGATAAATTCTCATTAATGAACACCCAACATCACTGAGAAAACCAACTAGCTGATTCAAAACCATTCTATTTTGCAAGGTTAAAGATGTTGCAATAGTCAAAAGAAGTTAGCAAGAAAATTTGTGCAAATTCTCAAATAAAAATACCCTAACAAAGGAAGTGAGTAAAAAGCTTCTTGATCAAAGGACAATTATGGAAGGGCAGAAAATGAAGTACCAGCCATTGTTCTTCCAACACTTGTAATGGATCCATTTTCATCAATAGCATCAATCAGATATAATTGCTTTAGTGCATCTTCTAATGACTCAGCTGCAGCAAAACATACAGATTTTAGTCCATATATTCAAGTTCACCAGGAATGTAATGCCATCCAACAACTTTCAAGATTGATTACAAAAGCATTCCTAAACATGTGCCTTACCCTAAAGGCTACAGTTCATGTGAACAATAGTTATATATGGTACACATGAACAGTGATAAATTTGGTCACAAGTTTAACAATTTCGATCATGAAGTACGTAAAGGTCAAATTCACCCTCCCTCTTCTCTTTTGCCAATGCTTTCAAGGAATGGTGGAAGATATATTGAACAATGTATAACCAGTGAACAATGAAATTAGCATGCATGTGCGCATAAACAATGAAAAACCACAGAAATAATGCTCCCTTACAGGAAGGGGGATCAAGAAAATCAAACTTGAGAACGTTAATATCGGAGAGGTCCAATGATTTCAAATAAAGAACACTGCCGGTGAGAGAAGATCGCTGTATTTCAGGCACTGTTACATCAAGGAATTCATCATGGTAAACAGTGGATGGGTACAACCGGTAGCACTTCCCAGGGCGTGTCCTTCCAGCTCGTCCAGCACGTTGATTAGCTTGCACTCTTAAATACCACAAAGTCAGTGAGTCATTATAATTATAATCACAACAAAAGACATACAATATCTAAAACATGATACCAAAAGCATAAGTGGAAGTATCCAACTTACTTGCTAATTTGAACTACATCAAGGGAATACATGCCTGATGATGGGTTGTATTGCCGCTGCTTCACATAACCACCATCAATAACATACCTGTTTAGTACACATAAGTTCCAAGCATAAGAAACCCAAATTCAACATAAATAAATATTTTGGACCTAATAACCCAGTGAAATGTAGTGCAAGAAGAATTTGAAAAAAAAAAAAAAAAAACAACTGGATTTCATAAATGCAGAAAATAGTCGGCAAGCCTAACAAGAAAGGAAATGGGGAACTCTTTCATAGAGACAAGGCTTTTATAAAACTGTAAGAGCAACTAAGAAATTTTTAAGGCCATTTGAAATGCTCATCCCATAATTCTCTTACAATGACAAGTAAAACAACTTCCTAATAGATTCAGACTTCTGTTTTCATTTCTCATTTCCATCAGCCATGCTTTTCTTCTAACTACAACCTTCATACGTACAAGGCTATTTATTTTAACCAAGAAAAAAACAACTACCCCCACCACAGTTGCTTCCATGTTTTTTTGTATTATCTAAAAGTATCTTCATCAACATTTCAACCCATACTAAAAGATCAACAACTAATGTAAAGTTTCCAATAATTTCTAAATATGCATAACCAAATTTTGATTCCAACGAAAGAGTAATCAACACATCTATAAGCTCAACTAAAAAGCGTAAGGCATAAATGAATGAGAAAATGTGAAAAAAGAATTGAATAATATAGTATGACATGGAAATGGTGGCATGATCGCAATCACCAAATCAAATCTCCATGCAAGTATCAAGTCTCCTTACACTACACCATCAACGGTCAAGGAAGTTTCAGCAATGTTTGTGGAAACAATAAATCGCCTACAATTTGGAGGTGGAGGACTAAATACACGCACCTGTTGGGTCATAACAAACAGGAAACATCAACCACATAGAAAATTTATCTAGATTTACATATTCAAAATATTAAACAATGTAATTTCTTGATGGAATAGTCGCAACATTTGGCAGAAAATTATATTCTTATGAAGGCTAAAAGAATGCACGCATTGATTATTTCTAAAATGGCAATAATTTTAATTACTAGTTGGTCAGAGCAGTGAAGTTGTTTTATCCATAAGTATGGTATCTACATTTCTGCAATCACTTATAAATAAATATTATTATTGGGAATCGCAAAAAGTGTACACGCAACAAGTTTGCATATTGGACACACTGCAATTTTGGTTTGACATTTACTAACAGTAACAATTATTATTATTTATTTTTAGAAAAAAGAAGAATCAGTTCATTAGAAATTAGTTTCACTTCTTTTAAACAAAACCCTAGACAATTATATGCTACACCACAGAAATGATTTGCTATTGACAAGGTAGTTAAGAACTAGAATCTTTTAGATTTGTTACATATATCACCCAATGAAAAAATTTTACACCACCAAATCATCATTAATCTGGTTTGAAATGGAAAAGACTTCCGCTTTGAAGAATCAATACATCATCTTCTATTTCTGCAACCAATGGGCTTATAGCCTAGTGGGAGAGTCACTGCACTCACAATGTTGAGAGTAAGGGTTCGAGCCCCTATAAGGGTTTAAAAAAAAAAAAAAAAAAAATCTTCTACTTCTGCAAACTAGAACTTGACTCCCATAAGAATATGCAACCCCAATGAGTTATTGTTCAAAGTAACAAAATTGAATTGACAAGCAGCATCACAGTTCCAGTTAGATAAGGATGAAATTCATATTTCACTGGATGCAATTCCTGTAGTCTTTCTCCAGCTCTAGCCATTTCAAATGACAAACATGATACTAAGAAACAGCCAACAATGACCAGTCATAAAGAGTTTTTCATCCCATCAATACTCATACACAATGCCAATGTAATTGATAAAGGTGATGCATATCCCATGCATATAAATAAACCAAAAGCACACATTTTTAGAAGAGAATGGAAACTACAAACCGAAAAAAAATAAATCTGAAAGGTGTCTCATATAAAAACAATACTAAAATCAGAGAATACCTTAGATATATAACTTAACAAAGTGTCATCAAGAGATTTAAAAAAAAAAAAAGGCCAAAATTGACAAACTTGCCTGCATTTCAGGTGGCAAGGAACCATGAAGGGGAAGGATTACGGCGTCCATGCAGGACCCTTCATCCAGGCTTCGAACTTTATCCTCCAACTTTGAAACTAGCTTCTCTATATCATCCTATGAAAGACTACACATTACAACCAATATAAACATGCACAACAAATATTAACTGCAGTGCAGTACCTACTATGTAGATCTCATTCCTAAAACTGAAAATAATCAAATCTTACCTGTCCAGTCATGAATATCAACACGTCACCTTCTGGCTCCTGAACATGTATATCTGTAAGCACCATTAATGAAAATTGTAAAAAATGATTGGAACATTAGAAACAACTGCAAAATTTTAGCAGCAGCAGCAGCAGCAGCAGTAACATAGCAACCCCGAGATTTTTCTAGAGGTTGAGATTAACATGACAAAATTTTCATTCCTTTCTCTTTTCGGTAAAAAGGTGCTCCACTTTCTGTTCCCCTACCAATTCTCTTTCGGGCTGTGAGCTCAGACATATTATACGTGACAGAGGATGAATTTCAACACTGAATGCACCCTAGAGTGTCGCCTCCTGTGCGCATACATGCATAAACATTTCCAAAATTCTAAAAACTAGCAGTAACACTACACAATAATCCAAACCAGGTTTGGCCAAGTTAAAATTAAAACAAAATATATATATATATATATATATCTTCTTTTGGGCATTATATTTTCTCAGTCTTTGCTCTATCAAGACCATACAAAACCAATACTGTAAATAACAGAAACAACCTGCCAAGCTTCTATACACGAGGAGTTGACAAAGACATCGATCGTACCGATTGCTGTTTTCAAAGCAGACTCAAGATAGCTTGTAGGACGCTCCTTGCTATGCAATATCTCCACAGGATACAACTTTCCAGGGACATTCAATGTGGGGCAATTTGAAAAGAACTTGGAAACTTTTTCACCATCAAGAGTTGCTGATGTGATCAAAATCTTTAATTTTGACGCTCTCAAATTAACCAAGCGTTTCACAAGACCCAGCAATATGTCCCTGACAACGGATGCACTCATTAATTTTGTGGATATAAAAAATGCAGTAGGTTCAAAAAATAAAAAGGTTACATTTTTTTTATATCTACTTTGGCAAGGAATGGAATAAATCAAGCTCCACAGTGACTAAAACCGAAAACCACTCATTTAAATGACATATCACTCACCTGTGAGCTAAAGACCTTCAATAACATACATACATGTAGTGATAAAAAATTGCATAGACATTTAAACAAATGATGATACAAACTGAACATAAAAAAAACTAAGTCTTACGTGTTGAGACTCCTCTCATGGGCTTCATCTAATATTATAACTGAATACTGATTAAGGTCTGGATTAGATAGACTTTCTCGAAGAAGAACTCCATCAGTAAGGTATCTACGGAGTCGCAAACCTAACGTTAGCACACATTAAACTACACAAAATATTAGAGATAACCATATCAAAACCAAATCCAATAAAAAGCAGTGGACTTCATTACTTAATAAGTGTTCTTTCTGATGTTCTATCCTCAAATCGTATCGCATAACCTACTTCCTCCCCAAGCCGAACACCAAGCTCCTGTGCAACTCGTCTTCATACAACAACATAATAAGTCAAGCAAAATCTTCCAATTAAGAGAATAAATAAATAGAACGTTATGAACAAAATTTGGCTCACTAATTAGCAATGCAACATTTCATATGAACTTCTGCAATCAATTTTAAAATTTAAAGATTTCAAAAAGTAACAAAGTCAAATAAACTAACCTAAATATTCAAATAAGAACTTGTTCCCCAACAAAAAAAAAAAACAGTTAAATTAACATAATTTAATTTTTGCACAGACAAATTAACATTTTCAGAGTATAACCTGGCAACGGATACGGCAGCGACTCGGCGAGGCTGAGTAACGCCGATAATTCCGGATTTTGTGTAGCCATGTCGGTGGAGTATCTGAGAGAGCTGCGTGCTCTTGCCGGACCCCGTCTCTCCGATAACCACCACCACTGGATTCTGGTCCACCGTTTCTACTATCTTTTCTTCAAATTGGAGAATCGGAAGATTCGCCATCGATCAATTAACTCAAGATTTGGAGCTTTCGAGCAAGATTAGGGTTTTAGGATTTTATCGAGGGGGTTTTGATTTTTTGAATTCGTTTCGCTCAACTTGATTTCACTTTCATTTTTTTCCCGGTTCGCGCCGCCGGTACCTCCGTATAGTCAATTAGCGAAGTCAATTAATGACGGTGCAAATTTTACCGTTACTTTTTGCTGGATTTTTTTTTTTTTTAGAAGTAGAATAAGAAATAAGTTTTTTCTATATATAAATCATTTTTTATTTAAAAGATAGAAAAAAAAACTCTTGGATTTCAAAACATATATTTATATACTGTGATGTGTATAATTTTAAATATGGTTTCATATATTTTGAAAGAAAAAGTTTCTCATAAATACTGATTTTGATTAATTTTAGGACATTTTACTCTTTAAGTTCAAAAAAAAAAAAATGCCCCAAACATTTTTTGGATGACCAACAACAACTAGATAGTTAAAAAAACACATCACTCATTAAAGCTTTTAGTTTTGCAAATTACAACCGTATAATTTTCTATTAAATAATCACTCAATAACAATGCCCATCACATGGAAAAAGTTTGTACCGAGAAACTAATTTTTTTATTTTTTGACCTTTTTACATGCATAGAAAGGAGAAGCTGCAAAAATTCAATGAGATGAAGTACTTCTCCTCCTCCATATTGCTTGACAGAAATTAGACAAAACCACTTACGCTATGATTGAATTTTAATTGCATCTTGCCAAAAATGGCTTGCCCGGTCACAAGCCTAATCCCTCTAACCCACAAATCAGCCATTTCAAGCCCACCCTGGCACACAAAATGCACTTCCTTATTCTTTGTAGTCACAACATGAAACATTGCCGGTTCTTCAACGTCAAATTTCCTCCGACGGTTCCATCGGAACATGTCACTAGGACCAACTTCAGCCGCTCTGCATACCACATTTCTCTTACTTGACTTCCCCCACCGCAAAACGCCAGTGGACTCCACCATTTTAAGTAGTTTGACATGGGGTGATCCTTTGCCACACTTTATGTGCTTCTTTACACAAGTACCGTCTAACACAAGAGTTAGAGCAAGCTCATCTAAGATAACATTCTCAGCTTCATTTCCATTACCATTTTTCCTTGCAAGTGCAAGTGCCGTCTCATTTCTTGCATTCTCTATGTCACATTTAGCCCCACTTGAAATTAAGAGTTCACACACTCTGCCATGGCCTCTCTTTGCTGCTAACATGAGTGGGGTGTATCCATCAGCATCTGAGGCATTTACATCATAACCTCTACTAACCAGTGTATGAACTAAGTCAAAGTCTCCACGTTTAGCTGCTCGATGTAGAGCATAAAACCCAGCAGAACCACCCTTTTGACCCTCTTCTAGTGCATACTCGAGAATTACTTGTTCGAGAACTTCGCCGTTCTGGTTTAGTTCTGCTAAGGTGATTGCTGTCTCACTATACTTATTCTGCAGCTTTATATTAGCACCAGCATGAAGGAGCAACCTGAAGACCTCTACATGGCCAGCTGCTGCAGCTATCATGGCAGCTGAAAATCCATCAGCATCCTGTTCATCAAGATCAACGTCTGCCCGCTCAATGAGTTTTTTCAAGGCATCCACATCATTTGCTTGAGTCACAAACATCAAAGGAGAAAATCTCAAGGCATTACTTGATCGAATAATCTTCCCTGATCGAATTGAATCAACTACTGCTTGCTGAAAGCCAAGAGTCCACCTACTTGACTTTGCAATTGAATTTGCACACTGACCAGCATAATTGATCAATCCTAAATCAGCCCCTTCTGAGACTAGAAATTTAAGGCATTCCTCATGCTTATATCTTGCAGAAATCATTGCTGCAGTTTCTCCAGCTGCCGTTTGGGAATTGATATTGCAGCCAGCACTGATAAGCCTTTGAAGTATTTTAGCGAGTCCAAGCCTTGCAGCCAAATGAATGGGACGGAACTCTGTTTCTGAAGATGTTTGCACCGGAAATTCTTTGTCAATAGCACAATTTAACAGCAGCTCTACTGCTCTTGCATTATTACAAAGGATCGCATGGTGGATGAGGCTCCTCCCATTGTGAAGGGTGTTAGGGGAAATGTGTTGGAAGAGCATACGCACTATAGCACCACTGGATTCAAAATACTCCACAGCACACCAGGTGATGCAGTAATCCTCAGCCAGTCCAGCACCCACCCGAAGTTCTTCTCCTGTATCCATGTCCCACAACCAGGCTCCCATTCTCACCTTGATGTCTGTCTTGACACCAGCCTGTCTCCCAACATCAACGATAACAAAAATCATATAAATTCTGCCACAAAGGTCAGGCTCCAATAATGGTGATTGATTTCCAAAATGCTTACCTGCAAGAGCAATCTAACAACAGAGATTTGTCTGCTAACGACAGCCCCAGCAAGTGCATTACAGTCAAAATTGGCGTGAAGAGCTGGCTTGGAAGACCTAAGCAGCACCCTATCAATTGCATTGGCATCTACTCCACACTGCCAGCAATCAAAAGCATCAATATGATTCAACACATCAACTCCAGACAGAAATATTTGACTTGATCGTTGATTTTAAATTTTGGTATCCTATCTTCAAGATTTACCTTAATGAGTGTGTCAACTACATTGACAAATCCTCGGCAGCAAGCAGAAACAAGAGCGTGCACGGCAACTTGTGGCCGGATTAAGTCAGTAGCCATCAGCAACTCGGCAGGCCTGGCCTGCCCTAAGTAGCTGGTCTCCAACAGAGCCTCCTCACATGCCTCCTGGCAAGCACCTGCTTTGATAAGAACATCTAAAATCTCCAAATGATTTTCCCTCACTGCTGCAGTGGTTGCATAGCCTCGGAATAGCTTCTGATTCACATTGGCACCAACACTCTGTCACATTAACATAATAAACAAATATCTTAGTACAAATACTAGAGTATTTTCGATGATTGAATAAAAGAAAGATCTAAATTCATGTTAATTCGAAAAAATACCACGAACTTAAGGAGTTAATATTCATTGATTCCACAGAATGTCGATAATTAACTAAACTAAATAACTCATTTGAGCTTTCAAAATTGAAAATATTATAGAACTCAAATCTAAAATTTATTCTAAAAAATAAATCAATAGCAAATAATCAAAAAACCTGTTTGTAAAAGATACTTATTTATATTAACTACGGTGTCATAAAGGACATCACAATTTTTTCCCAACTCAAGGATCTTTAAATAACAAATGAGTGCAAGAAATATTGAGATGCAACACTTTACTACTATATTATTACAATACTTTACATTTTATATTATATTTATGTTAACACGGTTGTTGAAAAAATGAGATCATGCATAAATCATTGGGGTATAAATAACTTTGCACTACCTGAAATTGAAATATATCATAAATTTGAAGGACAAAATTATCTTTTTTCAAACCCAAGTATTAATTCACTACTTTTTTTAACCCATTATATATTTAGTTTTCCCTATTAAAACGAGTGAAATTTACAGTGTAATTTCTTTCTTGTTCATTGAAGTATTTTTTTTATTTTAAAAAAAATATGAATAGAGCAAATCCGAAATTAGTTTCTGAATCCCTATTTCACTTAATAAGATTATTTGAAAATCACTAGTCACACAATTTTATTTTTTCTTCTAAGTCAGTAAAACTATGCAAGGTCGTTTCTGGTCTTTATTATTATTATTATTTTCACAAACACATCTTGTACGTGTGGTACGTGTGGTCCTTCTCTCATCAATTACAACACGTGTAAGAATCAGTTTGGTGAAAATAAAGCCAAAAAAAAGTCCTGGAAACAAATCATCCCAGCTTTGATAGTCAGTAACAGTGAGATACGAAAATCTGCAGCGTCAAGTAACTTCTCAGGGGGTCAGGTTCTGTCAGGAATACACATACACTGTCGGACAAACTTGTATAAAAGATCGCAAAATCTATAATAATAATACTAATAACCATTTATTCATAAAATATACAACAATATTGAAAAAAAAAATCCAAATAAATTATCATTAAATAGTAAGATCAAACCGTAGATATCGAGCATTAATTCCTTGAATTATCAGAATTTTGAATCAGAAGTAAAAATCTTGAACGGTTAGTGGATGATCCTATGGAGGGATATTTAGCAATTAAAGCCCTTTTTCTTTGTACGATATTTTTTTTCAAAGGAAAAAATAAATGACGTACCAATAACTTCCTGACAAGTGTAAGGTTTCCGGCGTGTGCAGCTAGGAACAAAGCGGTGACTTCGGTCTTGAACTCCTCGTACTCGACACGAACTTCATGAGCCTCTTCATCGTGCAAGACGAGCTCAGTCTTCTTAGCTCTCAAGCTCACCGTTCCGATGAAGTTAACATCGACAAAAGGATCACCTATACATTCGTCAGCTCGCTTAACGTCGTTAACATGCGCGGCGTCAACGAGACGTTGCGAGACCTCCGCTTCGTAATCCACTGGAAACACCTGCAGCTTTCCCGTGAGAAACCCCGCGCCGGCAGGATTTCCAAACATCATCATTATTTATTTATTTATTTTGAAGAAGAAGAAGAAGAGTGCAGACCGGCCACACGAGGTTGTGTTGTGTACGTCTTTGAAATAGTTTAGTTATGTTGTATTTGACGTATGATAAAAATGAAAAGCGAGAGGAATTAAGGCGTGAGAGAGAAGCGACCAAGGAGAAGGAATGGGAGGGAACCCAAAGGCACTCGTTCCATTGGAGAGCTAATTTTATACAGTTTTTTTTTTTTTTTGCTGAATTAATGCTTATACATTAACAAAAATCTTAAATTTTGTTTGACCAATTCATAATTACGTTAACATATAGCGCCGTAAAAAGACATTTGAGTCCCTAATATTTTATTTTTCTCAAACAAGACGATATTTTTGTTCATCTGTATTGAATAGGACTCTCCCTGCATATTATTTTTATTTTTAACTATATTTTTATAGTCCACCGAAAATGAATACAACAACACTGGTCTACCGAAGCCAAAATTTACCACATAAATATACTCTGCCTAAAAAACGTAAAAGTCAATCCTACAATTATAAATATTTATAAAATTAAATGAGTTTAAGAGTTTTTATAAGAATAAGAAAATATTGTTCTCTATTATTATTAGTATTAATAGTTCTGATGAATCATAACTAAGATTCTTATTAAACGGGATAAATACATAAATGATGTGGCTTCCATTGAATAATATTTTGACATAAATTTTTTTTTTTTTGAGTTAACTATAATAATATAATAAAAAATCATGTATAACATATGATTTATATGTTTTAGATGATCCTATCGGGACCGTCCGACATGAACTTTCCTGCTCTTATGACTAATCTACTTCTATCAATTAGGAAGTCTGAGTCACTCTTATTACAAAGATTACTGAGTTGGGGACCTACTTAATATAAACTGAAAACTCATGTCATTGTTAGAGAAATCATAATAAATCAGGAATCCAAACGCTATTATTTAGTATAGCGTGTAGAGAATGAATGATCAGGTTGAGTGAGTTTTGGTACAGAATATCTTCTCATCTCACAAATCCCTACAATCAGTTGTCAGCATTTTATAAAAGGAAATCAGTTATCACGGGCAAGATTTTGCCACACGACCACACCAATAAAGAGATTTTACACGGATAATTTGTGTTCTCCATAAAATTATTTTACATGGATATATTTAGTTTACATGGAATTTTAAATTGACTTAGTATAGGATAAGTTCCTTCATGAGGTGAATAAAATTGTCAAAGAAAAGCAACATATATTTTTCCACATCGAGTTTTGGAAAGGTAAGCAGCACAATGTGACAGATTGTTAAATAATTACTTATTTGACAATTTAAAATAATTTTAAATATGCTCGTAAGCTGATAAATATTTGATTCCTTTGTGAGTTTCATAAATAATGACCACACCTGCTCAGGGTCGAGTCGATAAAAAATAGAAACATCAATCGGCAATATAAAAACACTCCTGCTCGATATTAAGATAGTCTAAAGCAGGAATTTCTATTATGCTCGAGATTAAGTTAAGGGAATATTTATTGTCAGCCCAACGAGCTTTGATCGTGTTATAGGCAGCATCAAGAGCGGGTATAAATCAGTTCTCAAGTAAACTTAAGTGTGGCAGCCTAAGCACGTATTGAGAATCCATTAAGCGACTTTCTCTGAGAATGGGGGTGCAAGTCCTGCGCATGATTAATTTTCATTATGATGGTCAAATAATTTTCTTGAAAAGAATGAGTTAATCGAAAGTTAAGAACGTGTGTTACGAAAATAACAGTGAGGGAGAAGCAATAAAAGCGATAAATAGAATACCCAGATAAATACCTAAAAAAAAATGTAAGACATTTGTTATATAGAAAATTACAAAATAAACCACACAGAAAGAAAAGGGAGTGAGACTTTAAATTTGTCTCATTTTTAAAGAAAATTCCTTAAAGTGAAATCTGATCACTGTCTTGAGATTCAGAAGGTCTTAGTTGGAAAAATATCCGGCAGTTCTTTGATAGTTTTTTGTAAGCGCAGATTAAAAGACATCATTTGTTTCTTAAATTAAAAAAATTTGAATATTATCTAAGGAATCTACTCGAAAAAGAAGAGATCAAATTTCAGCATCAACATAACGACCATATTTCTACATCAATATTGTGTAAATTAGAGTAACTGAATGGAGATAATTACGTACACTTGGCCATTCCTACAGACCAATGTACTTCGGCATTGTCTATATTTGAAAAAAAATACAAGTATCCAAATCAAGAAACTTGTATCTATATTCAGCCGGATTCGGCCTGCCTTTTTAAATAAGCTAATCGCTCTCTTGGGCAATTTTAATAACAATATAATTGATTCCCCAAAAGGAAAAATGATATTTTTAGAACCCATTTTATGCAAGAAGTAGATAGACGTTGGATGGCCAGCAATTTCTATGTTTCTTACGTTAGGTTTGTCTTGAGGTTCAATTGTCTTTCTTGCGTAAAGATTTTAAGACAAAGATTTAAGAACTCCTCAGTTGATCAACCAACAAAATCTCATGCATAATAGTTGCTATTATGTACTTTAATATGAAAATGAAGAAATAATGATTATCGGTCAATTAGTATTTAATTTATCAATTTTCAATCTTTGTATTTTAGAGGTTTCATCCTTCGTGACGATCCTTTGTCTAAAATTTCATTATTGATCTCTTTTGCATTACTTTTAATAATGATTTTTATATGACATAAATACAAGAAAAGTGGATTTTACATTATTGACCCACTACCGATTATTACATATGTAAGAAAGAACACGTATGAAATATATACACAGATACACTCACTGAGTAGGACGCTGATCAATTGGCCCTTGGCCTAATATGGGACGGACATCAATTAATTTCAATCCCCATTGTCTTATACAACTGCAACATCGAAGCCACTTGGTGATCATTTCTTTTATAGTTGATTGCAGCGTGGGACCCCTCGTCTCTGGAAGCTATCGGGAGGCAGATCAAACACAACAAAGTGGCTAAAACACCAACAATTGTCCGCTCATGAACCTTATAAACATGGCCAAGACATTTCACGTACTTCGATTATTATCGGTGCCATTTGTCGGATAAGACGCATCATACGAGTATTTTCTTCAAGAAACAGAATTTGCTATTTAATACCATCTCGTTTCATGGCAGTCATCGCGCGCGCGAGTGTGTGTGTGTGTGTGAAAAAGGTAGCTGTTGATGCAGTTTTTCTCGCGTGCCTTCAAACAGTGCCTCGAACCTTCTACTCGCGACCAGTTCGAGCTCGAGCAGGATTGTCTCCTTCGTCCTATTCCGATGTTTTTATCAGAACGGAGATCTCCCGGACCTGTACTCACAGAAAACAGGGTCAGGGGTAGCCGGGCGTGTTCCGACGAAAACCCTCCGAAGCTCAAGTCAGTAATCGGGTTGTTCTTTTTGGTATCTCCCTTAGTGAGAGAGACCAGAAAGGTGAAACGGATACTTTTCGCCCTCCCTTTTGAATGAATATGGAGTTTTTCAGAGGATCAATATAAGGGAAGTCAGAATAAGAAGAATCTGCATAAACTTTCAGAATCCTTATGAATGAATTTTTCCAACCCTTGTAACGTACCCGTTCCTTTTCTTTTATACTCCCTTTTTCCCGCTCTTTCTCTTCAAGAGCATTCATTCCCGCATCAGTGGCATCTGGGTCCCTCTGACAGCTGGGATTGGTGTAATATTCCCTGGGGATGCGCGGCGGTCTCATTAACCCGGTTCACGTGGCCAGATCACCATGTCGGACATGTACGCTAGGAATGATGACACCGTGGGGGCATGTGCCGGCCATCGACAATAGTACCACCACCATACCATGTGAGACCCTGATCAGACAACTAAAGGCTGCCAGGACTCTGAGAAAACGAGTCGGGCTGCCCTGGGCCGGGTCTTGCCCAGTTGTGCTCGTGGACTTAACCTCTGCGAGCAGGAAAGGAGTGCTTAGTTCTCGACCTTGACCAGCTTTGACGTCTAGTGAGGTCGTCATCATGCCAGTGGTCGGGACTTCTGCTCGAGCTAGACTGTCCTCGGGGTATTTTTATTCAAACTAAAAGGGCCTCGAGGAGACCCGCCTGATATTACCCAAACACCAGTCCCCGGCTCTAGTCTTTGAGTGAAATGAGATAAGATCAGAACTTATTAATGATGGGTCGAACTTGCAGCCTTTTACGCTTCCCCACGCTCCCTAGCTTGTCTCCTACTTCCATCATTTCACATTTAATGCGAGACACGTGGTTGATCCCGCACGTGTGTTTAAAATTCGACGGATCGCTATCCGAAAAGTTAGTGTCCCTCGAACGCACGCCGCCAATCGAAGAGACGATCCTCCTTTTTAAAACCTCCAACTTCTTCACTCGCTTCCTCTATTTGCTCATCTTCGTTCAAAGCCAAATTTTTCTGCAAGCGTTTCCTCATCTTCCTCTTCCGAGTTAAGGCGATTTCCGGCGGTATAGACCTCTTTCTGTGTTCAGGTACACACCATTTTTTCTTCTTTAATCACTGGTTACGTTCCCCCTTCTTCCTGGTCTCCGATTTCATCTGGGTAAATTGAATTCTAGGGAAAATGTCTGGTAGAGCCTTTAGGATGTTGCCGGAGGATTCGTCCTCCTCTAGTGAAGCACAACCTCTTAGTATAATTCCCGTGAGGGATTCTAGTTCAGAGGGGGAGTTACCCGCGGCAGAGGCCCAGGCGCGTCGAAGGGAAAGGGCCAGTCAAAGCTTTGAGAGTGGGGGATACCCCATCGACCAAATGAGATGTGAAACCACCCTCTTGGATTTGAATAGACTTAGGGATACTTACAATATACCCAGCAACGTAGATTTAAGGTTGCCGGGCAGGGGCGAGATCCCCAGCCGTCCTTCCCAAGGCTACACGACCTTCCACTTGGAGTGTTTCAAATGGGGGCTCAGGCTGCCTCTCCAGCCTTACTTTGCCTGGGTTTTGTCCGAGTTTCGTCTCGCCCCGGGCAATTAAACCCGAATGGGTGGAGGGTCTTTCCTGACTCTTCGCTTTGTGGAAACGCTGCGACTGGGTGAACCCTCGTAGGGACATCGTGCACCTTTACCGACTGAAGTGCAGCCGAGGACGCTGGTTGGTATTATCTTACCTCCACCGTAAGGGTAAAAAGCCCATCACCGATCTCCCAACCTCCTGTGGCAACCGAAAGAGCAAATTCTTCTTCATCGGGGAGAATGGGGCAAGTCAGACCTCTCAATGAGGGCTCCCTCCGGCTCCTCAAGCATTTTTGCACTCCGTGTCGCTTATTCCGCCTCCATGAATTTTTACTTTTAATTTTCCCGCTTGCACCTATTCTCATTATTTTGCATTGGTTGTTTCGCAGCCTCCGGGTGCTTCTTATTCAATCGGGGAACGATGTCGGCAAACGTGCAGACCGCATTTACAAACGCGAGCTCGTGCAGGGAGCTGCTCACATCCCAAAATTTTTTGGAATCCAACTTAATTCCAAGTGAAGACATGTCTGGGGTTCGCGAGATGTTGCACAAACGTGTGAGGACAGCCGAAGTTGCAGGGACCTCAAAAAGAACTCGAGCAGAAAGGGATGCACCTCCTCCTCCTACTCGGACTGCCCCATCTGCTCGGTAAGCAGGACGAGTAGAAGTAGGTCCTCCACGCAGACGAGCGAGGACCACGGCTCCAGCCTGTCCTCGAGCCAGAATGTACAAGAGTAGGAGCAACCGGTCGCACGTGAGCCTCTCCGAGGAGTTTCAATGAGGAGTCGGACGATAGGTTCCTCGATGGGTCTGGATGCCTTGACGTCGATGAGCATTGCTCAGTCACGCCTCTCTTTTCGTGCCTCAAGCACTGTGGCTGTGATCAGCGGCAAAGCTCATGAATCTCAGGAGGAACTCCAAGCGAAGGTTCAGAGCTTAGAGCAGACCGTCGAGGAGCTGAAAGAAGATAACACGAAGCTCCAAGAGGAGAATGCCACATTTGCAGAGAGGACAGTGGTGGCTGACTCCAAGGTTTCTCAATTTGAGAGGGAGCTGTCCGACATTCGCAAGGAACTGGTCGAGGCTCAAGAGGATTTAGGAACCCAGAGAACCTCCTATGAGAAGACTCCTGAGGGGAAACTTCCCGTCTCCAAAGCGCAATAGACGCCTGAAGGTCCAACTCGCAATGAGTATAACAACGGGCTGACTTCACCATGACCGCCTCGTATGCTTTGGGCAAGGCACATCCCGAGTTCGACATATCTCGAAATCCGTGAGGGTGTTGCCGAGTACATACGCGATACACGACGGCCCCACCCAAGAGTCTCGAACTTCCTCTCGCCGCTGGAGATGTTCCTCTTCCTCTCGCTGATGCTCCTCCCTGCCGCTGGAGATGTTCCTCCTCCTCCACCGACGCCTCCTCCCGCCGATGCTCCTCCTCCTCCCGCCGATGCTCCTCCCGCTGCTTTACCACTGCCGCCGCTTCCCGATGCCCCGTCACTGCATCGACAATGTCTCTCCGCTGCCTAAACTTAGGCTCTTTTTTTTTTTTTTTTAGTACATGTAATTATTCTAATCAATAAATAAAGAACATGTATTCGAGCAACTATCAGTATGTGCGAGCTTATGCTTTACATTTATGAGATTATCTTCGTGCACTTGTTAAGTGGAAATTTTATAAGTGTTGGGCTTTTCTCTTGTTTTCCGCCTAAGTGTAATACTCGCTTTGTATCATCATTTTAACTCATACATAGTAAAGCTTTACTTCAATTTGAGTCGAAAGCCTTACGCTTGTCTCAGTGAGCTCTGGCTTACTTGGTTCAACATTTTCTCATGGTCTCGTGACCTTTATTTTACGAGCTTATTTTCCTCGAGTTCGATTATGGCTCGAGTTTAAATTATGTGTAATCTCTTCATGCTTTTCTTACTGAGCCAACAATCGGCTCTTGCTCTCAAGACCGTCCCCGCCTAGATCTAAGCGCCTGGACTTCCGGCCTTTACGCTCTTCCTCGAATTTTTTCTCGCTCAGCCCGCAATCGACCCAAGCTTCTTCTGAGCTTCTTCCGCCGGCCCGCAATCGACCTCGCTAGCAACCGCCTCGCCCAAGACTTAGGCTTGGAACTTACGGCCATAGCAGCCCTCACGAGCCGCTCGCCGGCCCTGCACTCGACCCAAGCTTGGCACCGTCCCGCCTAACACTTAGGCTTGAGACTTCCGCCATGGAGTTCTTCTGAACTTCGCTCGGCTCAGCAATCGACCCAAGCGCTTTTTGTTTCTTCCGCCGGCCCGCAATCGACCCGAGCTTGCAACCGTCCCGCTTAAAACTTAGGCTTGGGACTTACTGGCCATAACATTCTTCACGAGCCGCCTCGCTCGGCCTCGCACTCGACCCAAGTCTAGCACGTCCCGCCCAAGACTTAGGCTTCGGGACTTACTACCATAGCATTCTTCACGTAGTCGCTTTTGCTCTGGCCCCGCATCGACCCAAGCTTGGCAACCGTCCCGCCTAACACTTAGGCTTCGAGACTTCCGCCATGGAGTTCTTCTCGAACTTCGCCGGCTCGCAATCGACCCAAGCGGCTTTTTGTTTCTTCCGCCGGCCTCGCACTCGACCCGAAGCTGACAACCGTCCCGCCCAAGACTTAGGCTTGGGACTTACGGCCATAGCATTCCTCACGAGTCGCTCGCCGGCCCCGCACTCGACCCAAGCTTAGCAACCGTCCCGCCTAACACTTAGGCTTCGAGACTTCCGCCATGGAGTTCTTCTCGAACTCCGCCGGCTCAGCAATCGACCCAAGCTGCTTTTTGTTTCTTCCGCCGGCCTCGCAATCGACCCGAAGCTAGCACCGTCCCGCCTAAAACTTAGGCTTGGGACTTACGGCCATAGCATTCCTCACGAGCCGCCTCGCCGGCCCGCACTGACCCAAGCTTGGCAACCGTCCCGCCTAACACTTAGGCTTCGAGACTTCCGCCATGGAATTCTCTCGAACTTCGCTCGGCTCAGCAATCGACCCAAGCTGCTTTTTGTTTCTCCGCCGGCCTCAGAATCGACCCGAAGCTAGCAATCGTCCCGCCTAAAACTTAGGCTTGGGACTTACTGGCCATAACATTCTTCACGAGCCGCCTCGCCGGCCTCGCACTCGACCCAAGCTGCATAGCCCCGCCTAAGACTTAGGCTTGGGACTTACTACCATAGCATTCTTCACGAGTCGCTTTGCTCTGGCCCGCAATCGACCCAGCTGCCTTCCGCTCGGCCTCGCAATCGACCCAAGTTGGCACCGTCCCGCCTAAGACTTAGGCTTGGGACTTACAACCATAGCATTCTTCACGAGCCGCTCGCCGGCCTCGCAATCGACCCAAGCATCTTCCGCCGGCCTCGCAATCGACCCAAGCTGCCTTCCTGACGGCCTCGCAATCGACCCAAGCTTAGCACCGTCCCGCCTAAGACTTAGGCTTGGGATTTACTACCATAGCATTCTTCACGAGCTACTTCGCTCGGCCTCGCAATCGACCCAAGCTTAGCATCGTCCCGCCTAAGACTTAGGCTTGGGATTTACTACCATAGCATTCTTCACGAGTCGCTTCCGCAATCGACCCATGCTTCTTCCGCCAGCCTCGCAATCGACCCATGCTTCTTCCGCTGGGCTCGCAATCGACCAAAGCTTAGCACCGTCCCGCCCAAGACTTAGGCTTGGGATTTACTGCCATAGCATTCTTCACGAGTCGCTTCGCCGGCCTCAGAATCGAACCAAGCTTGGCACCGTCCCGCCTAAAACTTAGGCTTGGGACTTCCGCCATGGCGCTTCTTCGAACTTCGCTCGGCCTCGCAATCGACCCAAACTGCTTCAGTACTTCCGGTCTTCATCTTAAACTTATATTATGAATACTTTTCTTATTCTTATATACATTTATACTTTTACACATCCCATTTTGGGAAGGAATCTTACATTAACACTTCACAATACAACGAGACTTACTCGGAAATATTTCATCGTGAGTTGTGCGCTCCACGCCTCTCGACCTCTCGTCCGTCCTGGATGAGCTAGCCTAGATGCTCCTCGGTCCCGCTTAACCGAGTAACTCGACAAGTGGCCTTCCCGGCTTAGTCCTAAGTACACCTTGTCTCGGGTCCTTCGTGCTCTGGTCGACTCTTCCGAGTACCCAATCACCCACTCGAACCGACGAATGTGCACGCTTTCGGTTGTAATAACGAGCCACCTCCGCTGATATTCCGAGATCTTAGCAGAAACCCTTTCTCTCTTCTCTTCCAAAGAAGTCCAGCACCGCACACATTTGCTCATTGCTTTGCTCCTCATCAAGTGTTCCATCCGATGCGTCCCCATTCCTATTTCAAGCAGAACCATCGCTCAGCGCCCAAACGCCAAGGAGAACTGGGTCTCTCCAAGTGGCCGCTTGTGTGTGGTCCTATAAGCCCACAAGACACCGTGCAACTCATCCACCCGTGCTCCTTTGCTCGCCTAGTCTTGTCTTCGTGAGGCGCTTTATGGTTTTATTCACGGCATTTACTTGCCCATTGGCTCGTGGTGTGAGGAGAGCAAAACTTCAACTCTATCCCCAAATTTCGGCAGAAATCTCTGAATTTGCCGTTGTCAAACTGTCTCCCATTGTCTGTGACCAACGCATGAGGAATCCCATACCTGCAAATCACATTCTTCCGGATGAAGTCGCTGGTTTTACCTTCCGTAATGCCGCTCAAGGCTCCCACTTCGACCTATTTGGTGAAATAATCGATTGCGACTATGGCATGGGTGGCAGACGCTTTCCCCTTCGGCAGTGGCCAGATCAAATCAATTCCCCATTGAGCGAACGACCATGGCGAGCTCATCACCGTAAGGTTCTCCGGAGGTCGAGTTAAGTAGCTGGCAAAGCTCCGCAACTTTGCAGCCTTCTGTCTTCTCCCGAGCATCTCGATGCATGCGGGTCAAAGTATCCTTGCCTCAAGGCCTTAAAAGCCAAGAACCTCGCGCCAGAATGATTTCCACAGATTCCCTCGTGTATCTCTCGGAGGACATAATCAGCCTCCTCTTGGTCTAAGCACCGCAGTAAGGGGAGAGTGTATCCTCGTCTATATAAGACCCCGTCGATGAGAGTGTACCTAGCCGCTTTGCACCTCAGCTTCCTTGCCTGCTTCTTATCAGCCGGAATTGTCCCTTCATTGAGGTAAGAAATGATCGGCTCCATCCAGGTGTTGCTTGTCAATAAGCTCATTACCTCGTCCTCCTGCTCGATGCTCGAGCAGGTCTTCATTTCCAAAGGGATAGACTTTAGTAACTTGGGGTCCGACGTGGCTGCCATGCGAGCTATCATGTCAGCTCGATAATTCTTCCCCCTTGGGATTTGTTCCACCTCGATAGCTCGAAAACTCCCCATTAGCTGCTTCACCTTCCGAAGGTAAGCCTTCATCTTCTCCCCCTTTGCCTGAAAGCTCTCATCGAGGTAATTCGTTACCAGCTGTGAGTCTGTTCGAAGCTTTACCTCCTCTGCTTTTACTACCGAGGCGAGCTTTAATCCGGCTATTACAGCTTCGTACTCAGCCTGATTGTTGGTAACTTCGAACTCTAATTTCACGGCGTATTGCATCTCCGCCCCTTCAGGACTTAGGAGCACAACTCCTGCTCCTGCTCCGTGACTTCCACAAGATCCATCTACCGTGACTATCCATGTGTTGGTCGAGGCTTGGGAACCTGATAGGGGCTCGCTATCCGTCTCCTCATCCCTTGTCGTGCACTCGACCACGAAGTCCGCTAATGACTGTGCTTTTATGGCTGTTCGGGGCTGGTAGTTAATGTCGAACTCGCTTAGCTCCACTGACCATTTTACCAGCCTTCCAGAAGTCTCAGGCTTGTACAAAGTTTGCTTGAGGGGCTGGTTTGTTAGGATCACTACCGAATGTGCCTGAAAATAAGGCCTCAGCTTTCGAGTTGTTGTGACCAGGACCAGTGCCCACTTCTCCATTAGTGGATAGCGGGTCTCAACTTCTAGTAAAGCTCTGCTCGTGTAATAAACAGGATATTGTACCCCTGACTCCTCCCTTACCAGAACTGAGCTCGTTGCCCATTGGGACACAGCTAAGTATAGAAACAGTACCTCTCCTGCTCGAGGTGTCGACAGTAACGGAGCTTTCAACAGATATTCTTTCAGCTGCTGGAACACCGCCTAGCATTCTGGCGTCCACTTTGTCTTCCTGCCTTTCTTCATTTCCTGAAAGAAGACTCGGCATTTATCCGTGGCTCGAGATATGAACCTGTTGAGGGATACAGTTTGCTGGTCAGACTTTGTATCTCCTTGAGGCTACGAGGGGACCTCATTTCCACCACTACTCTTATCTTTTCTGGATTGGCCTCGATCCCCCTGTGACTCACCATGAAGCCTAAGAACCCACTCCAAAAGCACATTTCTCTGGGTTTAGCTTCATCCGGTACTTTCTTAAGAGTGCGAAGGTCTCCTCTAGATGCCTTACATGCTCCTCCGCATCTTTAGACTTGGTGATCATGTCATCCACATATACCTCCATCGTCCAACCGATCAATGGCTTGAAGACCTTGTTCACTAGCCTCTGATACGTTGCCCCTGCATTCTTTAGACCGAAAGGCATGACCTTAGTAATAAGACACATCTCGATTAGTGATGAAGGTCGTGCACTCCTCGTCTGATCGGTGCATGGAATTTGGTTATATCCCGAGAATGCATCCATAAACTAAGCAGCTCGTGCCCCACCGTAAAATCCACCAGTTGATCTATCTTTGGTAGTGGAAAGCTATCTTTTGGGCAGGCCTTGTTCACATCTATGAAGTCCACACTCATTCTCCATTTCCCACTTGCCTTTTTCACCAAGACCACATTCGAGATCCATTCGGGTAGGAGACCTCCCTTATGAATCCCGCTGCCAGCCTTTTCCACCTCGCAGCTGATGACTTCAGATCATTCTCGGTCGACGATCTCCTTTTCCGCCTCACCGGCTTAAGCATCTCGCCAGATTGCCACCTGTGGCATGCCACTCTGGGTCAATCCTGTGCATATCCTCGCGCGTCCATGCGAACACATCTGCATGTGCTCGCAGACACTCCCCAACCTTTCCTTCAACGGCTCGCCAAGTGCCCGAGCCAATTAGGATTTTCTTCCTGGATTGTCTCGCTCTCACCCCGACCTCCTCCAACTTCTCAACCGGCTCTGTCTTTCATTCCTCGATTCCCCTCGAGTCCAACGAGGTTATCTCAGCATGGTTTTTTGGTCGCTATAGCAGAAGAACTCCTCGCCACCCTCCTGGTCGCCTTTCACGACCCCTACAAACTCCATTTACTCGATACTTTAGGGCTAAGTAATGGGTGGATAGCACGACCGGCCGATCCTCATAAACGGCCTCCCTAGAATCGCTCGGTACGGGTCGGCTTCATCTACCACCACGAAATCCAAAGATTATGTTCTTCTCAAAAGGTCTCGAGCCCATGGTTACCGCCAACTGATGATTCCTGAGGTATTAGCTTTCCTCCCGAATCCTTTCAAGTGAAGTGCTCGCTCGCCGAGGCTCGCGACTCGTTATTCCCAAATCCTCGAGTGTGGATTCAAGAGAATATCCACCGAACTTCCCGAGTCAACCAAGATTCGGTCAACTTCCTTGTTTGCTATGTTGGCCCTTACTACCAGGGTATCCTCGTGAGGGTACAACACCCCTCCTCATCTTAATCCGTCCACATAATTGGCACCTGCCGAACCTTGGCCTTTTGGCACGGGCAAGTGAACAGGACTTCCTGCCAGCAATGCATATCTGCAGTAATTTTTCCGAACCCTTTTTGAACCTCCCCGCCATCGTGGGCCCTACTAAGATTACTCTCGTGGATGGTGGCTCCATGTCTATTTCAGAAGTCTTGGCCATCTTCCTCGATCATCGCTCAACCACCGGATGCCCTCCTTCAACAAACTCATCCAAGTACCGATTCCTAACCGTATCCTCCACTGGTTTTCAAATCACCAGACCGTGATGTGGAGTGGCCGTGGTCACCATGGAAACCGCAGAACCGCCCTTATTCCTCTTGCCAACCGACTTGGTCATCTAGGCTGGAGGGCTCAGCAGCCCTCGCCTCACCCACTCAAGTATCTCTTCAAGAGATAACTTCAACCTCAGATATCGCTTCATAAGCTGGGCTTTGCTCCACCACACGTATCGCCTCGATCCCTGGGAAACTTCTCAGTGGAGGAGCCAATGGACGATCGGCCTCGCTGCGGTTCACCTCAAGTCCGCTTGGTGGCTCGGTCATGGATGTGTGGTCGCCATGATGCCTCGTGATTCTCCGTGAATCCCGACCTGAGACTCGCGAGATGGCAGGGAACCATTCGCGTGGGGAGCCCTCTGGTGGTTATACGAGGCAACCCTGGTCCCTCGTCGCTTAAGCTCATGTTCCTGCAAGACCTCCTTTCTCCTTTCTCTTCGCTCCATTGCCCGCTCATTCCTTAGCTTGCGCTTTTTCTTCTTCAATTACCATATCCAGCTTTACTCGCTCATACGCGTCCAATACTGAACGGATCGAAGGACTTCGCAGATTATACCATGGTCTCCCCATCCGGATCCCATCCTTCAATCCTCCTCGAGCTCGGGATGGTTAAACGCACCAAGATCTAGGACCCATCTATGGTATCTTTGACAAACTCCCGAGGATTCTCCTCCTTCCGCCTTACTTCCGACAACCCATCATGTCATCCTTGGGGTCATCGCGACTCCTGAATTGCTCTCGCGAACTCCCTACACATCTGCTCAAAGCTCAAGATGCTTCCCGTGGAGTCTCATGGTAGCATTCTCTCGCTCTTCCCTCCAGAGCGAGTGGAAGGCCCCAAGACCTCCGAGTCAGCCGACAATCCTCGCACCTCGTCATGTCGCTGAACCGCTCTATGTGCACTAATGGATCACTTTTCCCCGAGAACTTCAGATCCGGAAGCTGAAGTCACGTGGATCGTGACACCCATGATCTCCGCCAGCAGTGGGGATTCGTTGTCCAAAGATTATTCGCCACTGGGCTCTTTCCGCTCCCTGAGATCTTCCATAACTCAGGCTAACCTCATGCACCTCTCCTTCCAACTCTTCCGCACGAGAGGTCTGGGTCAGGTCCCGTAAGTGCCGACGGACCCCTTTCCTCCATGTTTGTTTCCTCCTCACCGCAAGATTTGGTGCCCTAGGTCTGGGCTTCATCTCCCACATTTTCCCGAACGGAGCATTCCCACTACCGGACTCCGGACATCATTACATGCTTTTCTCTGTCCCTCCCCGAGTTCTCGCAATAGGAAGTCGAGTCTCCATCTGCTTTCTCCATCCGATCCATTCTTTCCTGGATCTCCCTATTCCGGGCCTCATTGGCCACTTCTCTCAAAGTTATCGATTCTTCCGGACTTACTCCTCTTCTACTGCTTCCCTCGTCGCTGCGCTGTGTATCTTGAACGACTATGAAATCAAGCTTTTTCAGTGCCGATCCCCACGCATCGACGCCAAAAGATGTTGATGCAGCTTTTCCCGCGTGCCTTCAACAATGACTCGAACATTCCGCTCACGACCAGCTCGAGCTCGAGCATGATTGTCTCCTTCGTCCTATTCCACTGCCTTTTCCGTAATCCGAGATCTCCCGAACCTGTACTCACAGAAAATAGGGTCAGGGGTAGCCGGACGTGTTCCGGCGAAAACCCTCCGACTCTCAAGTCAGTAATCGGGTTGTTCTTTTTGGTATCTCCCTTAGTGAGAGAGACCGGAAAGGTGAAAGGGATACTTTTCGCCCTCCCTTTTGAATGAATATGGCGTTTTTCAGAGGATCAATATAAGGGAAGTCAGAATAAGAAGAACCTGTATAAACTTTCGGAATTCTTATGAATGAATTTTTCTAACCCTTGTAACGTACCTGTTCATTTTCTTTTATACTCCCTTTTTCTCGCTCTTTCTCTCCAAGAGCATCCATTCCCGCATCAATGGCATCTGGGTCCCTCTGACAGCTGGGATTGGTGTAATATTCTCTAGGGATGCGCGGCGGTCTCCTTAACCTGGTTCACGTGGCCAAATCACCATGTCGGACATGTGCGCTAGGAATGATGACACCGTGGGGGCATGTGCCGGCCATCGGTAATAGTACCACCACCATATCATGTGGGGCCCTGATCAGACATCTAAAGGCGTGCCAGGACTCTGAGAAAACGAGTCGGGCTACCCTGGGCTGGGTCTTGCCCAATTGTGCTCGTGGACTTAACCTCTGCGAGCAGGAAAGGAGTACTCAGTTCTCGACCTTGACCAGCTTTGACGTCTAGTGAGGTCGTCATCGTGCCAGTGGTCGGGACTTCTGCTCGAGCTAGACTGTCCTCGAGGTATTTTTATTCGAGCTAAAAGGGTCTCGAGGAGACCTGCTCGATATTACCCAAACAGTAACAAAAAGCTGTTTATGTTGTGCCATGTTCTTCATATACTCCACATTGTCTTCATCATTATTATCAATATATTAAATGACTCATGATATGGTCGCCAATTTAATTAGGGGGTTCAATTCAAAAAATTCAATTTTATTTTTAGGGACTTAATTTTTTTTACTATTTACTTAACTCAAAAATATTCTTTACTCTTAAAAATAAAAAAAGCAGTGATAATGAAATGAAGGAAATTTGCATAAATATTCAAAATATATATTTTTTTGTTTTTAAATTTTAAATTTAGAAAGTATAATATTAAATTGAAGGAAATCTCCATAAACATCTTAAAAAATAAAATTGTGTGGTTATAAATATTTGAATCAAGGTCTCCAAAGATCTATAATAAAACTTTGGCTACTAAACTATAAACATTTCATAATATATGAATATGAGCTTTTTTTTTTTTTTTTATTGTCCTTTTCACAAGAGACTTGGTAGAAAATTAGTAGTTTAGGAAGTGCTGAAAACCCTTCAGGACCTTGGCTAGGTCCATACATGAGATATATAAAATGTGAAGTTTGATTGCCTATAAGTACCTCTCCTTTGCTGACTAAATTTTATCATACGTGTAATTGTAAATATGACTTGAATGGGCTTAGAATTGCTCAAAATGTGTTTAGCCATCGAAAATTCTGATATAATGAAATCACTTCATATTATTATTTATAAATATATGAGTAAGCGTGTGTTTAAGGTAGCTATAGTGTTAAAATACTTTAAATACTATTAATTAAAGAAAGACTAAAAAGTAATTATTAAAATTATTTAAACCCTCAAATGGATTGAATTACTTAATTACAGAGGGAAAAAAAAATCTACAAACTGAATTAGCTTTTTTTTTTTTTTTGAATTGCTGTATCGAAAAAATTGTGTTCCCTAAAAACAATTAAAATCCAATTCATTCTATGCTTTCAAATCGTCGGGCAGGTACAATAGCTTAGTTTTGGGTTCAAATCCAATTGAACAACAAACCGAATACAATTCAGCTCGATCCAATTTTGGAGATAAGCCCAGCCCAACAAACGTGGTCCAAATGCCATAGCTCAACAAACAGGCTAATACGTATCACCCAAAATCATCACAAGCCTTACGGACTTATATATCCACCGCCCGATTCAATGCGGGTAAGTTGATGT
Organism: Murraya koenigii; assembly: GCA_025617385.1. Lineage (NCBI taxonomy): Eukaryota > Viridiplantae > Streptophyta > Magnoliopsida > Sapindales > Rutaceae > Murraya > Murraya koenigii. The sequence goes on along the minus strand of CM046814.1, from coordinate 28,354,488 downwards.
CCGTGATCAATAAATCTCCACCGTCTATCAAACAACTTCAGTGCTATCGAGAGTAGGAAAGAATTACCGCCTTCAAATCCTTGCTCCATTTCTTCATCATTTCTCGATTTTGAGCTAGAGCTAAATCGCCGACTCTTCTGCGACGTTTCATGCTATGGTACGCTATTAATTTTATTTCACTTCATCTTACATTTTTCATTTCTTTGGAATTATATATCTTTTACTGTCTTAGGGTTTCGATGATTTTTTGTCAAAATTACGATGTTATCTACACTAGGATACCGAATGATCATGAAGATTGTGTTGGTATGAGATCTACCGTAGCTTTATTATCATTTTCCCCTTTTTCCTTAGTTCGATTGCGGAGAAACACTAGGAATTTAGAGCTAATAGTGAAAAGGAAATTTGATTTTGACTGTTCTTTCAAGTTCGTTTCCGAATTGAGATACTCAGGTTAACTAATTTTTTTTTTTTTTGGATTTATGCTCAATCTGCGAGTTTTCGTTTTTCATGTTTGGCTAAGTTTATTTTAATGGGAGTTGCAATGAATGGCTAACAAACGCAGCTTTGCAGCTAATCAAAATCAGCATTTTCTAGCTAATTGTACTGGAATCATAATGTTTAAATAAGAGAGGGTGTTGGGAAATAAAGTTTCAACTTAGGAAACCATGAACAGACTCTTAAATTGTCTCTAAAATGATTTTTCTTATTTATGAAATGGAATTTCTGCCTTTTTTTTCCTCTGGTTATTAGATTTGATGGTGCTCCCACAGGCCATGTGGTTTACAGTTGTTATTGCTGCGGTTATGTTTGCAGTAATCTAGTGATTGTAAAATGGAACTTTTGAGCTTGTTTAGTTAATATGGAATTGACAACTCACATCTGGGAGTTTTTATGTTCCTATCAGATATGTCTCATTTGTCTTCTGTAATCTACTTTGTTTACTGTTCTTCAGTGTCATACCCTCATTGTCTTTCCTGTTCTTGAAATTTTTTGCTTCTTATGGTGAGGGATTTCAGTTCATCTAACTCTTCCCCTTTGTGGCACAATATGTGCGTGTGTGTGTGTGTGTGTTGACAACTTTCTGTAACAAAATAGTAATTTGCCCTATTTTGGCAATAGGCACCCATGAAGGGCGTTTTATCACTGCAAAGGGCATCATTGGTTCGACGCTACAGGGAAAGGTTGAGTGTGGGGTTGAGATCATTTAGCACTCAAGGTGCATCAACTGCTAGTACTGCACAACCTCCACCACCTCCGCCACCTCCAGAAAAAACCCATTTTGGTGGCCTGAAAGATGAAGACAGGATTTTCACTAACTTATATGGGTTGCACGACCCTTTTCTCAAAGGTTCCATGAAACGGGGTGATTGGCACAGAACTAAAGACTTAGTACTGAAGGGTACAGATTGGATTGTCAATGAAGTCAAGAAGTCTGGTCTCCGTGGACGTGGTGGTGCTGGTTTTCCTTCTGGCCTCAAGTGGTCCTTCATGCCAAAGGTGTCTGATGGCCGTCCTTCGTATCTTGTTGTCAATGCTGATGAAAGTGAACCTGGAACATGTAAAGACAGGGAAATTATGCGGCATGATCCACATAAGTTGTTGGAGGGCTGCTTGATTGCTGGTGTAGGAATGAGGGCTTCTGCTGCTTACATTTATATAAGGGGTGAATATGTAAATGAACGTAAAAACCTTGAAAGAGCGAGGCAAGAAGCTTATGCGGCTGGATTGTTGGGCAAGAATGCCTGCGGATCTGGTTATGATTTTGATGTCCATATCCACTATGGTGCTGGTGCTTATATTTGTGGTGAAGAGACAGCTCTTTTGGAAAGCCTTGAAGGTAAACAGGGAAAACCAAGATTGAAGCCTCCTTTCCCTGCTAATGCAGGTTTATATGGTTGTCCCACCACTGTTACTAATGTGGAAACTGTGGCCGTTTCTCCCACCATTTTAAGGCGTGGACCGGACTGGTTTGCCAGTTTTGGCAGGAAGAACAATTCTGGTACAAAATTGTTTTGTGTGTCGGGTCATGTGAACAAGCCTTGCACAGTTGAAGAGGAGATGAGTATTCCCCTCAAGGAGTTGATAGATAGGCACTGTGGTGGTGTTCGAGGTGGATGGGACAATTTACTTGCAATAATACCAGGGGGTTCTTCAGTTCCCTTGATTCCCAAACACATATGTGATGATGTGCTCATGGATTATGATGCTCTGAAGGCTGTTCAGTCAGGATTGGGCACTGCTGCCGTGATTGTCATGGACAAATCAACTGATGTTGTCGATGCAATTGCTAGGCTCTCATACTTCTATAAGCATGAAAGCTGTGGGCAGTGCACTCCATGCAGGGAGGGAACAGGATGGCTTTGGATGATCATGGAAAGATTGAAGGTTGGACATGCAAAGTTGGAGGAGATTGATATGCTTCAGGAGGTGACCAAGCAGATTGAAGGGCACACAATCTGTGCGCTGGGTGATGCAGCTGCTTGGCCTGTTCAGGGTCTCATACGACATTTTAGGCCTGAGCTTGAGAGAAGGATCAAAGAGCGTGCTGAGAGGGAGTTGCTGCAGGCCACAGCTTAATTTTTTCTTCTCAGGTTGCTTCTTGGATCATTTTCGCTAACATTACTTAAGTTGGACATTTTTCCCCAAGAATAAAGTACCTTGAACTTGTGTGATTTGGATAATTACTTATTACAAGCATGAAATGTATTTGGAAATATTATCTGATTATGTATGCAATTGCATGTTTGAGGCCATTCTTTTCGTTGCTTGTCCACAATCACAGAATGTTATAAGGTTTTAAATGATATATGGATGAATTGTCAAAGAATTACCTTATTTGTTCAAATAATTTGACAGTAATTTCAGGAATGTAATCTGTTTTCTTTTACCCTAGAATGTCAGGCATCTGGAAGGGCGCCTCAGTGTTTTAGATGCCTACAAGGTGAATAGATCTCAGCATTTGTGAACAAATTGTGGGCAAATCTTATGTTTTGTACTTTCATGTAGTTAAACACATGTTCTATGTTGGCCTCCTTTGGGAAAGGACAGTATCAAGTATAACATATTGAATAATTGTTTGAATAAATGTGTCCACATATTGTCTCACATATTCTGACCTCCACTTCGGCAGATAAGTGAAATTTAATGCAATAATGAATTTTTGTGTTATGTAGGTAATTTTTTTCTTCAAATGGTAGATATTGTGGAATAAAACTGAGGAATGCATCCTAGATATTCAGAGTGATTTAAGCATCTGGAGCTTTGTTAGAATTTGGTTTGTTTTTAAGCTGTATGAATTATGAATTCTTCAATTACTGTCCTGGAGAAATGACGGTGCGTCCTCTGTATGTGGGCGTGGATACTTTGAATTGAAGGGCACTTTCTGTGGATACTTTGAATTGAAGGGCACTTTCTAAAAGCTAAATAAACAAATTAATTAAATGTAGGACTTAGGCAGCGTAATTTGATTTTTTTTATTTGTGGAGAAAGTCGGAAACGAAGATTAATCCAGTGTTTGAGGAATTCGATCAATTCTCATGTGTGGTAATTCTTCACAGCATATAATAACAAAGAAAAAGTTACATACTTTTGATTCGTGTGATATATAAAACATCAATCATTGGTAATTTCAAAAAAAAAAAAAACATTAAGCTTTGAGGTGCAATCCGATCTTCTTCAGGGGATTCCAGAATCGGGTTCCTTGAAAGGCACCCATCATCACTTTAGCAGCATCATCGTCATCTAAACTTGGATCAATCATAAAGCTTAAGTAACACCCAGCAAGCTCTTGAAGTTGTTTGAAACTCTTAAAGTTGTCTTGGATATCAGCGCTGTTTTCAATCTTGTGCAGTTCCAAACGAGCAGCTTGTCTTTGGGATTGAAGTTGAAGCAGCCTCCTAGTCCTAGTCCTGCTATGAGCTTTGTATTCTTCTTCTCGTTCATAATGATGATGTGGATTCTCTTGCAACTTCTTCGTCACCTGAGGTTCTCTTTCCAGATTATCCCGATGATCTTTGATAGTTAGGCCAATAATCTTCTCCAGGGGATTCCATTGTTGACTTCCCCGGAAGGCACACACTATCACTTTACTGTCATCGTCATCGCCAGCTTCACTTGCTTTTGGATCAATCACAAAACTGAAGGAGCAACCAGCGAGTTCTTCAAGTTGCTTAATAGTCGGAAAGTTATCTTCGATTTGAAGAATCGCATTCTTCTCCATATTCTCCAGTTCCAAACGAGCAGCTGTTCTCTGGGCTTCGATTAGAATCTTTTTCCTCTTAGCCGCTGCTTCTTCGTCTTCATGATCATGAATGTAGTTTTGGGCTTTAGAAATAATATCAGCAAATCTGTGTTTGAGAATGGCAGCCCGATCATCAACATCGCTGCCACAGCCAGTAGAAGTCATACTTGTCGTCTCGAGTCTCTTCTTCTTTAGGGTTTCTTGATCATGATGATGTATAGAACAACTACGCTTACGGAGAGCAGTCGGCTGCAAAGGCAAAGGTGGGAGGGTTTGGGCTAGCATCATGATGATTAACGTGAGTGAGTGAGATTAGGAAAATACATTCCCTAATTGGTGGTGGGTATATATAGTGTATTTAGTTTCTTAGTTGATTTAGGTTATCCTTCACAGTTTAGGATTTATTTAGTTTCTTATTCCATTCGGGTAATTAGGTTTGTAGTTTCTGTATTCTCGCCAATTTAGAAAACTTGTATATGTCGAGCCGATGAGTTACTTTTATTTAGTTCAATAATGCAGTATGGTAACTTGTGGGTCAAGAAAGTGAGTTTACTGGGTGACGATTTGTTTTCGTATATGCTGCCAATCTCACGGTTGACATTTGAGGAGTACAATACTTATGATGCACTTCATATATATAAGTTTATGCTTGGATTGATAGTACGTAGTGATATATATTATTGGATGGATAATATCTCTTAATTAATTCTTCTTGATAAAATTTTTAACACAACGGTATTCATATATATCAACATTCGCATTCAACAGAACAGTTAGCATTACAATGAAATAATAAAAGTTTCGAGACTAAATAAACAAAGTCAATAATAATATCAAAAAAAAAAATCAGTTTTGTAGGTTGTGGCCTCATCAGTTGAAAGCAGGAAATTAAAGTCTGATTGATCTTCTTAGGTTGCGAGTAAAATGAGGCTTGAAGAATTTGCATTTGTGTTAATCACCTGGGCACCACAAGTAGCACAGCGTTAGCATCAGGTAACTCTTCAAGATTCGCCATAGGCTTTTGAGTGGCAACTGTTATAGTGTTTGCTGATTTATATAATGGTATGGAAAATCAATTTATATAGTATTGATTTGGAGGAAAATCCGTTCTCCTAATGAGGGTGAGACCCACGTGCACACCTACCGCAGTGATACGTAGAATTTGTAACAAGTAAAGCTGATTTAGAATAAGATAGGAGAGAATAATTATTGAAGAAAGCTTAACCTTTTTTTTTTTTAATGCCTTTATTCTGTTAGTTCCAGACTATATATATAGTCTTTGGACTTAACATATTAAGCTAGAAAATAGAGTAACATACATAAGCATAAAATTCTAAAAAATAACTAACTTATGCAGAAAATCAGCAGTCAACGCTTATTCAACCAAAACCAACAAGATCCTCAATTAATAGAATATTAACAAATTTGACTAACATACCCATTGGGAATGATGTTGAAATTCAATAAATTTTTTTTTTTTATAAATTTTGAAAAATATAGTGTTTGGTAAATTTTATAAAAGCAGTTTATTTCATAATTTTTAAGCAACTTATTTAATAAATTATTATACTTTTTTAAAGTTTCTATTATAATATTAGTATTTTAAGAAAAAAATAATTATATCTTACTTATCCATAAACCATAATATATAAATAATTCGATATCATATTACTGCACAATCTTGTTTGGTCATAACTACATACGTCCTCTCTAATACCAAATTAGTTTTAATCCAATAAATTTTAATTTCATAACTATAACTTTTAAAGTTTAATCTATATATATATATATATATATATATATTAATATTTTTTTTCCTATATCTATGTTTTTATGAGAATGGTAAATATTTTAAATTTTGACTTTTAATATGTTATTACCCATTGATTTGTACTGTATGTCATATTAAAAAATTTGAAGAATTTTATTGCAATAAATTAATATGATTATAATACACATTACTTTTTATTTTATTTGGATTATATATAAGTTTGATTGTTTTATCATATTTTATGTAACAAATTATGAAATTCTTTATATTTTATTTAATTAAATTTTTTTTAGTTTATTTAATTTTACATATTTAAAAAAAAGTATGTCTATTTAAACTTATGTTTATTTTAATTATTATATAATAAAACAACACTTCCGTAATAAAAGTTACCAAACGCATATATACTATTTTTCTTACAATAACCGTAACAATATAATTTATCAAACACCAAACTATTTTTTTAATTAATAATTTATTTTATCTGCATAGCACTAATAATTTCTTTCATCAGCCTCCGCAATTCTAAACGGGTACTAAATCTTAATGATGACCAAATCTTCCACTCTCCCTCTCCTTCTCTGACGACGTGCATATCCATCCTGCATGCAATCCCTATGCATATTCATACGTACATGCAATCCCCAAGCATGTTCAGAAAGAGCACATATCACATAGGCGCCTTTGCCGCCCGGCTTCGTCGTCATCATCAATATCATGGGCATGGGCATGGCATTGGCATTGGCGTCAGCATCAGCATCGGTCTTATTGTTAATTAGTTTCTAATCGTAATTTCTTCTTATTCATCTTCTTGGAGTTGGAGGAGATCATCATTTCAATATTGGCGGCGTTTTGCTGATGAGATTGAGTTCTACTGCTTCTGCATCAGCCAGTGCCAAATCCCATTTATTTTTCAAAGAATTATAATGAGTTTTTCTTGTTTTGGATCTTGTTCTGCAACGCAATTACAAATAATTAGGAGCAGTGTATGTATATAGACCTACATCTTCTCCTTTTGTGATTAGTATAAATATTACTAATATGAGAAAAATAATTTCCCCACTTTCACTTTTTTTTTTTTAAACTTCACGCGTCTAGTTCTAACTCCCTTCTTAAAAATCCTATTGCATATTTTGTTTTCTCCTTGGTCTTCTGTTAATAATTGTAGTGATCGATATGGTCAAATTTTAAATTTGTAGGTTCGAATGAATGCACATGAATTTTTGTAATTGTTTGTTCATGGTATCGTTGTTGCAGGTAAAATTAAAGGCTTCTCAAACTCTTTTAAGCTCATTTAGATATAAATAAAATGTAATATAGGAAGGAGTCAATCGATCAAACAGACACATAATCAATTCAATAATTAAAGAATTCAATTAATATTTCTCATGCATTGTAATTCATCAAAGCATATGATAAGAAATAAAATCATATACATTTGCATTTTGTGTGACATATAAAACATCAACCTTTTATAATTTTCCCAAAAAAAAAAAAAAATCAATCTTAGATGTATAAACCGATTTTCTCTAGGGGATTCCAGAATTGGGTTCCTCGAGAGGTATCCATTGTCACTTGAAAGAGTTTACGCCACAAAAGAAATGTACATTTAATTTTATATTTTGATCTATTTTTTAACTGTTTCAGCTTTTTAAAACACATTTTTTAAAATTGTTATTAAAAAAGTAATTAAGCTAATTGAGGTTTGAGAATAACGTTCCGAAAACTAAGAAATGTTAAAAGATTTTTATTTTTTACTTTTCACATCCAACATTTAGGTCTTTATAAATAAATAAATAAACCGATTAAGTAGATCATTCATAGACGATGAAATAAATTTGATAGTATTTGCAACACAGTGATATTTAACAGACTGCATAGAACATTGATAAAATTATATTTTAAAAAAAAAAGAAAAAAAGAAAAAGGAGACAAAAAATAAATTGCAAAAAAATTTTCAATTAATTCTTGCAAACTCCGTCTGTGTTCTAATCATCCTAGAATTAATTAGAGTGTGATTAATTTAAAGATTCAGGAATGAGCATGAGTCGCTGCATTTATTTTACAAAATTGAATACACAAAATCGAATTGAGGAGGGAGGGACCCTTAAAAATAAGGGATGCAAAATGTAGTTAAGAATGAGATTTCTATTTCCATAACTGATTATTATATTCTTATGGAAGTAAAAAAAATCCTGGTTTGTTCCCATATAAACTGATAAAAAACATTAAAATCAAAATTGGTCACTAATTTCTATCAAATCCTAGTATATTCGAACACCCAATTCGTATTGTACGTTCCTTACTGCAGCCACTCCTCTCATCACTTCCAGTGGTCTCACAGCTTCTATTGTTGGGTGGTGGTTCCATTGTGGTTTGCTGGTATTACTAGTGAGGATAAATAGGTATTTGCAATTTGGGTATTATATGAGAAGTTTTATAATACTTTTAAGATATCACGTAAGTCATACAATAACTAAAAGAAATTATAATATATGTATATTTATTTTAGAGAACCAGCATGTAATTAGCAGCTACATATAATTCCACTATATATGTCATACACGGATCAATTAATTATATTATTTCTGATTAATTCTAGGATTCTTCGTGTTTTGTTGTTTTGACTTTTATAGGTTTTAGGAATTAGGTTACCATTTTTTATTCCTTTAATTAAATTAAGTTTAAAAAAAAATGAAGCCAGAGTCAAAAGTGAATTGGGCTGGGAGAGCGGCGGCCGGGTCGGGTTCCTGTGTCTAGTTTTACTTTTTTTTTTTTTTAATAAACGAAAATTAACATAATTAAAATAACATTAATTGAGAAATATTTACTTATTATACAAAAAATCATAATGCAGGTTTATATGGTTATCCCACCACTGTTACTAATGTGGAAACTGTGGCCGTTCCTCCCACCATTTTAAGGCGTGGACCGTACTGGTTTGCCAGTTTTGGCAGGAAGAACAATTCTGGTACAAAATTGTTTTGTGTGTCGGTTCATGTGAACAAGCCTTGCACAGTTGAAGAGGAGATGAGTATTCCCCTCAAGGAGTTGATAGATAGGCACTGTGGTAGTATTCGAGGTGGATGGGACAATTTACTTGCAATAATACCAGGGGGTTCTTCAGTTCCTTTGATTCCCAAACACATGTGATGATGTGCTCATGGATTATGATGCTCTGAAGGCTTTACAGTCAGGATTGGGCACTGCCGTGATTGTCATGGACAAATCAACTGATGTTGTCGATGCAATTGCTAGGCTCTCATACTTCTATAAGCATGAAAGCTGTGGGCAGTGCACGCCAAGCAGGGAGGGAAGAGGATGGCTTTGGATGATCATGGAAAGATTGAAGGTTAGGAATGCAAAGTTGGAGGAGATTGATATGCTTCAGGAGGTGACCAAGCAGATTGAAGGGCACACAATCTGTGCACTGGGTGATGCAGCTGCTTGGCCTGTTCAGGGTCTCATTCGACATTTTCGGCCTGAGCTATAGAGAAGGATCAAAGGCCGTGCTGAGAGGGAATTGCTGGAGCCTGGAGGCCACAGCTTAAGCTTTCCTTCTCAGGTTGCTTCTTGCATCTTTTTTTCTAACGTTACTTAAGATCGGACATTTTCCCCAAGAATAAAGTACCATGAATTTGTGGGATTTGGATAATTAGTTATTACAAATATGAAATGTTTTTGGAAATATTATCTTATTATGTATGCAATTGCATGTTTGAGGCAATTCTTTTCGTTGCATTTATCCCTCAGATAATGGTTCTGCTTTTTTTTGCTGTAAGATGCCTGTCCACAATCACAGAATGGTATTTTAAATAATGTATGGATGAATTTTCAAAGAATTACCTTATTTGTTCAAATAATTTGACAGTAATTTCAGGAATGTAATCTGCTTTCTTTTTCCCTAGGAGGTCAGGCATCTGCAAGGGTGTCCCAGTGTTTTAGATGCCTACAAGGCGAATAGATCTCAGCATTTGTGTAAAAAATTGTGGCAAATCTTATGTTTCATACTTTCATGTAGTTAAACATCATGTCCTATGTTGGTCTCCTATTAAGGGACAGTATCAAATACAACACATTGAATAATTGTTTGAATAAATGTGTCACATATTGTCTCACATATTCTGAATCTGACCTTCACTTTGGCAGATAAGTGAAATTTAATGCAATAATGAATTTTTGTGCTATTTAGGTAATTTTTTTCTTCAAATGGTAGATATTGTGGAATAAAACTGAGGAAAGCATCCCAGATATTGGGAGTGATTCAAGCATCTGGAGTTTCTGTTAGAATTTGGTTTCTTTTAAGCTGTATGAATTATGAATTCTTCATTTACAGTCCTGGAGAAATGATGATGTGTCCTCTGTATGTGGGCATGGATACTTTTTATGATAAGCTGGGCACGGACACTTAAAAAAGTTGGTTCATGTATTTCTTGAACATGACATTTTGGCTCATCTGAGGAACTTTGTTAATAATATCTGTATGTTTTTTGGTTTCAGAAGCTGATCATATTTTCTGTCGTCAATAAAGATGAAGCTGCAATTGAAACGTCACTGATTAAAATTAAGAGAGTGACACTAGAGCACATTTGAGTGCAAAACATGGGTAAAGATCACACTGAGTAAATACTTTGGTTTCTGGGACCCAGAGAACTATTATTGGCCCAATTTTTCATTCAGCCGTAACTCATTCGGCTCATCAACTTTGAGGGGCACTTTCTAAAAGCTAAATAAACAAATATATAAACTATAGGACTTAGGCAGCGTATTTTTATTGTTTATTTGTGGAGAAAGTCTGAAACGAAGATTAAACAGCAGAAGGTAAAAAGACCAGTCAGAAAAAAAAAAATGAAAAAAGAAAGGAGTTAATCTAGTGGTTGAGGAATTCAATATAATAAGAAAGAAAAAGCTACATACTTTTTGATTCCGTGTGATATATAAAACATCAATCATTGATAATTTCAAAAAAAAAAAAAAAACATTAAGCTTTGAGGTGCAATCCGATCTTCTTCAGGGGATTCCAGAATCGGGTTCCTTGAAAGGCACCCATCATCACTTTAGCAGCATCATCGTCATCTAAACTTGGATCAATCATAAAGCTTAAGTAACACCCAGCAAGCTCTTGAAGTTGTTTGAAACTCTTAAAGTTGTCTTGGATATCAGCGCTGTTTTCAATCTTGTGCAGTTCCAAACGAGCAGCTTGTCTTTGGGATTGAAGTTGAAGCAGCCTCCTAGTCCTAGTCCTGCTATGAGCTTTGTATTCTTCTTCTCGTTCATAATGATGATGTGGATTCTCTTGCAACTTCTTCGTCACCTGAGGTTCTCTTTCCAGATTATCCTGATGATCTTTGATAGTTAGGCCAATAATCTTCTCCAGGGGATTCCAGTGTTGACTTCCCGGAAGGCACACACTATCACTTTACTGTCATCGTCATCGCCAGCTTCACTTGCTTTTGGATCAATCACAAAACTGAAGGAGCAACCAGCGAGTTCTTCAAGTTGCTTAATAGTCGGAAAGTTATCTTCGATTTGAAGAATCGCATTCTTCTCCATATTCTCCAGTTCCAAACGAGCAGCTTTTCTCTGGGCTTCGATTAGAATCTTTTTCCTCTTAGCCGCTGCTTCTTCGTCTTCATGATCATGAATGTAGTTTTGGGCTTTAGAAATAATATCAGCAAATCTGTGTTTGAGAATGGCAGCCCGATCATCAACATCGCTGCCACAGCCAGTAGAAGTCATACTTGTCGTCTCGAGTCTCTTCTTCTTTAGGGTTTCTTGATCATGATGATGTATAGAACAACTACGCTTACGGAGAGCAGTCGGCTGCAAAGGCAAAGGTGGGAGGGTTTGGGCTAGCATCATGATGATTAACGTGAGTGAGTGAGATTAGGAAAATACATTCCCTAATTGGTGGTGGGTATATATAGTGTATTTAGTTTCTTAGTTGATTTAGGTTATCCTTCACAGTTTAGGATTTATTTAGTTTTCTATTCCATTCGGGTAATTAAGTTTGTAGTTTTTGTATCCTTGCCAATTTAGGAAACTTGTATATCTCGAGCCGAGGAGTTACTTTTATTTGGTTCAATAATGCAGTATGGTAACTTGTGGGTCAAGAAAGTGAGTTTACTGGGTAACGATTTATTTTCGCATATGCTGCCAATCTCACAGTTGATATTTGAGGAGTACAGTACTTATGATGCACTTCATATATATAAGTTTATGCTTGGATTGATAATATGTAGTGATATTATTAGATGGATAATATCTCTTAATAAATTCTTCTTGATAAAATTTTCAACGCAATGGTATTCATATATATCAACAGTTGCATCGAACAGAACAGCTAGCATTACAATGAAATAATAAAAGTTTTATGAGTAAACAAGCAAAGTCAATAACAATATCCAAAAAAAATAAAAAAATCAGTTTTGGTCGGTTGTGGCCTCATCAGTTGAGAGCAGGAAATTAAAGTCTGATTGATCTTCTTAGGTTGAGAGTAAAATGAGGCTTGAAGAATTTGCATTTGGGTTATTCACCTGGGCACCACGAGTAGCATTAGCAATAGCAGCAGCTAACTCTTCAAGGCCATAGGCTTTTAAGTAGCAGATGTTATAGCGCTTGCTGATTTATAGGATGGCATCGAAAATCTGTTCCTCTAATAAGAGTGAGACCCATGTGCACGCCCACTATAGGCCCCTTTGCCACCCGGCTTGATCGTCATCATCGATATCATGGGCATGGCATTGGCATTGGCGTCAGCATCAGAATCGGTCTTATTATTAGTTCTAATCATGTCTTCTTATTCATCTGTTTGGAGTTGGAGGAAATCATGTCATTATTGGCGGCGTTACTGATGAGATTGAGTTCTACTTCTTCTGCATCAGCCAGTGCCAAATCCCATTTATTTTTCAAAGAATTATAATGAGTTTTTTTGTTTTATATTTTGTTCTGCAACGCAAGTACAAATAATCTGGAGTAGCGTATGTATAGACCTATATCTTCTCCTTTTTACTTACAGTTACCAATTTTCTAATTCCAATAAAAATAGGATTACTCCTTTCTTTCTTTTCCTTTTTTAAAAGAATAATGTTATGTTTATTTACCTTTAATTGGAATGAGAATGCTGGAATAAGAATGATTAATATGTTTATTTACAAATTTTGAACTTAAAATCGGAATAAAATTCATGCGAAGGCCACAATTTAAGGATTCATTACCAAGATTCTAATTCCCAAGGGAGCATTTTTGTAATAACATAATTAGGATTCTAATTCCCAAGGGGAGTTGTGAATCAGAATCCTAATTCTGTTATCGACAAAAATGCTCCTATTTCAAATTCTAAATTTTTATTTTGTCCTGATTAGTTAACGAAATTGTAAACAAAAAAATTAAATTAAAATCATGAAGATGGAATTGGGCATGAAGATGGAATTGGGCACTGGGCAGCATTCAAAATCCAATGAGTAGCAGCAAACCAAAATTAGAATAAGTTGTTTATCTTATAATCATAATCGAAATAAATTGAATTATTTCAAGTTACTAAAATGTCCTCAATTAATTATAATAATAACCACTATTACTATAAGATTCAAGTAAACAACTTATTTTAATATTCATTTATCATTTTCATTCAAATCTATTTTAATTACTGACAAGTTAACACAGCATAAATACTTTTGTCATTGCTCTATATATATTAGGAGAACCACATATTTTGTTATTATTAATATACTATTTGGGTTTAAATTTTAAAACAAGCTACTTAAATAATTAGAAGGTTATTTTATAATAAAAGGAGATTGTCAATTTTCTCCTTACTATATTTAATATATACTATTTATCCTTCTGTTATTTTTTTAATAGCTAAAAATCCTTGTGACAACATAAGTTTATAATATTACTTTTATTTTCAAATACACTTTTGTTCATATTTATTATAAATTAAATAAATCACATTAATATAAATTAAAATAAAAAGATTAAGTATTAAAAAAAGAAATATATGTTTTATTGTGAACAAAAAATTAATGTAAAATAATTTTCTAGTTCTTTTTTATTTTATAAATATTTTCTTATAATAAATATTTTAAAATATTTTAAAGTCAAATGTGAAAAGTACAAGAAAATATTTTATTACTTATTTTATAAAAATTTTTTATTTATCATTCAAGTTTCTTATAATAATTTTTTAATTTTTTTATCATTTTATAATAATTTTATTATATTTTTATCATAAGAAAATATTTATAAAATAATGTTATACAAGAAAACTATTTTATTATTAATTTTTTACATCAAAACATATATTTATTATTTTTAATACTTAATTTTTTATTTTAATTTTTATTCATGTGATTTATGTAATTTATAATAAATATAAATAAAAAGTGTATTTGAAAATAAGGGTAATATTATAAACTTATGTTGTTGGAGGATTATTAGCTATTAAAAAATAGCATGTGGATAAATGATACATATTGAATATAATAAAGAAAAATTAGTAATCTCCCTATAATAAATTATAACTAACCGATATAAAATCGTACAAATTTAAATATCAAATATGTATAGATTGACATATCATGTATACAAGAATGATACATAGGACAAACAATGGGAGTCCTCTTGAAACTAGCTAATATATATGAATAAACTATCATTTTTTAAATACTATTTCATAGTTTGTTTTCTCGTTGATCTTGTGAATCTTTCTATTAATAATTATAGTGATATAGTCAAATTTCAAATTTGTAGGTTCGAATGAATGTACAAGAATTTTTGTAATTACTTATTCACGGTATCATTGTAGCAGATAAATTTAAAGGCTTCTCAAACTCTATTAAGCCCCATCCAGAAATAAATAAAATATAATAGAGATAGGAGTCGGTCGATCAAATGGACACATATTTAATCCAATAAGGTTGGGGCTATATGTACTTTAAAAATTACTCTTAATACTTATATTTTTATAAAAAAAAAATTATTGTAGAAATACCCACGATATAAATTACTATGAATGATACTATTATAAACATATATAATATTATTGCTCTAAAAATTTATTTAGGGCATTGAAACCAATGTTTAATTTTCTTATTATTTTAAACCTTAAATTTTTTTTCTTTCAAATACCTTAAACAAATATTTATTCAGGAAATTTTTTTTAACATAATAATAATTAGACATATATGACTTCAATTGTATATCTCAAAATAACTCTCCATTCACAGCCAACTTCGTGAACCAATGGCCCCCTAAACGTTGGTCAAGGGCAATGCGATTCTAAATAAGATTTTGGCCAACAATCTACAACATAGAATCATAAAGCAGCCGTCTACAATTCCTACACAATTGTGTAAATGGCTTCGTAACAGTTCAATTGTCTTGCCACTACAGTTTAGATTTAATTTAAATTTCATGTTCCTAAGGAGTTTCCATCTCATTTGAGTGTGTCAAAGTTTGAAAAGGGCACCGCCGTTCTAGATGCGGTGCCCCATTCTCTCCATTCAACACGGCACGCGGTGCCGTGTTGAATAAAATATATTATATATATATAATAATAAAATAATAATAATAATAATGCATAGTAATCAAAATGCAGCTATAAATTGAGCGCTCATTCCCTCATTTCCATAATCCTAGAAAATTCATTTTTTCTTGTATTAAAGAGAATTTTGAGAGTTATTGGGTGTAATTGAGGTATTGGGAAGTGAGAATAGTTTTCTCCTAGTTATAGAGAGAGTATAATTATTCTCCTCTATTATTAGAGAGAAGTTATTATTTTTCCAATATAATAAAATTATTTCCTTCTGTCTTTGCCCGTGGATGTAGGCTATAGTCGAACCACGTAATTTCGTTGTTCGATTTGTGCTTGCTCTTCATTTTCTTCCAATCTCATTTAATCGTGTTTCGTTTCACCCATAAATCTCCTTACAGTGGTATCAGAGCGAGGTTGCATTTTTGGAATTGGAGTTAGTGTTCACGTATACTGTACTGTTCACGTATACCGTTATTGTTCACATATATGATCACTATTCATGTATACGGTCACTATTCACGTGAAACAGTGAGAGCCGATCCTAACTAAGTTAGTTCGTGGTGAAAGCAATGGCGGCAAAATATGAGATTGAGAAGTTCAATGGGAACAATTTCTCGTTGTGGAAAATGAAGATGAAAGCTATCCTGAGGAAAAACAATTGCTTGGCAGCAATTGGAGAAAGACCCATAGAGGTAACTGATGATGCTAAGTGGAACGAAATAGATAGTAATACAATTGCTGATCTATACTTAGCACTTGCAGATGAAGTGTTATCCAGTGTGACGGAGAAAAGACAATCAAGGAAATACGGGATACTCTCACAAAGTTATGACGAGGCTAAGTCATCGCACAACAAGATCTTTTAAAGAGGAGACTCTATACTCTTCGCATGGCGGAATCTACATCAAGAATCGACCATATCAACACTTCAAGACTCTATTTTCGCAACTCACAACGCTGGGTCACAAAATAGAGGAAAATGAACGTCGTGAGCTTCTACTCAAAGTCTACCAGATTCGTATGATCAACTCATCATCAATCCGACGAACAACAACCCGATGGACGATCTAGTTTTCGATGATGTTGCAGCCTCCATCTTAAACGAGGAAAGCAAGCGCAAGACCAAGGAAGATAGACATGCAAGTTCGCAGCAAGCGTAAGCACTATTGGTGACGAGAGGGAGATCAACGTAACGTGGCCCCGAGTGGGAGTTACAATCATGGTAGATCAAAATCCGTAGTAAGAAGAATGTGAAATGCTACAATCGTGGCAAGAAAGGGCATGTGAAAAAGAGTGTTGGAGCAATCAAAAGAGTAGAGAATAAAGCACCGAGTCATCAAATGCTCGTGGTTGTGTGGCTAGTACTTGGATGATGGTGAAATTCTCAATAGCGAGGCAAGCAATGCTATGTATGCGTAAAGCGGTTGACCGACGTCCGCTTATAGACTTGGAGCAACATGACATATGACCTCCTGAGAGAATGGTTCCACACATACGAACCAATCTCGGGAGGATCCGTGTACATGGGCGATGACCATGCCTCGAGATCGCTGGTATTGGTACTATCAAAATAAAAATGTATGACTGGTACAGCTCGCACAATTCAGGAGGTACGATATGTCAAAGGCTCGAAGAAAAATCTATTGTCTTTAGGACAAATAGATAGTCTTGGGTGCAAAGTCCATATTGAAAATGGGATGATAAAAATTTTCAGATGAGCGCTTGTGTTAATGAAGGCAGAAAAGATTAGTGCAAATCTATTCATGCTTCAAGGAGAAACACTACAGGAAGCTGATGCGTGTGTCGCGTCAAATGGAGAAGAGTCAACGATGATGCGACATCTCAGACTTGGCCACATGTCAGAACAAGGTTTAAAGATTCTCTCTCAGCGACAGCTGCTTCCGAGACTCAAATCGGTAAGTCTACCTTTTTGTGAGCATTGTGTTATAAGTAAGCAGCATAGATTGAAATTTAGCAGATCCCATGCTAGAAGTAAATGCATTCTCGACTTAGTTCATTCCGATGTTTGGGAATCACCGGATTTATCCCAAGGAGGTGCAAAGTACTTGCTACTTTTATCGATGATTACCCGGGAGATGTCGAGTGTATCCAATCAAGAAAAGTCGATGTGTTTACATGATTCAAGGAATTCAAAGCGTGGGTTGAATTTGAATCTGGGAAAAGATCAAGTGCTTAAGAACGGATAATGGCGAGAGTATACAGATGGTGCATTTCTTGCATATCGTAAGCGAAGGTATTCGGAGGCAATTTACATGGCATACACTCCTCAACAAAATGGAGTGGCGGAGCGGATGAACGTAACTCTTACAGAGAGGATAAGAGCTATGTTGAAGATCACCGGTCTACCTAACTCTTTTGAGTCGAGCGACCAAAACCGCTCATTATGTGATAAATCGGTCTCCATCAACGACCATTGAGTTGAAGACGCCGATGGAGATATGGACGAGTAAGCCACTGACTACTCTCAATTACATGCATTTGGAAGTCCTCAGTATATGTAATGTATAATGCCCAAGAAAGAACAAAGCTAGATCCAAAATCTAGGAGGTGTATCTTTTGGGGTACGTCGATGGTGTCAAGGGGTATCGTCTGCGGGATCCCACCGCCCACAAGATTGTCATCAGCAGAGATGTTATCTTTGTAGAAGATCAACCGCAAAAGAAAGATGGGGATGATAAGTATCGTGAAAGAAAAGTCGAGACTACACCTGAGATATGTAGAAAATAGTCGTGAAGATTCGAAGTCTTCCAAGCAAGACCAAAGCACGAGGAACAAGAACCAGCCGAGTCTCGAGGCTCCGTAGTTCGCTCGGTCAACTCGAGAGAGACGACCACCAACTTGGCACTCGTAGTATGTTACGTAGATCAATGTTGCATATTGTCTTTTAACAGAGGATGGAGAGCCATCAACTTTCCATGAAGCTTTAAACAATTTCGGATGTTACTTTGTGGACGACAATGAATGCAGGAAGAAATCAAGCTCTACACAAAAACAAGACATGGGAACTCGTGCCAACGCCACACTGGAAGAAAAGCCATTGGAAACAAATGGGTCTACAAGATCAAACGTGATGGCAATAATCAAGTGGAGCGGTATCGTGCAAGATTGGTGGTAAAGGGATATGCTCAGAAAGAAGGTATTGACTTCAATGAGATCTTTTCTCCAGTAGTTAGACTCACGACAGTCAGAGTAGTCTTGGCGATGTGTGCTACATTCGACCTACATCTAGAACAATTAGATGTGAAAACTGCATTTCTTCATGGAGAACTTGAAGAAGAAATTTATATGCTCCAACCAGAAGGTTTTGCTGAAACAGACAAGGAGAACTTGGTTTGCAGATTTAACAAATCTCTATACGGTCTCAAACAGGCGCTGAGGTGTTAGTATAAGAGATTTGATTCCTTCATCATGAGCCTTGGATACAATAGACTCAATTCAGACCATTGTGCTTATTACAAGAGATTTGAGGATGATTTTATCATTTTGCTGTTGTATGTGGACGACATGTTGGTCGCAGGCCCCAACAAAGATCAAGTCCAAGAATTAAAGGCACAGTTGGCTAGGGAGTTTGAAATGAAGGACTTGGGACCAGCAAACAAGATTCTAGGGATGAAAATTCACCGAGACATAAATAATAGGAAGATTTGGCTTTCACAGAAAAATTACTTGAAGAAAATCTTGCGACGCTTCAACATGCAAGATTGTAAGCCAATTTCTACCCCACTTCCTATTAATTTCAAGTTATCCTCAAGTATGTGTCCTAGCAATGAAGTAGAGAGGAAGGAGATGTCTCAAGTACCATATGCATCAGCAGTAGGAAGTTTGATGTTCGCTATGATCTGTACAAGACCAGACATTGCACAAGCAGTGGGAGCAGTTAGTCGATACATGGCAAATCCTGGTGGAGAACATTGGCAAACAGTGAAGAGGATTTTAAGATACATCAGAGAAACCTCAGATGTTGCATTATGTTATGGAGGGTCAGAATTTAATGTCAGAGGCTACGTAGATTCAGATTTCGCAGGTGACCTTGATAAAAGAAAATCCACTACTGGCTATGTGTTTACACTTGCAGGAGGAGTTGTAAGCTGGGTTTCAAAACTGCAGACTGTTGTGGCTTTATCTACGATGCAGGCGTAATACATGGCAACTACACAAGCATACAAGGAAGCTATTTGGATACAAAGGCTACTTAAGGAGCTCGAGCACAAACAAGAGAAAATTCCGTGTTTTGTGACAATGCAGTGCTTTACATATTGCAAAGAATCCAAACTTTCATTCCGAGACAAAACATATAGAGTACAGTGATCACTTTGTTCGAGAAGTAATGGAAGATGGAAGTGTAGATTTACTGTAAAATCCATACCAAAGAGAACCTAGCAGTATGTTATGACTAAGCCAATCATTTTGACAAGTTTATATGGAGTAGATTCTCGTGTGGCTTAAGCAGTAAACGTAAGCAACATGTCAATGGCAAAGCGAGAAAGGATGGTGTGGAGATTGATTGGTACTCGATCAAATCTCCAAGTGGGAGAATGTCAAAGTTTGAAAGGGCACCGCCTTCTAGATCGTGATGCTCCATTCTCTCCATTCAACACGGCACGCGGTGCCATGTTGAACAAAATATTATATATATATATAATAATAATAATAATAATAATAATAAAAAATAATAATAATAATAATAATGCATAGTAACCAAAATGCAGCTATAAATTGAGCGCTCATTCTCTCATTTCCATCATCCCAGAAAATTCATTTTTTCTTGTATTATAGAGAATTTTGAGAGTTATTGGGTGTAATTGAGGTATTGGAAAGTAAGAATAGTTTTCTCCTAGTTATAGAGAGAGTATAATTATTCTCCTCTATTATTAGAGAGAATTTATTATTTTTCCAATATAATAAAATTATTTCCTTCTGTCTTTGCCTGTGGATGTAGGCTATAAGCCGAACCACGTAATTTCTGTTGTTCAGATTTATGCTTGCTCTTCATTTTTCTTCCAATCTCATTTAGCTGTGTTTATGTTTCACCCATAAATCTCTTTACAGAGTGGACATGGGTTTCAAAACTATGTTTCTCTATACCTCTTCAACGATCCTCCATCTTTCAAGAACAAACTCCCCGTCTTCGTATTTTTTGCTTTTTTCATTTGCAACAATGTATTTCCAAGCCAACAATTTGTCCGCAGCAGCAGAAAAATATAAATAATTTTAAAAAAAATAAGTGAGGATTGTTTTGGCATTTTAAAGATTGTACAAAGTATAATTAATTTTTTTTTTAAATTAATAGATGAGTATACATAATAATAAAGTGTGTAAAGTAATTTTTAGAGTGCATATAGTCTCAGTCATCCAATAATTAAATACTTAAGTCAATATTTCTCTTGCCTAACAATTCGTCAAAGCAAATGATAAGAATTGAAAATTACGTACATTTGGAATTCGTGTGATATATAAACCTTTTATAATTTTCAAAAAAAAAAAAAAACCAATCTTTGATGTATAAACTGATTTTCTCTGAGAGATTCCACAATTGGGTTTCCCAAAGCATCCATTGTCACTTAAAAGAGTTTATGCCACAAAAGAAATGCACCTTTAATTTTATATTTGTTTTATTTTTAATTGTTTCAGCTTTTTAAAACACGGTTTTTACTATTATTTTTATTAAAAAAGTAATTAAGCTAATTGAGGTTTGAGAATAACGTTCCGAAAACTAAGAAAAGTGCTAAAAAGATTTTTATTTTTTTTTATTTTTTCACATCCAACATTTAGGTCTCTATCAGAAAAAATAAATAAATAAATAAATTGGTTAAGTAAATCATTCATAGACAGCAAAAAAAAATGATAATATTTGCAACACAACGATATTGAAAGACCATACAGGACATTAATAAAATTATTTTTAAAAAAAAAAGGGAAAGAAAGAAAAGAAAAGGGAGACAAAAAATAAATAGTAAAAAATTTTATCAATTAATTTTTGTAGAAAGTAGGAAAGTGAGATTTTTTTTTTTAAAAGGAAAGAGGAGCAGGCAAGTTTAAATATAATTTTTTAATTCTTTTTCCACTCCAAGAGTCGAACTCGAGCTTCTACGGTTCTACGACGAGCATAATAATCAACCCGACCACGTCCTTGAGGGTTGAGCAGAAAAGTGAGATTGATCTTCAAGGTTGAGAGGAAAATCAGGCTTGATTTCAAAAGCAAAAGATGTAAGTGTAAGAGTGTGCTGATTTTGCATGTGCATGGATTGCCTGTTTAATTATTAGTATTAATCAATTGTTCATATTGGTTTTGATTGCGATATAATTAATTAAATTGTATTTTGGCATCATCTCCTTTATTATTTATTACAGGTAATCAAAATGAACTATATATACACGTATGATATGTCCTAGCTAGCCTCGTTGAAATTAATTGGAGAAATTACAACGTGGATACTATTGCTAGCATATTGCATACAACTCTCCATTGTACAGTGTTGTCTCCGCTTATCATGGCACCTTTTTTCTTTTGGTAAAGAAGAAAAATGAGGCCATTGAGAGGCCCATCCGGCCACTATCACTTATCTAATAAATAAGGGCCTTGTGACTTAGCAATTACCAAAAAATAAAATCTAACCAACAATAACGTGTTAGAAATAGTAAATAATATTATTATAAATAGGTTTTCTCAATTTTATTATTTTGATTAGTCAAATATCTATAAAAATTAACATTACTGACTAGTCAATTGGATTTAGTTCTGATTTAGAGAAAACAAAGAATTTGGTGACACCGATTAAAACTTGTAACACTCGACGATAAACATGATTTACATTGACATCAGTTCTCGGCACATGCATTATGTATACTTATGAGAAAAAAAAAAGTAATAATAATAGTCGTTGGACTATTTCCAATTGTAATTAACCATCCAACTGTAATTCTAAAGCGGTCAAACGAAATCATACGATAAAATCCATACAGACACAAGTTTTAACCTAAATTCATTTATCTCCGGTAAAGATTTATCAACACCTAACATACCATAAAGAAATTGTATATATATATAAAAAAAACATATGATAAAGAACTTTTCCTAACCCAATGTGGACACTTAGCCATTTCAAAATCTTTCACAGTTTCTACAAAATTTTCTGCCCAATACGATTACTAAATGGTTTAATTAGTCATATCTTTGTCTTTAGCGAACCGATAAGAAATAAACTGAATCCGCATGTTAATTTCATTTTTAAAAGATAAATGCAAGCCTTTTCTATCCCCAACAAACTAAGAGAAGAATATTCTTTTCCAGTTTAATTAACATTAAAATTACCAAAAAAAAAATTAATCATCTTAAAATTATTTAGTGTGTTTACTTTACATATTCATGAATGAAAATGAGTCCTGCGTTTATTTTATAAAATTAAATTAACAAAATGAATTGAGGAGTGAGGGATCCATAAAAATAAGAAATGTAAAATGAAGTTAGGAATGAGATTATCATTCACATAACTGATTATTATATTCTACAATATATATAATATATCATTTGAGTCATACAATAAGTAAATATAATTATAATATATATACATTTATTTTAAAGAACCAACATGTAATTAATAATTATATATAATTTAACTACATTTATATTGATTGTATTACTTTTAATATATTATAGAATTTATCGTGTTTCATTGTTTTGTATTTTAGGATTTAGGAATTAAGTTTTGTTATTTGGCCTTTTTTTTCATTTCTTTAATTAAATTAAATTTTTAAAAAATGAAGCCAGAGTCCCAAGTGAGAGCAGTGGCTGGGCTTAGGTTCCTGTGTAAAGTTTTAGTTTTTTTTTTTAATAAACGAAAATTAACTTAATTAAAACAACATTAATAGAGAAATATTTACTTATTATTCAAAAAAATCATAATGTTACGCTCAATGTTATAGCAACCGTGGATATATTTTATATAAAAATATTTACTTATTATTTTATTAATAAATAAATACAAAATTTTGACTAAATATATCTTTATTACTTACAGTAATTTATTATAATTTATTTTAATTTTAAAATTAAATAAATATAACAATAAAATAAATATTTTTTTTTAATTTTGATTCTTCTAATCTTAAAAAATGGCTTACACTAATTGTTATCTTTTATTATAATTTCAGTACCTTTTAATTTTAATCTATTTTAATTTTAGCCCGCAGTGAACGAATCGCACCGTTGATTAAATTACTTTTAATTTAAATAATCCTATGCTTTGCATGGGCCCCACCGCCAGCCACCAGCCAAAATGACAAAATGTAGAAGACAGACACCTCTCCGACTTTTAACAAAGCTCTAGACACCAAGGCACCAACAACATTCTTATTCTTATTCTTTGTCCTTTGATTTCTCTTTCAGTTGTAGTTACTCTCCCAAAACTGAATGTAAGTGCAAAGTAATGTGCATTTCCTTTCTTTAAAGCTTTGATCTTTCACTTTGTTTCTTTAAGTAGTTGCTTTCTGCAGCTTCCGGAGCTTTGCTTGTTTGTTTGATTTGTAGTTACTTTTGACTGGATCCGATTCTATAAAGTCATCAACTTGTTTCATTGCAACTGAGCTTTAATTTTAGGTACGTCCTTTTTTTTTTTTTTGACGTTTTGTGGGAACTGTGTTGGATTATATATTTGGCTTATATTATTCATTTGGCTTTGTGGAGGTCCTCTTCAGGTTCATATAATGATATAATATCATTAGTCTTGAATTTTGCTTACTTCATTTAATGAAAATGCATGAACTGATTGTATATTAATATTTTTTGTTTTTGATACCGACCCACGTTCTGATTTACTTTCATTTTCATTATTTTTATAATCTGAACTTGTCATTACTTTATTTTGTTGTCAAATGAACGTAATCGCGGTTCTTTATCTTCATATTCATTTTCTGCATTTGAAGTTATGCTCTTTCGCTTTATTTGATTATCTGTTGTGAAACATGCAATTTCGATTGCTTATTGGGGGGTATTATCTCTGATTCTGCCATTTCCTTTTGTATTTGCTTTAGCATTTAGTGGTTGATGAATTGAAGGCTTTGTAAATTGAACCTTTCCACTTAAAGCAAGATCATTATCTTTTGCAATAATGGTTCTTGGACTAAGAACAAAGAACAAAAGGCGCGGTTCAGTTCAAGTTGATTATATGATCAATCTGCAAGAGATTAGACCTTGGCCTCCATCACAATCTTTAACATCTGTTCATTCTGTATTGCTTCAATGGGAAAATGGGGATCTAAGTTCTGGGTCCTTCGCATCCAGTGTTGGCGATGGAAAGGTTCAGTTTAATGAGCCTTTCAGAATTTCAGTTACTTTATTTGGGGAAGCATCAAAAAAAGGCACTGCCAATGATAGTTTTCAGAAGAATTACTTAGAGTTATACTTGTATGAAACTGGAAAGGAGAAGCAGGTTAAAGGTCAACTCTTGGGATCTGCTGTTATAAATCTTGCAGATTATGGAATTATCAAGGAAGGCATAGCCATAAGTGCTCCGATTAACTTTAAGAAGAGTTCTAGGAACATGGCTAAACCTATTTTTTATCTTGTTATTGAGCCATTTTATAAAGATAATTCCTCCTCAACATCAAAGAGCAGCTTGTTGAAAGAAGTGTCTTTGGACAAAGATGGGAGTGAAACATTCTCAGAAATTACAAATGAAGGAAATGATGAGGAATGTGAGATTGCCTCTTTTACGGATGATGAGGAGGATGATGTTTCCTCACATTCATCACGGACAATTCCATCTTCCACCTTTGAGATTACTGGGGGTTCACCTGCTCAAAATTACAAGGTACTCAAATTTATTACTTTGATGTATCATCTGATTCCTTCACACTAAGTCTCTATGCTCAGTAGCACAGAGGTTTTTGGTAATTTGACCTGAAAAACAAGTAAACTTTCAAACTGGAATACATTGTCTGTATCCAAACAAAGAAAGCATTCATATGTTCAAGTTTGATTGTAACCACATAAATTTCTCTCTGCACATTTTAGTGTTCTGTTTTAGTTTTCAGAAACTTTTATCAGGATTTTTGTTTGGATGAGTAAAGCAGCTGCACTTATGACTCATGCATATGTCAACCTATTTCTATTCCACCTTGGTCATACTTGTGAAGCATATTTGAGTTTTGATCTGATAATGGACATTAATTTCAAATCTGCATGGATGACATCATAGTATCACGGATTTGACTGATAGACGTTTTCCTTCTGTTTTGGAAACTGTATTTGTGTAGCTTTATATAATAGCAATTTTAAATAACCTTCTTCAATAAAATTGTAGAATAAAACATATTCAGTGAAGGATGTCGCGAGAAGGGTTAACGGGAACCCGGCTCTACCTTCACTTCTAGTGCCAGCAAAGGAAGAGGTGAATCAAGTGGTTGGACAACATAAAACCAGTAATGTTGGTTCATCCTCTTTGTCATCATCTAACCTATCCTCAGACATGCATATTCAGGTGGGTACAGACACAGGCCAAGTAAGCTTAGAGGACTCCCTGATCAATCTTGAGGATGCCAGAATAACTCGAAGGTGTGGAAAAAATGGTTTAGATGTATTTGGAGCTGTTAGCTCAAATATTAGTATTTTGGAGTACAAAGAGAAAAAGGAGCAGCATGGAAATGGACAGGACAACCAGATCTTTGAATTAAAGAAAAATTCTTTAGATGACAAACTAGGTAGTAAATTTCCGGAAGGTACATCAAAAAGGGAAATTAAACTAAGGAGTAATACTCTTGCAAATAGCTGGACATCACTTGAGGCGCAGAGAGGTATTGTTACGAGTGATAAACTAAAGCATGTGAAGTCTCAGTTGCATTTTGAGCCTGCAAAGAGCAATAGGCTGCTTGATAGTAGTGAATTCATGGCGAAGGAGAAGAAAAATGATATTTCTAAAGATGTTTATAAAGCTGGTATGAATAATGCTCATAATGCAAGGGAAGAAACAACCAAAGGATTTTCCAACAGCAATGTTGGATTGGAGTTCAAAATTGAAATGCTTCAAGAAGAATTGAGGGAAGCTGCACTTCTTGAGGTTGGCCTTTATTCAGTTGTTGCTGAGCATGGGAGTTCTACAAATAAGGTACACACTCCAGCACGGCGCCTTTCTAGATTCTATTTTCATGCTTGCAGAGCAATGTCCATTGCTAAGAGAGCAAGTGCAGCGAGGAGTGCTATTTCAGGATTAGTTTTGGTTTCTAAAGCATGTGGCAATGATGTTCCAAGGTACGTATTAAATGCTTAGTGAGATACTCTTCAATCTCAAGCAAATTGAGTTCCGGTCACTTAGCCTATATAATAAGACTTTCATTTTAGAGATTTTACATATTGTAGAATCAAGAAGTCCAAGTATTTGTGGTATAAAGGCATTTAGTTGTGAATTCGTGATATAAGTTCGATCATGGAACACATGCTTGTTGATGTATCTGTTTTATATGCATAACCTGCATGTAAATAGATAATGGATATCTGTTTTCTGATCTGTTCTGTGGAGATTTATTATTGTGTTTTCTTCTTACAGGCTAACTTTCTGGTTGTCAAATTCAGTTCTGCTTAGAGCTATTGTCAGCAAGGCTATTGAAGGTATGCAATTTTCTGATGGACCAAGCACTAACAATGGAGATAAAAAGGGAATGGGGAAGAGGTTTGCACCAAAAAGGCAAGAATCTATCAGTGAGAATGAAAAAAATAATGTGATAGGTGAGTCTGATGATTGGGAGAATCTGCAAACATTTATAGTTGCATTGGAAAAGTTGGAAGCTTGGATATTCTCCCGAATCGTTGAGTCTGTGTGGTGGCAGGTCAAATTTTTCTCTTTCTCTGTCTGTTGCCACTGCTAAATTCTCCTACTTTTAGCTTGAATGAAAATTCTTGTCATGCCTAATGTGGTTTCCTTTGTCAAACTCCCCAGACTTTGACTCCCCACATGCAGCCTGCAGCTGCGAAAGGCTCAAGCTCAAGGAAAGCCTCTGGAAGAAGAAATGGATTGGGTGATCAAGAGCAGGGAATTTTTTCAATTGAACTCTGGAAGAAGGCTTTCAAAGATGCATGTGAAAGGCTTTGCCCAGTTCGAGCTGGAGGACATGAGTGTGGCTGCTTGCCTGTGCTGGCTAAATTGGTATGATTGCTTTTTGTATTTCCTTCTTTGACATGCATAGTGAATGAGTTTAATTTCAAGATCAACTAAATTGTCTGCGAACAAATGTATTCCTTTTGTTGTTATTTATTGAAAGTGTACTGTGGTAGGATGAAGCTCATCCTTAGTGAGTTCTTTATGAGTTATTTTATATCTTCAAGAGTTTTTGTCTATGAATGTGAAAGACCCTTCAAGGCATTCTTAGCTTTGTTATTTGATTATATTCTAGCAGCATTGTAGGCTATGGATGTAATTCTTGGTGACTGAGTGATCTTCCATCACATGGCAGAAATCAGATATTTGGCCAAATACCTAAAGAACTCTAAACTCCACCTGAGAGTAATTCTGTTACTTCTCTGTTATGATTGAAGTTATTAAAAGATAGCAAAAAAGGAACTTCTATCCTATGGTTGGTTCTACATTTTATGTAGTCTGAACAGGTTGCACTCTGGATGAAGTTGATTCTAAGCATATATAAATTATCTGCAATATGCTATTTTGCTTGATAGAGCTTGTGGGTGAGCAGCTTAGCAACCTACTATTTCTGGTCATTCCTAAAGAATGCTTTCTTCTGATAGTTTATGCTTATGATCTTTAGTTTAATTCCAATATAATGATGCAAGAACAGTTGGTCTTGTGCTATGAGCCATTTCACCTGTTTGTATCCTGTAGTTTCCTGGGAGACATTCTCAAAGAACTTTTGGTGTATCTGCTGGTTTATGTTGTATTAAAGCAATATAATATGCTAGCATGGTTGGATCTTTTGCAGCATGATTGACTCTGTTGTTGAAAAGCATTTGACAGAAATGTGCATTTTGCTGTTGTTTTTTCTAGGTAATGGAGCAGTTGGTGGGTAGATTAGATGTGGCAATGTTCAACGCTATTCTTCGCGAATCAGCTGAAGAGATGCCGACAGATCCTGTATCTGATCCCATTAGTGATCCGAAAGTTCTTCCTATTCCAGCTGGAAAATCATGCTTTGGGGCTGGTGCACAACTAAAAAATGCTGTGAGTAACAGAGACTTTGTTTTATGAGTCTACTTTGGTGTTTGTTGAAAGACAGCATTTCATGTTTACGAACCCAGTGTGCAAAACATGCATCTATTTCCTAATTTTACAAGGATTGTCTTATTTGGCATTGTCTTTTCACTAATGTTCCTTCGTAGAATTGCATGTTGGACTCTCCCCACCATATGACTATAAAAGATAGTCAACAACTTTTATTTACTTTGTTTTTATTTCTTGATTTAAGGATTTTTCTCTTCTTGTTTTATGTTTTCAGATCGGGAACTGGTCCAGATGGCTTACTGATTTATTTGGTATTGATGATAATGACCCTCTTGAAGACGTGAATGAAGTTTGTGATGACAAGGGCATTGAATGTGATACATCTTTCAAGCCTTTTCAGCTCCTAAATGCATTGAGTGACCTCATGATGCTTCCATGTGAAATGCTTGCTGATAATTACACAAGGAAAGAGGTGAAATCCTTGACCTTGTGATATATTCATTCAAGCTCCAGTTTTTGTGGTGTGCAAATCTGATGGTTTCCTTCTTGTTCCCTCAATAATCTCATTTTCCTTAAATTTGGTCTTTGAAGGTATGCCCAACATTTGGTTCACCGTTGATTAAGAGAGTTCTTAACAATTTTGTCCCTGACGAGTTTAACCCAGACCCAATTTCACCGGCAGTTTTTGAAGCCTTGGATTCTGAGGTTGGCTGGTTTGCAAGAAGCAACTGTTATATTTTCAAAATGTGTTTATTCACTAGTTAGCATTCTACAGATTTTCGAATACAGGGTATGTCCATTATATTTTAGAGAGAGAACCATTGCCTGATCATTTTGGTTTTGATCTTGATTTAGGGCCCCTGTGAGGCTGAGGAAGGGTCTCTTACAAGCTTCCCATGCATGGCTGCTCCTACAGTCTATTCACCACCCCCTGCAGCTTCATTGTCTGGCATTGTAGGAGAGGTCGGAAATCAAGCTTTGCAGAGGAGTGGATCAGCCGTGCTTAGAAAATCATACACTAGCGATGACGAGCTTGATGAGTTGGATTCATCCATTACGTCAATTATCACGGACAACCCCCACCCTTCTCCTTTATCAGCAGCTCCTAACTGGATGCCTAAGGGAAAAGGTGATCGAAAAGTTGTCAGATATCAACTCCTTCGGGAAGTATGGAGGGATGGGGAACAGTGATTCTATTTTTATACCTCTCTGTTACATGGTTTGTATGTATATGTGTGTGTGTGCGCGCGCGCTCTAATTCATATGATTCTACACATTAAATATTTTACTCTTTTTTTTTTTTTCTTTGAGTCCTATGTTCACTTCAATTACAGTTTAGCGGAAACAAGTTTCTTTCTTCTGTAAGGAATGTTACCATTTCACCTTAATGTACATAAATTATTAGCTTTCTTTCACGATTTTCAATGGAGCTGTATTTGGTTTGTCATTGCTTAAATTCCTTTTCTTTCTTGGCTTTCCACTGCTCTCAAAAGGAAGCGTTGATCCCTTCTTTGAACATATTAGAGGGTTGCGAGATTCATTCTGTAATTACATGCGTTGATCAAGTATGCACGTTAGTGATGACAATCAAATATTCATTGTTTACATGAAAGGAATCCATCAACTAATTGATAATCTCATCCACGGATGATGAAATGAAATAAAACAGCTTAGGAATATGAGTACTATCATGACCGCGAATGTAGTCATCTTCTTCATCTTTTCTTGCACCTGCCCATACCACAAAAACAAATTTTTACTACGAAAAACAACATCATGACTTATTTGATGTACAGATGTAGCTAAATAGAAAGATTCTATGATATGCACAGTCAGGCATCTTACAGCTTGGATTGTGTAGTAGCAATATGACTCCGCAGCAAGTCGTAGTGTCCATAGCCATGATACAGGACACGGATAGGGTTTTCTTTACCATACTCTTGACCATATTCAGATATAATTTTGAGGCTGCCGGAAGTTTTATCTCGCATATAAACTGTGATTGGCATCCTAAAAGTAGAAGTCATAAGTGCCCAGAAGGCATGTAACTTTGGTATGTTTACAATTAAAGTGTGTCGTTTACAAAGTAAGAGCATTCAATCTAATAGCAAATAAACTCTATATGACTTCAAGATTGTGACTTAACTTGAGTACATGAGAGGACATTAGCAGCTCAGGCTCTCCTCCCCAAATGTGTGGCTGTCGCATCTGTATAACATATGTGTCGAAATCGCCTTCAACAAACCTGCCAACCCAAGAAGCTCTTCAACTCATATCTTCCATCATATTACAACATAATATAAGCTTTCTCAAGAAATTTTACCATTCAGTGTCTGCCCGTCTCGACACAAATTCATCGGCAACCTGTTCCAACAACACAATGTTCTCTGTAAGATAGGTGAAAATGAAATAGAATGAAATATATGCATTTAAGAAGGTGAGACAGAAGGACAAGTGAATTCATATGGATGAATGTAAACATAGGAAAATCAACTTATCAAAGAAGGGCTGAACGCATGACAGAAACAGAAAAGAAACAACACAGCATGATCAAAGTACAACATTCCCTTTCTTCAAAAACCCGGCATCAATAGTACTCAGGCAGAAGATTGAAACATGCAAAAGTTAAAAGTATGCTTTAGTCTCGTTAAAAATCATGGAAAGAAGACAAAGAGTTAATTCTGTACTTTAGCTCTAAGCTCATCGGCAAGTTCTCTTTGGAGGCTATCGCTTGGGGATTGCTTTCCAGCTCTCAGCCAAGCACCATGAATGACAGACCGGAACAAGCATCTTCCATCACCAGGTATACCTGAATCAAGCTAACAACTTAGCATGTCAATCCATTCATTAAGTGATCAAGGCAACAATTAAACGTTTAGCTATTCAATATATACATCCAATCAACCATATAGCCTAATATCTATGCATTGGCTCCAATGATTTTAACTCTCTTCTAAGCAACTTCAAAACTTTTTATGACATGCACATAGTTTTTCGAACACTCATATTCAGGTCTTGTATCTTAAAAAATTGTGCAAACAAACTAGCTCCAAGAATTCAAAAGGCTTCCACACATTCAATATAAAAGAAAATACAAAGACATGCGAAAGATGAGCAAACCTTCGGCATTATTCATAATTAACTCCCAGGGTCTTACAAGGAGGTAAGAACAATTTAAAAATCACCTATCCCGACAACAATGAGATAACTTGAATACTACCACAAGCAAAAGGAAAACGGGAAATGCAAGCAAAGAATAAATTTGGTATCAAGTTCAAGAAGAAAAGCATATGAAAGCTTAAAAGTCGAGGTGAAAAAAAAGAAAAAACGTTCTTCACTAAAGAACGCATGCGTTCTTTGTTAAGTGGGTGGAAAAAAAACGCTTATAAAAAACCAAGTTACCAATCAAATATACGGATAGTTTGAAACTGGGACGAGTTGTTACCAATGGAAGTTTGTGGTTTCAGCATTTTGAGTTGCAAAGTTGGAAATGGGATTCATTTTGAGCCCTGATTGATTCTGAAGTGGGATTTGAGCTGTGAATGAATTTGACAGTTCAGCTGGCAAGTGTTAATAAGGGGACACTAGTGCATGAATGCCTTTTGGAGTTGTGGTGTGTGAGTGAGAATCAGAGAATAGAATAAGATGCTTCCGCTCCTTCTCACATCCGTTGATGGAAAATTCTTGGAATCTTGACTGACGGATTGAAAGTGCTTCTGTGCAAAAGCATTTTCAGTTTGTGCTTTCTACAGAAATGCTCAAATGTTACTTGTGACAAACCTACTCGAAATTTGTAAACAGTTTCAACAAAACACTTATCCATTATTATTATTATTATTTTCATCAAACAAAAAGGCATTTTAAGTACTTTTACTGCTCCGGCACTTGACTTCTGAAAAATAGTTATCAATTAAGTGAAAAAAAAAGGTAAAAGTATTGAGAATGTGCACTTGAAAATTGAACGTGCCTTGAACTCCTCCACGACTCCCCTCAACATCTATACTGTACTGTATTACTAAAAATCTAATTATTTAGCTTTTGTTCAAGTTGACTTTACACGTGGCACATTTTTACGAAACCAACGGTGCAGGACCATCAGCGAATCAAACTGTCTAGAATCTGTTATAAAACCGTTTTCGACAACCATATATTCCCGGTGAATTTTTTAACAGCCATTTATTTTCCCTTCTTTATCGTGGGAAAAAATCAGAATAGAGCACAAGTCTTACATAGGAATCAAATTAGGCCATCTGTTTTAAGATGTTTTCCTCTCACTTAATGATTAGTTGATTTCAAAATATTTGTATAGGTGTCATAATTTTCCTTCTTTACATTTTCGATTATGTATTTGCACCAATAATTAAATTTATGGACTTCTCTTTATTTACGCCAAAGGAACATAAATAAACCAATCATTTTTTTTTTCAGGGAGTTTTTTCAGCTCTGCAACAATTTTCTTTCTTTAAGGTAAGATTTTTAGTCATTGCTCCAAAAGCAAGGAAAAAGAAAATTCAACATTCAACTTCGAAGTTTTTTGTACGGAGCATCAATGTCCTTGGCTAAAACTTAGATTTGTTTAGCTGAAACTGAATGGTGGTGATTAGCTAAAGAACAGAACTGCATTATCGTGTATAAAACTTCTGTTAGTGTGTGTGTAGCTTGCACTCAGCATCAACAAACAAAATATGTGATTTAGAAGTTGTATCTCAAGGTGATGATGATTCATGCTTTGTGAAATTTTTGACAAATTTGGATTCGATTTCTCAGGGTTCATTATTCAACACACAGCCTCAGAATGAGCTCTAGACGCCGCCCATTGCATACAAGTGGAGTTGCTATATTATCAATTGCTCATATTGCCCACACAAGGTCCCAACATTTCAGCGGACCAATAGGTTCACTGGCTAGAAAATTAACAAGATTAGTCGAATTCATAGGCCCTGTAGTCTATGCCCTGCAATATCAATTGTTAGTAACCCTCTCCTTTGGTGATGATCTTATCCTAGCCATTGAGAAAAGAGTTGAGACCATTTTCCCACCTTCAAAACATGTGTTTAACACAACAGACAAGCTCATTAAGATCACAGAAACTTTGCCTGAAAAATTTGATGATGCTATAAAAGAATTCCCCATGATTATTCACCAGTACTCATTGCTAGATTGGGCAGTGAATCAGGTCATTTCATGGCTAAAATATTGGGGCTCTATGTTGATGCATTGGGAATTTGAACATGCAAACGAGAAGGAGATTAGAGTTGATATGCACAGCAACGAGTGCAACAATGAATCACCATCAGCAAACCAACCTGTAGAATCATCTCATCCTATCACGGCTCAATCATCGAAATCTGATGTTGACAATATTAACGTCACAGATAAGCAGGAAGTGACATACAAGGAAGCACTTCTAGAGACGAGGAAAAAAGAAAGCAAGGAAAAGAACCAAAATGGCTTGGAAAATGGGGTTCCGAAAAGTAGTGGCAGCGAAGACAGACAGGAGGAGACAAATGAAAACATAGCAAACAAAGATGATGGCAAAATGCAAGAGACTCAGAAACAGGATGTTTGCAGGGATGAAGATCGAAATGCGGAAGAAGTGAGTGCAAGTAAAACCGATGAAAGCATAAGTAAACGCGATCAAATTTTGGAATTGTTTGAGTCAGGATGGTTGATGACACCACAAAAAGAATGTAAGAAATCGGGTTGGCTGTCACGTTCTTTTTCATACACCAAATGAATGAAAACGTTGTAAGGGTACAAGCAAAAGTGATTATTCAATCTTAATCAATTCATTACAAATTTTTATAATCAAGGGAATGCATTAACTGCCTGTTTGCCAGTATATTTTGCATAAACTATTGTGTAGTTTAGAGAATGCAAAGAATATGAAACTATAGAAGTTGGTGCATATGTAATACTATTTGTGATTCATTATATAAACAATTCTCTCAATCACACGGTACACTTTCAGAAGACAGGTTTGAAACACATAGCAAAGACCCAAGTTTGATTAAAAAAGAAAACAACAAATGCAGCGACATGAGTAAAGTCGTGTTTAAGGTTAAGATCTTATAACTTAAAATCTATAATTGTTGTGAAAAAAATTATAAAATAAAAGTTAATAATATATAGTAAATATAATTTTTAAATAATAATTTTGATAAAATTATTAAAGATACAATATATTTTTCATCATATAAATAAAAAATTATATCAAAATAATTTCTAAGTTATTTTAACTAGTATTTACTAAATACTTTAATACAATAACTTTTAAATTAGAACTATTCAACCTCAATATTAATCACATGTATATCAAAACTAAAAATTAAAGAATGTTATATTGAAATTTTAAATATAAGCTTAATTTTGGCTTTTCTTATAATTTGTGCTGATGATTGTCAATGCCTAATGTTTATTTTTTATTTTTTCTAAGAGAGAATCAACTAAACTCATTGCAGTAATTCCTTGAGAAGATTGTTCCCAAAGTTCTTGATTCTGATTGGTTGAGTTGAATTGGATTGCTCTGAACCATCAATCAGCTTCCAATGGAAGCTGATGAAATGACAATAATCCGACTTGATTGCTGTATCATTATATAGCTTCCAATGGAAGCCTGTCTTCTATAAAATCATCCAATTTAATTTTCCCAGAAGCCAAGCAAGCAAAAACAACACAAAGCACAATTTCCCACCCAATTCTTCAGATCAAGAGCAAAAATGTTTTCTTTTAAAGGCATGCCCTCAACAACATCAGTTCTGTCAGCATACACTGCCTTCACAGCATCAGCAATGCTGGTTCGGACAGTGATCAACGAAGTTCGGACTTTGACCAGCCAGATCATACCCAAGCAACTCCAAACCACGATGTTATCAAAACGCGGTGGCCTTTGCAAAAACCATTCTTCTCAAACGACTCTCATCATTGATGAGTACAATGGCTACTCCATCAATCAATTGTTTGAAGCTTCTGAACTCTACTTGCGCACGAAAATCACTACATCTCTGGAGAAACTCAAGGTCTCGAAAACTACAAAAGAGAAGAATTTGTCACTGACAATCAACAAAGGTGAGAAGATCAGTGACATATTTGAAGGAATCTGTCTCGTGTGGGAAATGACCTGTAAGGAAACAGAAGAGCGATCATCTCAAAGTGGAAAGGCCGAAAGCGTAATTGAGCTCAGTTTTCATAAGAAATACATGGAGAAAATATTGAATGTAAACTTGCCATATGTAAAGGAGAAATCAAATGCCATCAAAGAGCAAAACAAAGTGGTGAAGCTCTATGCACTAGGATATTTTGGAGGAGACAGCGATAGAGGAGGAGCTTGGGGTTCAACAAATCTTGATCATCCAGCAACATTTGACACAATTGCAATGGACCCGTCCCTGAGGCAGGCTTTGATAGATGACTTGGACAGATTTGTGAAGAGAAGGGACGTTTACAGAAGAGTTGGAAATGCTTGGAAACGTGGGTACTTGTTGTATGGCCCTCCTGGTACCGGGAAGTCAAGCTTGATTGCTTCCACGCCCAACTATTTGAAATTCAACATCTATGATATGGAGCTCACTAGCGTTTACGGCCAACTCAGATCTAAGAAGACTGTTAGTCTCCACTTCAAACCGTTCAATACTTGTGATTGAGGATATTTATTGCAGTATTGAGTTGCAAGATAGACAAAATGGAGAATGTGGGGAGCAGATTGAGTACGGCAAGGCAAGCTTTGCTAGCTAATTCTTGAACTAAGCCTCCAGTATCCTTGCTTTAATTACAATTATCTTTTGATATATTTTGACGGTTAACTCTATCTGGTTTGCTTAATTTCAACGATGGATTATGGTCGAGCTGTGGAGACGAGAGAATTATTGTCTTCACAACCAATCACAAAAACAGGCTAGACCCTGCATTGCTAAGGCTCGGCAGAATGGACATGCACATTCACATGTCTTACTGCAATCCAAGTGGGTTCAGGATTCTTGTTTCTAACTACTTGGGCATCAATGATCACAACCTGTTTCCTGAAATCGATGAACTGTTATCGGAAGAGGAGGTAACGCCGGCAGAGATAGCGGAAGAGCTCATGAAAAGTGAAGTTGCTGACGTTGCTCTTGAAGGATTAGTGGAGTTTCTCAATAGGAAGAAAACAGAAGCTGCTGAAGTTGGTAACAAACGGAAGGCAAGTGGGGAAGCTGATGGAGATGAGAAGATTGGCGAATTTTTCAGAAAGGCGAAGAAGATGAGAAGCAATACGAAAACGGAATCGAAAAAGCCAAACATGTCCGGTAATGTAGTCGTGACTCGTGTGGTGGGACGATCGGCTATGTACTGTTGTATCATGTGCTTACAGACTTGCTGAATCTTAATTATTCATCATGTAATAGATGAGCCTCCCTTTTCGTACAAGAATTTTAAAACCTTAATACTCGTCTCGTTATAATGTTTGTCCATTAGTCCAAATTTGAAATGATGTGATTTTAATTGATGAGCCTACCTTTCATACAAGAATTTAAAAACTTTAATGCTCGAGTCAACTTTCCATGCACCTCTGTATGTGTGATTCAGCACATGGTTAAAAACCGGTGTACCGGTTAATATAATAAAAAATTATAATTTTATTTGTTTTTAATGTGAAAAAATTATAAATAAATAAAAAAAAGATAAAATTGTAATTAAATGAGGCAAAAAAAGTCATAATTTAAAATTTATAAATAATACAAAAAAATATTATAAATATGTTAAAAAATAACTATTCTCACTTATTTTGTCACATTTTATTATCTATAGTGCAATTTTCAAGTTATTTTTTAAATTTTTATTTTTCATTAAGATTTATTTATATTTTGGTAAGTTATTTCAACTCATTTTTTCATTAGTATTTGATTTTATATATTCACTGTTTTCATTAAATTCTAATTTTTTATGTGGATGTTTCAAGTTTACTTTTTATATCTCTATATTCTATTAAATTTTATCTAATTTTTAGTAAGTTGTTCTAAATGATTTTTCAACTACTTTTTTGTTTCATATTCCTGTTCTTTTATTAAATTCTAGCACTTTGGGTAAATATATTAAGTTTAATTTTTAGATCTCTATTTTTCATTTAAATTTATCAATTTTTTTGTAAGTTGTTCCAATTTTTAGGTTAGCTTCTTTCAACTCTTATTCCTATTAAATTTGATTCTATATTCCTTTTTTTTTATCAAGTTGTTCCAACTTCTGGATTAAACTCTTCCACTCCTTTTCTATGATTTATTAGTTTTATATTCGTACTATTTTTATTAAATTTTAATATTTTAGATAAATATATCAAGATCCCTACTTACCGTTAAAATTTATCAAATTCTTTATAAGTTGTTTCAACTTTTGGGCTAACCTCTTCAACTCTTTTTTCC
The DNA here is from genome assembly GCA_025617385.1 of Murraya koenigii. NCBI lineage: Eukaryota > Viridiplantae > Streptophyta > Magnoliopsida > Sapindales > Rutaceae > Murraya > Murraya koenigii. The sequence continues at coordinate 28,316,360 of CM046814.1, read as the reverse complement.
ACCAAATTTTGATTCTAAATTCCTATTCTTTTTATTGTATTTCAATATTTGGATGAATATTTTGAATTTATTTTTCAGATTTCTACTTTTTATTAGAATTTACTAAATTCTAATAAAAGTCATCCAAACTTCTAGGTTAAGTTCTTTCACTCATTTTCCCGTCATTTATTAACTCTACATTCATATTCTTTTTATTAAATTTCAATATTTTGTGTAGATATTTCAAGTTCATTTTTTAGATCATATTTATTATTGATCTTTATCATATTCTTAGTAAGTCTTTTTAGCTTTTAGATTAAGCTTTTCAACTCCTACTTCTATTATTTTTTTGTTCTATATTCCTACTTTTTTTTTATTGAATTCTAATATTTTATTTGCTTGTTTCAAGTTTATTTTTTAGATTCCTATTTACTATAAATTATTATAAGGTACTTACAACTTTTGAATTAAACTTTTCAACTATTGTTACCACAACATTTTAGTTTTATATTCCTATTTCTTTTAACTAAATTCTAATATTATGGGTTAATATTTCAACTTATTTTTAAGATCTCTACTTTTTATTTAAATTTATCACATTCTTTTTCAGTTGTTTCAACTATTGAATTAACTTCTTCAACTCTTGTTCCCACCACATTTTGATTTTATATTCGTACTCTTTTTATTGAATTCCAACATGTGAGTAAATGTTTCAAGTTTATTTTTCAAATATCTACATTTCATTGGAATTTATCAAATTCATGTCAAGCCATTTCAATTTCTATGTTAAGCTATTCCACTCATTTTTCACCATTTTTTTTTTGTTCTATATTCCCAACCTTTGCATTAAATTTCAATATTTTGAGTAGATATTTCAAGTTTTTTTTTTTTATCTCTATGTTCCGTTAATCAATTCTTAATTTTCTTTCACAATTTTAATCAATTTTTTTAAGTGCATTTCAATATTCTAGGTGATATTCCAAGTTTACTTTGTAAATTCTTGCTTATAATTTTTCAACTTTTAATTAAATTATTCCCATTTTTTGGTTAAGTTGTTCCTACTATTCTACACTTTATAATGATTTTATGTTCATATTATTTTCATTATATTCCAACACTATAGGTACGTGTTCGAGGTCCTTTTTTTAGCTAATAATAATATTACTATTTTAAAATAACAATAATATTAATATGATGAATTATGTTTAACCCTTCAATATTTTAACAAATATTAATTTACTACATAATACTGAAAATTTTTTATTGCAACCCTTTATAATTTTCAACATTTTGGGTCCTTAATCTAAGTCCTATTGTTTTTATATCCTCATTACTTCATGAGATCTTTTGAATTTGATTTTATGCATACTTGAGCTTTTAATCTTTATACATATTTATTCTCATTTAATCATTTTAATTAATAGTATTTAGTTATATTTAAAATAAATTTATGCATTTATTTTCATCTTTCTCTTTACTTTTCACACTAATTGCTTTAATTTGTCATAACTTCAATGGTAAATAAATAAATAACATGTAAGAATGATTGCAATTGCTATGCTTCTAAAGCTATGACGATATAAGTTAAGTTTTAAAAATATTTTAACTTGCAAAATTGAAACTTACTTAATTTATTTTTGTTGAAACATCTCCATTTTTTTTCTTGTTGGATAGCCCATTGTATCATTTTAATTAATTCTATTTATTTATCTTTGAAATAAAGTTAGTAAAAACTACTTAATTTGTCCAAAATTTTCACTACTCTATTTTCTTTTCAAAATAGTTTCTTTAATTTCTCATCACTTCAAGAAAAAAATTAATGTTATTATAAGTAATATTATATTTTTATTTGTATTTCTTATACTATTATTATTTATTTTTAATATTACTACAATTATTATTGCTATTAATATCATGCCTCATGAGATTTATAGTTAAATATAAAAAGAATGTATGTATGTTCTATGCTATTTTTGTACTTTTTTAGATTACGAATATATTATTAACATTTTGATTATACAATTGATTTCCATAAGTTATAAAATTCAGGGTGTTGAAACATCATTTTTTTTTATTGAAATCATTATTCAACACTTCAGGAGATTTGATCATGAATTTGATTAATTATACTTGAGATTTTGACCTTTGTTCACATTTATGCTCATTTATCATTTAAATAATTATAATTTGTTAACAATACTTTTTTTTTAATGAGTATCATTCTCATTTAAATATGTATATAATTTTCAATTTACAAAATAAGTTCTTCAAATTTTCAGGACAATTAAAATTATTTTTCAATTTTTATTATGATTAATATATGGCATTATGAAAATCCAATAGCAACATTTAAGATTATGATTTAGGTGTGTTTAATTTATTATCTTTTTAAATGGCTTGTTGGCATTTACTTGTAAATGAAATAATCATGCCCTATTAATTTATCCAGTGTGGAGTGGAGATTAGAGAACCATAAGCACTGAAAAAAAAATTATGGCAGCGAGAGTTGAGAGACAAGAAAGAGAGAGAGGGAAATGAAGAATTTTGGTTAAGCGGCTAGGGTTTCTAATGAAGTAAAATATGAAGTATTTATATTTTTAATAAAAAATTAAAAATTATCAATTTTATCGGTTAAAAAAATAACATTTTGTTAAATATTTCATTTAGCGACAGTTTTACTCGCCTAAATGAAAAATTATTCATTTAATTTTAATTTACTTATGTTAGTATATTAATTTAATATAATTACACGTATTTTTATAATTTTTAATTTATAATTGTATTATAAAAGCTACTTATTTTTTAATTGTTATATTCCAGTGACACTTGATTTATTATCTATAAAATTTTTACTATGTCATGCTTAAAATAGATAACAATAAATATAATAAATACAACATTATTTAGTTGTATTTTGTGGTTTCCACCTAGTTAAGAGTTAAAATCCCACTCATATAAATGAGGAGAAAATTAATTGTCACTATATTAAGTAATTAAAAAAATTATTATCCATGTTACATTGGTAATTACATTATGAATTTATGGTGCGTTTAACATACTTTATTGTATTATATTATACTGCATTATTTTAATGCAGTTGTATTATATTATGCTAGCATTATATTATAGTACTATTGTACAACCTTTGATACTGCACTGTATTGTATTAATTTTTAATTACACTATGTTTTGTGTGCACTGTATTGTATTAAATTTTTAATTAATTTAAAATATACATTTAAAAAACAACAATATTAATTTAAATTATTTTAAAATAATTAATGTTTATATATTAATTATTGTAAAAGTATATTATATTTTTATATATTATTTAAGTATTTGTTAAATAATAATTAATTTTTATATATTAATTACTGTAATATAATTAAATAATGTAATATTATGTTATATTTTACTTTTATATTTATTATTTAAGTATTTTTTTTTAGTCATATTAACTTATTAAATTTTAATCAGTTTTATTAATTAATTATAATTTATTTATTAATTTATATTTATAATTATAATGTAAAAATAAAAATAGAAATTAATATTATATTAAATTCAAAATTTATATTTATTTATTTATTATTATTATATATTTATATATGTATATAATATAACATTATGGTGCATTACCATGATGTAGCCACTTGTTGCAACAAACGTGGGGTTGCGTTGCTATTGTAATGCAACCACAAATATCTCCTTAGGTCACTATAGTCATGGAACATAATTATCCAAAAATATATATATATTTATAAAAATATAGTATATGTCTCGAGTTAAATCATGTGGAAGGTTGTTGTTAACAATTATATTTGAGCTCTCAATATGTCCCACCTTTAAAATAATATTATCAGTTACAATATTAAAATTAAAATAATGTCATATATGTAGATTATAGACTATACATATTCTAATAATAAACGTCTAATACTGATAATAAATAATAAAATACCATAGTTGAGTTCATTTTCATCAATTTAATATTGGCTAACAAATTAACAACGATGGTTACTAATAACATAAAAAAAGTTTAATATTATAAATTATTAATTACAATACTACTAAAAGCAATAGATAAAAAAAAAAACATTCCATTTAACATATAGAAATGTCTATTATAAATATTTAAGAAAATGTTGTAACTTAAAAATAGTGAATAAATGTAAACATCAAAATAATGTAGTATTAAAGGAAAATTAATTAATTAATTTACATAAGCTTGCGTGAATTAATTTGCTATATGTATTTTGAGATTGTTTTTTTCCAAATATTTGAAAATAAATATGATTAATTATGAGTCCAGATATTTAGATTGCATTGCTTTTATATATATATATATAAAAGAATAAAATAATATGATATCTTTTATGCAAAATATCATTAAATTTGTAATGTAATACAACAATATTTAATAATTTATAATTACATTATGTATTTAATTGTATTCAAATAATATTCTCATTAGTAAGAAATCACATATTTTGAGGAAAAAAAAAGTCTCATTTTTAAATATATTTTAATGTAAAGTTGAGGGGATATTTGGTAGTTTCATAATGTAAATTGATTATTTTGTCATTTACTTAAAATGGGGGTAGCTCAGTAATATTTACCTTCAATATTTTTCACTCTATCCAAGATAGCCGATTATAAAATTAATTAAAAATAATAATAATAAGCGATTATATCTCATACCACCGCGTATTACAAGTTACCCTTAATGCTCGACTCGTTATAATGTTTACCTACTAGTCCAAAATTGAAACCCATAACAAAACGGGAGCATATGTGTTGATGCTAAAATCAACACTTGAAATTTGTATTGGTGGGGCGGATGATACTGTCAGAAGCTTTTTATTTGAGCAGATACGGACGATTACAAATACTCCGTAGAAACATAATTGCGTCAGAGAGAATAATTAGAATTTAGGAGAAGCCAACCGTGCTGAATTGTAAGAATATTTTTTTTTCTTAACTATTAACTGAAGATAATTTATTTTTTTTTATTTAAATATAAAAAATATACTTCTTTTAAATATTAGTAAAAATTTAAATTTAAACAATAATTCATATAAATTAACGTAAATTAATTTAAGTCATAATATAATTTATAAATATCAATTATTATTTTATATAATATAAATTATAATTTTGAACAATTTTCTTATATATTAAAAACAAAATTAAATTTAGAGAGACGCTAAAATTTTTTCTAAGTGTTAATCTTCCAACACTCAAAACAGTCCACTGAGTTTATTGAAAAAAATGTGTATGGAGATATTAAGTCTTAATTATAACTAGTTTTACACCAAAAAAAAAAAAAAAAACTTTAAAATATGAAGAGAAGAAAGGAAAAAAAAAATTCTAGAGAGTTTTAATGTAGAGAGAGAAAATAATAATTGATTTAAATTTTTAGAGAGCTTTATAAGTATCAAAACTTAGGGCCGAACATGTTCGGGTCTGAATCGAATTCGGATCAACCGAAAGAGTTCATCTGAACATAATTTGAATTTATAACCTGATCCGAACTTATCTGAATATATATTCAGATTAGATCAAATATTCGGATTGAATTGGGTTCAATTCGGGTCGGTGCAGCCACTGCATAATGCATATATAAAATATAACATAATATTTAATTTTAATGTTTAATCTATTCATAAAATTGAAACAAAAATCAATCTCTAAATTTTTGGATGCAAGAATTTTCCTGATTTTTTATTATTAACATTTAACAATACACATAATTAACAATTAACAATTAATATATAATATATAATATATTATTATTTTGTACCATCAAAACTTCAAATTTCAAAATTCGGGTTGTAGGGTCTTGAAGGAACTTGGTGATGGTGGAGGTTGGAGCAGCTGATCCAGTAGCAGTAGTTCCGGTGGCGAGTTGCAGAGCAACAGATCCCGTCGCATATTCGATGGCTGCGTGTGTGGGCTGCGCTTCGTCTGCTCTGTGTTTTCTGCCGGCTGCTGCTTTGCTTTTGGCTTTTGGGATGTGTTGTGTGAAACCATGAAGTCGTGGATGTAAGGGTGAGGTCTGTGAAGAAAGCGAGAACCGAGAAGACGCGATCTGTGGTTGTGTGCGTGTTTATGTGTGGCTATGTTTTAATTTCATTTTAATTTTATTTGTTTTTTTTTAAAAAAAAAAAAAAACCCAATGCGATTGGATTGGGGGTTAATAATCCGATCCGAAAAATATTTCACCCCTAATCAAAACCCTTTAAGAGAACTGTTTATCCCGAATAAAAAAACCTGACGCCCACTGTGGGGCTCGAACCCACGACCACAAGGTTAAGAGCCTTGCGCTCTATCGACTGAGCTAGACGGGCTTGTTTAACCTGAAAATCAAAATTTTTTCAACTGAATAAAGATGATTTTTTTTTTATTACGGCCATTTTCACTCCAAAACTAACATCATGACCTTTGCGTTAATTTTCACAAGTAGACACAACCAACTTGTACTAGAGGCAAAATTTAGGGCATCAAATCATCAATTGTGAATACACGGTATATGTCTTCCTACTCAGCAAATTGAAGACTCAGGAACGACACCAAAATCCATTGATTACAAGGGCTGTACATCTCTTCTTATCTACGAGAAACAAAAAATAAATCATGCCCGTGGTAGTGGGACAAAAAAAAAAAAAAAGGAAAATTTACAAGGGCAAGGGCGACTATTTTAATACTGAGAAACTGAGTAGCTCTTGCTCTTCCACAAGAAACTAAAAGCTTTCCCCATCTTTCTTCTTGATATAGATTTACATAGTGGTTTTGATTCTGGAACAGGGTCGGAAGTGGGAGTAAATGTTGGTTTCGGCTTCTCACTACTATCATCATCTTGTTGTCTGATATCAACAGGTGGATGATCCCGTTGCCTCTGCTCCCGAAATAGCATCAATAGTCTCTGTGCCTTGTCTCTCCCCCTTGTAGTCCCGTTCACTGAAATCGACACAAGTGCAGGAATAACCCCTTCTTGTAGGACCATTTGACAACACTTCTCATTCCCGTTACACAAAATTAAAAGACATGAAACAGCTTGCTCCTGCTCAATGAGTTCACCAGTGTCCAACACTGTTGCCAACCCCGAAACTAAGCCAGTGGTTGAATTCATTTCTTCTTTTCCAGCTGAACTTGCAGCTAAATTTAGCAAAACTGCTAAGGATTTTTCTGTCCACATGTGATCACCAGGTACTGCAAGAGATTGTAGGCCACTGATAATGCCAGCTGAAAGGAGCTTTGGAATATTGGAGGGGATGGTGGAGAGGTTGTAAAGGGCATGAAGGGCATCAAGCTTGCATTGGGGTTCAGTTTTGCCTTTACAAAGCTCAACTAAAAATGGGACAGCGTGACTTGAGCCAATGATAGGCTTGGCATCATCAAGGAATGAGAGGTTCAGATATAGCGCTGTTGCTGCACCATGAGAGTTGGAGTTCGAGATCATTTTCTCCAGCAGTGGAATTACTCCAGCAGCTAACATCAATTCCTTGTTTCTGTAATTTGAGGTTGGAAAAAAGGAGAAGAAATTAACATCTAAGTTCACAAATAAATAAAAAATACGAACAGAATCGAAAGATTATGTAAAAAGGTAATTTCTATTTCACCACATGCTAAAATGGCTCCATACTAATTTGTTGATTCTTATGCACTGGAACTTGCATCATTTTTCAATGTATTAAATTGCTAAGGACCATATCTATGGTTAAAATACCATCATAACCAATACCAATACTGAAGCCAAAAGAGTTACATAGTGCTTTAAGAAAAACATTGAACAAGAGCACAAACCTGTTATTGTTGACAGCAAGGTTAAATAGAGCCATAGCCCCAATTTCTTGAGCATATGAATTCCTTTCATGTACAACTGACTCTAGGAACCTCAACAACGCTACAACAAATCCATTTGCCCCCATGAAAACCCGGGCCTCCTCATCATCCTTCAGCATGAGCCTTATTTGTTCTACAATATTGCATTTTTGCCTCAAGTTTTCCCCTTCATTCAGGACACTCAGGAAATCCTGATATCTTTCAAACACATTGGTTTCAGACTCATCCTCCTGTGCATAAATATTTTCAATATCATTATATTCTGACTCCTCAATTGTTCCACTCACCTCCAAAGGAACAACCTTCATCTCTTTCAATTTGCAAGAGCGGACAATTTCATTTGATTTTGAATTAGTGGACTCCTCAGACAAAGCCAGCCTCCAATAGTTAAGGTCAAGGGAATCAGGAGGACTGTCAGGAACAGAAACTCCATTCTGTTCGCACCAGCTAGCAATGAGACCCTTAACACAGTAATTTGGTGTTAAACAAAGATGAGGCAGCTTCTGCTGAGTTTTTGGGCAAGTATTGTGCCCATCACTGAACCATTTTTCAATGCAGATCCTTTCATATGTTTGTCCAGAAGCAATTATGACTGGATCATACATAAGCTGTAATGATATCGGACACCTCAATTCTTCTGGTGGAAGGGACATCTGCCCTGATCTCCTATTGTTTGGCCTAAAATTGAAAGAACAAAGTTTTGACAGCTGGCGGTCAAAGGCATGCTCATTGCCGTTGTGCACCCCATCCTCAAAAGAACATTGAACAGTTGGCGAACAAGGAGTTGAACCTTGTGAGTCATTGTCATCTATCATTTCACTTCTAAATAACTTGGAGTATTTTCTCATGAGGTGTAAAAGATAGGCCACAATGGATTCTTTCCGCTTATCTTCCTCCACACGAGCTCTCTCAATAAGTTTTTTGAGAGCCCTTCTCTCTGTAAGAGCTGCTCTGGAGGAAGTGATACCAAGTCTAGTAGCAGCCTGGTGAAATGATTCAAGCTCATTATTGTCATTAGAGTCATTAAATTTTCTACCCTGCTGGAGTAATGCAATTATATCATCGCCAACTTGCTTCTCCAAAGGATCAAGTGAAAAAGCAATTGTCTCAAGCTCATTTACAATCTCCAAAATCTGAAAGTAGTCCAATAAAAAAAGGGCAGAATCAAAAAAAAAAAAAAGCTATTAAAAATCACTAAACAGTAAATCAAGAAAATCCAGTACAGCATTTGGTAACCAATTCATTAGAAACTATAATGTCAAATAGAAGAAGAACCACCCATTACATAAGTGAGAACTTAAGAGGAAAGAATGGCAACCCATGGCAGATATAAAAAAATATACTTTAATTATTTAGAAAACCACCCAGCACAAAAGCAACACTAATCATCTTAGAAAAGCTTACAAAAAAATTCCACACACCAAAGTTTCAAATTTTCATTTCACATTTTTTAGAATCTCTCTCTGTTTGAACTACATGTTGCAATAATATGGGAAATTTTGTTCAATGCCAGACACAAAATTGAACTAGAAAAACGGTTTACCTGACATCCAATCGATTGGGGAACAATATCTTCAACTCGCCTAAGACTCTCAACAAGAGCACTACGTGCTTTCTCAAATTTTAAAAGCACAGAATCCCCAGTTATAGCCTACGTGATAAAAGTTGTTTAGTCAGTACATTCCCCCACAAACCTCAAACTTCGTCAGACATAAATATAGTAGAAAAAATATGACCAAAGAATTGAGGCCCGAACCTAACATTAAATATTGTAACAAAATGTTCATACCAAGTAAAGTTTACTACATTCTGAGCAGTGATGAAGAATATTCTTGGCCTTCTCAAGTGCTATGTGTAATGAACATAAAGCCTGAATGCCAGATTTACTCCTAGGCCGTGAAGCTTCCAAGGAAGGAAAAACTGACAATATTTTGCAGTAAATTGCAGAGAGTTTCTTGCACATGTCTCCATGTAACTGCATTAGAATTGATATTCAGTACAGAGAACTGTCAAACTGAGGAGGTGATGGCTTCTTCAACCATGAAACTAATGTATCGTAAAAATAAGCCAAATTTGAATGTTTGAAAGACTAATTTGATAAATGTAACCATATACTGTAATATAACATCTTCATTTTAAAATCACATTAGTATAAAAATCTAGAACGTCTTTATCAAGCTGGGTTAAAACATTTCTTGATCTGATTGAGCATATACATAATACATTAATGCATAAAGGCACAACTACCAAACATGCAAACAAAAATGCCCCCTTTTCATTAAAAAGTAAAATTGTACCAATTAATTAGATGAACAATAAGCTATCCAACATCCAGTGAAAAAGTCAATAAAATTGCCAAACCCACCATTACATTCAATCAATTGGTATAAAACGGTCATACCTTAGCATCACTAGCCGCAAAAAGATTTTCTTCAACTTCAGCAATATCCATAATACCCGTTCACAGTGGAAAACCAAATTGCAAATCTATATCGTCTGAAATGATAAAGGAAAAGAAATCTTAATCACCAAATGACAAAGGAAACTGTTTTGAATATCTCAAGCAGGCCTGTACTTGTCCAAACAAACCACAGTTTCTACTTTTTTTTTGCAATGACTGAAAGTAGCAAGCCAATAAACCCAGTCCCGTTTAAAATTTCGTCTGGATGAATTTTCAATTTTTAATAGACAAGACAGTTAAGCTACACTAGCGAAATGCTTTTGGCTTGATTGATTGATGTTGTAGTTTCCCAGTTCCCAATTTTCTTGGAAACCAAACAGGGAATTTCAAAATAAAATTACTAAGAACTATTTCATTTCACCATTCTCATAATCAAAGTTGATCTGGACATAATTAAAGCATAAGAACACAGAATTTAAAAACGAATATGATACTAACATTCTACAAGAAGCAAACAATTAAGAACTATGCAAAAACAAAAACATTAAATCTGATTTAGACATTTCATCAAGCAGCAAATATTCAAGATGCGGAAAATGATTTTTTCAATAAAAAAAAAAAGAAAAGAATCTTACAACTGAAAAAAAAAAAAAGGAAAATGATTTTTCGAAAATGACCCTCTGGGATGAGATCTTAACAGAGACCTGACACAAAAATCTCTTATCAGCTAATCGACACTCACAAAAACAGAATAAAACGCGAGTCGCCGAACTTATAGGTAACCATAAAAACAAATAAGGCACTTTGCCAACGCGAATTGCCAACGTAAGAACTGAAAATCCCCGAAAAATAGATATATCAAAAATAAAAGAAATACGGATGGAAATTTATTCATTTACTTTAAAGTGAAAAAAAAAAAAACAAAACTGAGGTTTGGAGCCAAAACGTACCGGGAAAATCGGTATGAGCCAAGGAGGCTTCATAAAAAAAGTATTTACAAAAACTTAGGAACCAAATAGGGACTTTGGGTTAATACGATCCGTGAATTAAAGCTAGGTTCTTTTGTTTCAAGTTTATAAGTTTCAAAGAGAGAATTTTCGGCGAGACTGAGAGAATGGATAGACGTTGAGTTGATGTTCGGTTCGGTATTATTGAGCGAAGGTGTAAATAGAAAGGAATAATGGAAATAGTTTATAAATATATATATAAATACAAATACATTTTGTTTTGAGTGGGGAAATAAAATAAATAAATAAACAGTGAGTGGCAGTGTATTGTTTTTTAATGATTAATTAATTAATGGGTTAATTATTGATTATTCGGGAATACATTAATGTTTTTGAATTTGAAGGGTTGGCATTTTCGCCGCTAATGGCTCCCCAGTTAACTGGCCGACAATTGCCGACCTCCTCCTCTGTCGGTACATAGATCTGTCACAAATTTAGTACAATGACCGAAATATCCTTTTAAGTTTTTGTTTTTTTTTTTCTTTTGACAGGATTGTTCTCCGAAAATGAAACCTCTTATCTTGAAATCATTTCAACAAATATAATACGAAGTAACCAATCATTTTGACATTAAATGATAAAATTAAATAACTATTTAAGTTTTTGAGGTTGAAACTGTATAAGTTATTTATTCCATAAACTTTAAAAAATAGTGTTTAAAATATTTTTTAAAAGATGTTTGTTTTATAAGTTTCTTTATTTTATCTGTTATTTTTTTAAAAAAGGTCAAAAGCTCATTTATAAAATTTATATTATAATATTAATATTTAATATGTGTTTACAAACCAACATTAGTTTAGTTATATTAAATAGGTTGGCATTGTTTAAATAATTTTAGCTGCTAAAATTAGATGCTTATATATATTTAAAAAAAAGAAGAGAGAGATTCTAATACTATACATGATATTATATGTTTAATTCAAACTTTATCATTATTCACGAAGTATTACATAATTGTATTAGATATATAGGTACTCATTAAATTATTTTTGTTTTATATATATATAACTTAAAAATCAACTTAATTTTTCATTCATTATATTCACTCAATTCAATAGCAAAAATTTAAATTTAAAAAAGTAGTATTTATTTCACTCATCTACCATTTGATTGAGTGAATCCAATAAGTAAAGATTAAGTTTTTTTTTTTTTAACCCAAAATTTTAAGGTAAGTCCCCTCTCTCCCTTTCCCCAACACCCACATGTATATTATCATCAAAATTTTGAAAATATTAATTAGCACTTAGCGGAATGAATAAAATGAATTGTAAGTACTGATTTAAAAAGATACATTTGTAAATAGGATGGTAAAAAAAAAAAAAAGAATAAAGGGTATTTTAGTCAGAGTGGAAGTAAGCTGATTCATTGGAGGCGGATGTCCCCATACAGGAGTACGGAGGTAGGAATTCGGAATTTCCCTCTATAGGTTGAATAAAATAATATGGGACTCACCACCCTTCCACGTGGTCATGTATTTCACCACCGTTTTTAACTGACCCTACTCTTGTCCAATTATTACCCGCCACCCAGATCCGCTTTTCACGGAATTTTTCTGTAGCTTTCCCCCCAATCAACGGTTTAAAAACACTTTCATCACAACAAAATAACCTAATCGATTCCCATGACGCAACAAATTATACCGAGCGTGCGTCAAACGCTCTCAGTTTCAGCGTCAATAAATTTTACCAAAATTTTTGCTTTATTTGAACATTTACATTTTGGTCGTCAGTAAACACAGAACCCTTACACGTGTCAACAAACTGCCGGATTATTCTGTTTGCTTATTTAAAGGAGGATATTTTGGGCCGCAATAAAATACAGCATGCGAGGATGTTTACTAAAAGTAGCGTACTACTTGTGGATTACAGTAATCTTTTTCAGATGAATCCAAGTGTGTGATTTAACAATTTGTCTTATACCTCGTGGTCCAACAATCAAATTGTTTTTAGGGCATGCTCCCTTCCCGTTGTTTTGACGAATTTGAGATGCTTTTGTCTTGAAATTCCAAAATGAGGATGAGACGATATTTCAATCTGTTGACTTCAATATTGTTGTTTGGCTTAAGCGCAAAAGTGGGAGAGTTTTGTTGAATATTGCAGAAAGTAGATTTTGTTTGAAGGGGTAGAATTGGACTTTTCCCGCTTATTCAGACCTTTTGTTTTTTTGGTCAATATAAGATATGGAAGTCAAATTCTTCGATCTATGTTTATCCATAGAATTTTGTTATGGAAGATTTTAAACGGATTAATTAGTTGAGATATCAACATTTGTAATGAGAATTTGACTTCAACTAACTAACAAACGTGAAGTGATCACAACAAAATAAGATCATGTTCTACTTATCGTGAATTTCTAGTTTTGTATTAACTACCTCCTGCGATTAGTAATTAATAAAATAATCTCGAGTGGTTACTGTGTATACTTCCTCCCTGGTAGTATTTAGCATTATTAATTCGGAGATATACATGACAACAACCTAATATCATAATTTGTGCACTAAAAATATCTAAACTTCTATCAATTGATATTTGATACAACAATATTATTAATAAAAAAAAATTAAGAATAAAAGATTTATTCTCAAAGTAGCATTTTATATATTTGAATAAACTATTTACACAACCTTGGTCGAGTGCCAAAGTCCTGCTATCACAATCGAGTTCCTACAAGAATATTGTGAGATATTGATTTTTTTTAATTATAAAAATAATTGAGTAAAATAAGTTCTCTTAGTTACGAAATATAAGTTGAGTAGACATTATTCGAATATTAGTGAGAGTTAAAATATATGCAATATTTTATAAAATTAATATAAATTAATCTGGATTGTAAATATCAGTTATAATACGATGTATAATAATAATATTCATTGTAACATCTATATAAATAAATAAAATGAAGTGTTTGAACATATTGTGAAGTTTATAGCACAAAAATATTTGTAAAATCTTTTAAAAGAATTCCCTATGGTTTGATCTTATGTATATTTATGTATTTTTTAAAATAATTAAATTGTAATATTCTAATGTTATATAATCCAAGTTCATCGAGTCTAAATCGGTCAATACTATAATATTATAACCAAAATATATATCTCTCACTTAGCTAGATCGAGTATATACACCAATAAAAATGAAAATACGGCCAATGTATTAAGAGAAAATACTCGTATATATTTTGGTTATTACTTATTAAAGTGATAAATCAACTCACGCTCACACAGACATCATTTGTGATTTTTGATAAATAATAAGAAGTTGAAAAAGTAATCCGCAATGTTTTAATAAATGAAAAAGTTAAAATAATACACATATATTGATGTAACATAACTTTAAAATAGCATACCCAAATTATCGATACCTGAAATAAGCACAAATTTTACATGGAAATCTCAACTTCTTGATGTGGCATTAATTGATCCCCCGTAAGGTGGTTGATAATTGTGTATGTAAGAGCTTATCGACCCACCAAAATTTGTTTGGATGAGTTCCCACTTCCCAGTAAGCTATTAACAACAATTAGTACATGTCACGTGGGTCAAAACGTGTCGTCATAATTGGCCGCCATCTTGTGGCAAAGGTGTCTCGTTAAGCTACAGCTGAGACGCTCATTTAAGAAAATAAATAAATAAATAAATAACGAAAAATCTTTACCTCCACTACAAGGTATACAAGACGTCAAAGAAGACGAACAACACTTCGCTTTCACTCCACCACCCAACTCTTTTTAGTTTTTGACAACATTTGGCAACTCTATGGTTTCAGGCTGCTTGGTCCAATTAATGTAGGCATAGTACTAGAAATATAAGTGCTAATTTTTTTTGGTTCAATTGTCTTTTCAAATGTAATTAATAACTTGATTATTGGACGAGAATCCTTTATTTTATCATTCATCTTTAAATCCTTAAAGTTTTGAATTTTGATCATCGGTTTTGTATACTCATAATTTATTATAAAAAATTAAGCTTAATTTTTTTAAAAAAAAAAAAGAGAAGTATTCTGAAATACTTCTAACTTATTTTTTATATAAACTCTTTTATTTATCTTTACACAATTATAACATATGGAATTTATTTGTTAAATGAAGACTTAAGAGAATTTTTTAAGATAAAATACTCAATTTTCTATATAATTAGTAATATAATTGTGCTTATATAGATACTTTTTACACAAAATCTTTAATAGAAGGGATAAGAGGATTAACAGAACTAATCATTTTTTCGATAGACGAGTAATTGATGGAATTACGAATAGGGTTGGTATTACAAATTTTTTTGTAAGGGAAGGTATAAAATATTTAGGGGAAATCACATCTCTTTTTATCTTTTATTATATTTATTTTTAGTACTACTCTTTGTACTTGTAATATTTCTCTTCTTTTTTTTTCTTTAAATAATTGAAATATTTAGAATTTCGAGGGGAAGGAAAAGACAAAGAATAATGGCCAAAGCTAAAAAAAAAGTTATTATACAATACTTTTTTTTCGTTTCATTTTTTAAATTAAAAAAATATTATATTGCAGTTAAATTTTTTAAAATTATTTATTTAATTGTTCATTTAAATATTAATTAAGATGTTAGAAATAAAAATTTTAGAGTTTAAAATACAAGAATTATAAATTGAGTAATACGAGCACGATATGGGTATTCAAAGTAATTATGTAATATTAAGTTATAATAAATTATTCTTAATAAAAATTTACATGATGAGTACTTTTGTAATATATATTTTTATTAAAGTTGAAGTGTTCAAAGTAATTTTTATAATGTAAATAATTCTACATTTAATTCAAATATAAAATATATTTCAATATTTAAATTAATGTTTAATTTATGAAAAAAAAATCAAAGAAAATCATATATTCAAACTGTTCCAAACAGGCATTCTCACTCCTCCGTAAATCTCTCTCTCACTCTTCGGATGAAAGAGTATGTAGCTCCAACTTTCATTTGTTTCTCCATCCTTTGTATAGTGCTTCACTTGGGGCAAGTAACTCACCATCCGTTGAACCATTGGGTGTGATTAATTTTTTTTTTTTTGTCCTTTTTAAAATGTGGCACAATAGAATTTGACGGTGACAATTCACATGGGTCCAATGAAGAAAATTCAGCTATCAGGTGTGATAACTTTTTTTTAATTTTTTTTAACATGTGGCACAATAGAATTTGATGGTGAAAATTCACGTGGGTCCAATTAAATTAAGGCGAAATTGATTCAATAAAACTCGACGAATCAGAACATTTGTGAATTTGAGGGGCCGAACAAAATTGAAATAAATGAATTGGTGAATAAAGATGACCTTTATTCTTATATTGTATTAAAAAAAGAAAAACATTTGACCCAAGAGTATAAAGACAGATTTTGACATAAAAATTTTAAAATTAAAGGAATGTGAGTTATTTAAGCATATATGGTTCCATATATCCAAGTTCACCTAATAAAATGCTCCATTTGACTCATTAATTTAGTTTTCATGTAAAAACATGCACGTAAGTACACTCACGATAGAGTTGTTTAAGCACGAACACAATCGAAGGAGATTATACTTAAAATTTAAATAAAGCAAGCGGGGTTTATATGCTTTGATGGTTGGTGACCATTACTTCAAACATCAAAAGCAAAGCAACAACTTCCAATTGGATTAACGTTGTTGGCTGGAGCAATAAAGCACGTTCAATCCCCATACGCCATCGATCGTTAATGCTGCTCACTTTTTCTAAGTGCGCACATTATATTATATTTTACTATGCTTGTATTTGCACTCTGAAGGTCCCCTTAGCCTTAAGTAGTCTAATATTCAACTTTTAGCAATATTAATTACATACTTTAGAAATAAAATGTATTATAATACTATATCTTATCATACTATATTGTGGATTTTAGTACTATATATATATAACTGTTTTAGTGGGAATGGATTACGGTTGCCCATCTCATTGAACAACGCCGCACGCACACTCTGCTATTGATTCGATATCTATTGTTTGATTCTATAATCTTTTTCAGTCCCATTATGTATATAATTACATGTTTTTAAGGTTATTTTTAGAATTGAAATGTTGTACTTTTAAAGCTACAGCTGTTATAAAAAAAATAATAATTATAAATTAAAAGTTAATATTATATAATAAATATAATTTTTAAATAATAATTTTAATAAAATTATTAAAATATAATAAATTTTTTATCAGTCAAATAATAAATTATATCAACATAACTTTTAAATTACAGTAATTAATATTTACTAAATACTCTAGTGCTATACTTTTCAAGGTACAACTGTCTAATCTTAATCACAAACATACCTTAAAACAGTTAAAATTATAAATTTTAAGTATCTCATTTGTACAAAAAAAAAAATTATGTCATGGCTTCTTAATCATTGGATAACTACACTTCAAGTACAGTTAATTATAGTACATTTGATAAATCCAATAGAAAATTAGCAACTGTTGGGTGTTGAAAAACCTTTAATTAATTAATTTTTAATATTACAATTAGGTTTTGAGGATGTTCTAAATAGTATGCGGGTTTGGCTTGAAAATTTAGATGTTGTTTCTTTTTCTAGCTTAATGATTTAGTTAACTTAATTTCAATAAGTCAAGTCATTAAAGGTCAATTCGACATTATAGTGGCGATTAAATAAATTATTTTTGTTGCATTGATTAAATACGTTGTTGATTAAAAAAATAATTTAGTGTTTGATAAATTATGTTATTGTCGTTGTTGTGAGTTTAAAAAATAAAGTACATGCATTTAGGAAAGTTTATAACGAAAGTATTGTTTTATTATATAATGATTAAAATAGGCATAAATTTAATTTTTTTTAATTTTTAAAGCATATTTAATAAATTGTTTGGAAATATCTTTTTTGTTAAATACATAAAATTATATAACGTGAAAAAATATTCAATTAAATAAAATATAATAAACATTATTATTACACAAAATATGATAAAAATCCATACTATACATAATTCAAATAAAATAAAGTCCAGTATTTATTACATTCACATTAAATTAATATTGGTGAGAACATACAGTAGTTGTAGCGAAAAATTAATTGTGATGATAATATGATAACTAATAATTTATGTATTAGGGTTTATGAAAAAATAATATATACTTGTCTTTTTGTTAAAATACTAAGGATATAATAATAACTTTAAAAAATGTAGTGAATTATTTAATAAGCTGCTTATAAGAAACAACTCCTCACCTGCTTTTAAAAATTACTGTCAACATGAAAAAATTATGAAATATGCTGCTTTGAGAAATTTACCAAACACTATTTTTATCAAAAGTTATGAAATAAGTAGTTTGTTGAATTTCAACCTCAATTCCAAACGGAGCCCATTAGCAACGTATGCTCAGTAATTATTGTATATGCAATAAGATAAGTCAAGTGCGCTAAAAGGGACCTCGTAGCTCGGAAAGTTAAGTCGTAAGGGTATTTTTATGGTTGGTTCAAAACCTCGTCTCCTGGGTCTCTCCTTTAACCCTCCTGAACTGTAGAATCCCCGATCCCTGTACCGCCTATAAATATATACTTATATATATAAATATTTTCTCTTGATCCAACCAACTCATGTCGTCACCAATCTAGTGCCCAAGGAACTATACCTTATGCAAAGCACCTTTTTCACATACAGCTGTGTTCCAGATCATAAGGGAGGCTAATATATTCTTCACTTGAAAAGAAGAAGCTTGCTCTTCTAACCCGTGCTATTCCTTTTAAAGTGGTGCAAACGGTCTCAAAGAAGCGAGGTGGGAGAATTTATAGTTTGGTTGGCAGGAGACTTGGCCATTCAATAGCCATTCAGGATTGATCCTAGAAGGTCAACTTATAAACGTATAAACTCATTTTATCACTTTCAATGGCGATAGCTACGAAACTTTGAATAGAAGGATCAGTGCCCGAAATCCGTGTTTGAAGCCATTTGACCAGGGGAATTGTTTCTAATCGACATAAGCTCTATGGTGCGCTACCCTGCCTACACGGAACCTATTGCACTCCGGCTTTGCCTCCCTCTGTTAACTTGCCTTGCTTATAGGCTTAGGGGGAAAGGCGCATCGCATGGGTTCTAAACCTTGCTTTTTTTTGGAATATTCCATATTTCATCTATAACGAGCCTTGCTTCGCTTCCACGACTCCAACGAACGCGCTGGGTCTAGGTCTCTAACCGTAGTAAGTCTGTAATTCCGAGGTGCCACAAGCAGGTGTACATCCAAGGACAGCTCAAATTCAGAGTCAATGCTAGAGATTCTCAATGACTCTGTGAGCTACTTTTTCACTATTTACAAGTTGAAAATACTTACATCGATGCAAGCTTGCGTTCGAATCACTTCATCAGCTCTAGGGTCAACCACATTAGTATGTCTGAACCCATTTATTATTGAGTTCGGTTCAAGTGTTCATCGATTGGGTGGATCTATATGCTCCGAGGGGGGTGACACGAGGTGCAGTGCAGTCTGGTTAGGTGACGGACTCTTTCATTAGGGAAAGGAATAAGGGCCTAAGTATGGCGGATGCTGTACACTTGAGTAGCAAAGGAAAGCGAGATCATACCTGTTTTTTCAGGCTTGTTTGGACATACGGTTCCCGCGGAAGATCAAATTGGTGAGCCGTGTGATGGGAAACCTTCCCGCACGGTTCGGACAACAATGAATTAGAATAAGAGGTTCATCACCACATCATTGTATGCAAGAGGAGCTCGCTCAATTCGCAAATTGGTACGATTCGTAATTCACTTTTGACTCTGTGTTCGATAGCCTGACTTAGGGATGACAATAACATCCGGATCTGGATCGATCGGATCTGAAAAAATTCGGATCCGCATTTAGAAAAGTGTGGATCCGAGTAAAGGAAATGAGGATCCGCACGGATCCTGATATAAGTATATCCGGAAATCCGAATATTCGGATCCGTATTTTATTTTATATTAAATAAAAAATTAATTAAAAAATATATATTAAATTAAAAAAATCCCTAACCCTAGCTTACTCACAAACACACACAACACTCAGCACATTACACATTTACAATTTTACACACTTCATAGAGCACAGCAGCCGCAACAAGCCAACAACCCACGATCTTGAATTCCCGATTACCGCTAGCCTATTTTCCATCATCGACTGCCTCGCCTGTTTTTTATCAGAGTCGTTGCACGATTGTTGCTGCTCGCTTCACTTTGCGCTGCTGCTGTTGCTGCACGCTGCTTGCTTACCATCACTGTCGCTGCACGCTGCCCTAGTCTGTATTTGCTGTAGTTTCTGTTGCACGCTACTACTGCTGCTGTACGCTGATGCTACTGCTGTTGCACGTTGCTGCTGCACGCTGCTTGCCTCCCATTTTATTTGTTAAATTTAATTTTTTTGCAGATCTTGATATCCGGAATATTCGCCGGTAATCCGTGCGGATATTATCCGCATCTGGATCAGCACAAAAAAATATGGATTCAGATGCGGATCCGAATGTAAAAATATTAAGTCGGATCCGGATCCAGATGTAGGTACATCCGGATTCAAATTTGGATTTTGCCATCCCTAGCCTGACTGTAGTGATGTTAATTGTGGTTACATTCATAAGTAGTTTGGTCCATCTGTTTGTTCTTTTTTTTTTTAATTTAATGAAAATTTTTAGTTATTAAGCCTATTTTTTTAGTTTTTTACCTAAGAGTAATGCTACATGTCCCAAATTTTTAATCCCAAATAATATGATATTCATCAATTAAATTGTAATATAATATAATTAATTAACTTTAATTTTATCAACTAATTGATGAATGTCACATAATTTGAGATAAAAAATGTGGAATGTATAGCATTATTATTTTACTTAATTTAAAAAGTCTCAATGATATCATTAAGAGATATTCAAAATATCCATGTTTAATTAATTAATTTTCATTATTACCTAAATAAAATTTAATAATTAACATTATTATCATTCTCTATAACTTGTGATAATATAATGGCAGAATATTATTATTTTTATCTTTTTATTTTTTTAAATTAACATTATTAATCTTCGTAAAATTTTATGGATATTTTTTATATAGAAATATCATGAACTACAATAAAATTGATTAACATATACTAATTTGAAATATAAATGGTTATATTTAATTAAACATAATTTATATTATGATAATATAATATCTTATTTAAGTTCTTTAATATGTTTATTATTTGTTTAATATCTATAATTTATAAGGACACAAATATAAAAATTATAGTTTTAAGATTTTTTAAGTTAAAAAAATAACTTAGTATTTATTTTTATCAATTCAGACAAAAAATTAAACCTATTATTTAGACTAATTTAGATTTATTTATGCTTTATTCTAAGTTTTTATTATACTTAATTATTCGTAGGTTAATGGACTTTAGGCTTGTTATTAAAAAAAAATTATTAATTAACATGACAAAAAATATTCCTTAATTTTGCTATTGGGCAAATATTATATAAATGTAATTTTTCTAAATAATAATAATAATAATAATTATTATTCACATATTTTTGAAGTCCCTTGCATACTTGTCGTATGAAATATCGTAAATCCAAAGGTGAGCTTGATGTATGCCTATACGGCTCTCGTCCATTGCCATATAGCCAGCAAGCACCCACAGGCTACAGCACCATTCGTGTTCGGCTCGTGCGGCACGGTTGAAAATGTGGAAGAAAGGTGAGGGCACACGAGTAATTTTGAGGGTGATTGTTGGATTTGAATTTTGAGCAAAGAATCCTGCAGTTGAAAATGTGGGGTCAAGATCATGAACAAGATCAAGTGCCGAAATCATGGTCTTCGTTCTGGGGAGCACAAGAAACAAACGTGTCACTTCTTTGAGCCAACAGCATGTTAAAAGCAAAATTAAACTTGAATTTATTTGCTAGCTCTTTGACCTAAAACAAACAAATTATTATGTTCCAAAAATAATATAATTTAATTACCATAAACATGTGACAATTAGATGGCTATTCGTAATCCAACACCACATTTCTGATGGTTTATTCATCATTCCAACTGATATTGACTGTTCAACAGTATTGTATGTACATATAGTTATTACATTGTATGACCAAGATAACTAGACCACATGAAGAAGTCTTTAAGAAGTGATGGATGCTTAGATTACCATGATTATGTTCAAAATGTTGTCTCTCAATCATGAAGATTCCTAAAGCTTTTTACAAACATAAATACATTACTGGTAGAGGAAATAGATTTGTTTATTTGAATATTTATTGCTCTCAAAATAATCTATTGCATGATTGTATACATTTTTAAAGGAACTCTTTATTTAAAAAGAAATAATAAGGATTAAATTAAAAAATATTAAAAATACAAATTTTATTATAATATTTTCAATTTTTTAGCATATTGAAGTTGTTTTTAATCTCTTAGTTTGGTATCTATTTTAATAAAATGAGGACTTTCACATTAAAAATTATATATATGATGACATCTTCACTTTAACATAATGCATATTAAAATATAAAAAAATTTAGATTTCATCATATTAGAGATTGTGTTTTTTTATCTATTAGTGTATTAAAAAATATTTTTTAATCTGTTAGTGATATTCTCATTTTTTTTAAATGAAAATGCCCTTGCTATAAAATTATTATTTTATATATAATATTATTGTGAATATATATTTTTGAAATATAAATGTATAACATAATTAAAAAAAATCAATAATATTAGGAATCTTAATATTTAAGTCTTAACGTTATGTGTCACTCATTTATTGGACGATCGATTTTATAGTTAGTTAAATGACTTAAGTACCATATAATAAATAAAAATCACATTAATTAAGACTTAAATTTAGACTTATATATTAAAATACCTGATATTACTAAAAAAAAAAAACTCCTTTAAATTAATGTAATTGGGTGATGCTTACTTTTAGGAAGATGTTAGGAGTATTCCCAATGGTATGAAAACCGTTGTTTCTCCCCCTTCTTTTTGCATAAAGCTCCCAACTCTCTCGTGAACAAAGAAGTTCTAAAATATGTTAGTTTGTTTAAAATTTTTTAAAAATAATGTTACTTTCAAATGGAGTAATAGAATATAGTAACAGGCGTTGTTTAGAATGAACCAATTATAGTATCATTATTTATGATTATTTTTTACCATTAGGTAAGCGAAATAGTCAAAATTTCATTACATATGATGGTAAAGGTTGATCCTATGCATCTTCTAACTGCGCCATATCAGTCATAGGGTATGTTTGGGATTGAAGTGCTGTAGCTTTTAAGCTACAGTTGCTGTAGAAAAAAAGCTGTAATTATAAAATAAAAGTTAATAATATATAATAAATATGATTTTTAAATAATAATTTTGTTAAAATTATTAAAAACATAATAGATTTTACATTATATAAGTGAAAAATTATATTAACATAATTAATATAGTTTAAAAGCTACAATGAACTAGTGTTACTAAACACTTTAATCGCAGATAATTCTACAATCTGCTCTCAACCTCAATCACAAACATACCCATAACCATTAATTCTAAAAATTGGGTTCCGTAAGGAGGAATCAATTAAAACGGGTATATAATATTAGGCTAAACTATCATTACTTCAGCTTTTATGACTTGAGAATAATTTTGAAATGCCGACATCTTCAACCGCACTCATAAGTTTCGAACTGTATTTTGTCACGCAGTGGGATTTAAAAGCCGGGAAAACGATAGTCAAAGCATGTGAATATCAAGTGAAAATGCTTTTACGCCATTAATTACAAAACGTCATCTCATGACAAGAACTTGGCAGCTAGCTGCTGCCAGCATCGAACAAGGGTGGCAAGAATTAAAATTTAAAATCATCACAGCCGTGCATTTCTAGCTCATCACCAATCATCACAATTTCAAGTAAGTACGATCCCCACCTTATTATTTTGATCTTACTATTATTTCCAAAAGTTATGGCCGAAGCATAGCAGTGAAATTTATCCAATACACATCCCTTAAAATTGTTTTTGTAATGTTACAAAATTTGCAAGCTTTTATCGAACAAAATTGCAAATTTTTAACTAAGGTCTAGTCAAATAACTATATATATCAGGACCACCATTCAGGAAGAAGAAAAAAAACCGAAAAAGAAAAAATAGAGATCTATGAAGACATGACCTAAATTTAGTCTTATTATAACACAGTGTGAATATCTTAGAGATACATGTAGAGATTCAAACCCTAAATTTATAAAAACAAACTATAGAAGCAGCACTCATTCGACTAACAGGACATTGGCAACGAGACCCGAATTGTAAAGTTAAATGACAACAACATATTATTGTTAAGCATGGCCAAGGTAGCAAGCGATCAAGTTGTGGGTCTAAGAACTTGCTGTGCGTGCCTATGTCTATGGTATGGGCAATAATGTGAAAGTCACTTAATGCATGTGATCTTTTAATTGTTAGTTGAGTCCACGTTCTCTGTATGAATACACACTACTGCTTAAGCAATTGAAATGATGCACGGCACGATTTGACTGCAAAAGCCTAAAGTTGATGGTTCTTTACTTCTGTGTTAATTGTTCTGGCGGGCTACTTGGGGACCATTATGTATCCTATTTTGGGCCACCTTTATAATGGAACGATTGGATCTGTCTTTTCGTTTTATTTGTTTGATTGCTTTTTAATTCAATTCGGGAACTGAACTGAGCCCTGCACAAATTCTGCATGAGCAGATGTTGAATTTATTCAAACTTCTTAATTTTATCATCACCAGCTGGTTTGCCCGAGAGGTTAAGGGGGAAGACTTAAGATCTTCTGCACATAAGTGCGCATGGGTTCGAACCCCATAGCCAGCATATTATACGATATCATATTTTTATTTCTTAGATAATAAATATTTTTATGCACATAGAACGTGACACTCGATACATTATATCATCATTATAGGGAGCAGGCCCAAGTGCTGGGCTGTGTAATTCTAATTAACCACCATCATTTTAATTTCTGTCAGATCCCATCATCAAGTAAGAGGATAAGTAGGGCCCAATCATTTCACTTGTCACACCCCGATTCTTTCCGCAATCAACCGACTTGAAAATTGTTACGGCCCTGCCTGGCTCGGCCCACGTTCATCTAAACTTGCCCGCGGCACAAGAAAACTCTTTCCGGCTTTGCAGGATCGTTATTTATCGAAGCATTCCCTCCAATTTATTCTCACTACAGCGTTTATGCTCGATTTCTGCTCGCAACTCAGAGTTACATTGTCGTTTAATCCTAAATTCAGGTATCCTTCTAATCTCTAATTTGATTCAATTAATCTTTAATTTGATCACTGCAATCACTGAAATCAGTCTCTAGAAGTGACCTAGGGCTTATACGAAAGGTGATCTTAGGTTAAAATTGTTTTTCGACCTTCAGTTGATAATTTCAGTTATTGGCGATCCTCTTTGTAGTTTTAAACAAAGAATTAAAGAAAATAGTTTTTTTAACTCTTAGGGTTTCACTATCTCCGATCTGAGTTAATTTTGGGAGTTAATATTCCAAATGTTAATATAAATGGTTTTCTGTCTCAACTTGGTATATTATGCCCATTTTGCTTTTACCTTTTACTAATTTTGAGTGTTTTTTGTTTTCTCAAATTAAAGTGCTTAGACATGAAGCTTGACACTAGCGGTCTCGAGTCCACTGCTCCATTCTTCGGGTCAAGCGATGAGCTCTGTCATGAGTTTTCAGAGGCACCATCATTTGCTCTACCTCTTACTACTGATGTGAGTATGCTCCGGTTACATTATGATGATATTCTTTCTGAATAGCAGTTGAAACATTTAATTTAATTTATATTTTATTTTTGGGTTTCAGTTTGATGAATTTCAAAAGGACACTAAAGCTACCTTGAAGCATGCCAAGGGGACAACCACGCTTGCTTTTATCTTTAAGGAGGGTGTTATGGTGGCTGCTGATTCTCGAGCTAGCATGGGAGGCTATATCTGTATGTTTCTTTTTCCTAGTGATAATATTTTGTTAATTTAGTTGAAGTTATGAGTGGACTTTAGGAGTAATTTCAGCTATTGGCTAGTTTGGACTTCTTTTGCTTGTTTCATGTGTGCATACAAACAATTGCATCTTTTCTGTGCGTTGTGTTGAACAGAAATTGATTTGCATGAAGAATTTTTGTAATAGGATGTTGTAAGTTGAATTCTCTGCACATTGCTATTCAAACGAGCACATAAATATGTTGAAAACGATCTGCATTAGCTTAAGTGGATTGAGATGCCACTTCTATCCTATTTATCCTTGCAACTCATATACTGTAACATTTGACCTCCTTCTTTACACCTTTTCATACAAATGATGTTAATAAATAAAGAGTTTTGTTATTTTGTTTTCAGCATCACAGTCTGTGAAGAAAATTATAGAAATCAATCCTTACATGCTTGGCACAATGGCTGGAGGAGCAGCTGATTGCCAGTTTTGGCACAGAAATCTGGGCATAAAGGTAGCATACTTAAGTTTTGTCTCTAAAATGTAATGTTATGTTATGCTTTTATGGTTGCGTCATAGCTCTAGCTTCTAGTTTATGATTGTTTTCTCTGACCATTTCTCTTTTCATCTTATTGAATGGAATGAATAATGGTCTCTTCCTGTTGAACTCTGAATAAGTACAATTCGATCTTTTGAGAATAAATCTTTACTACATTTATGTTATGCCTATTCTTTAGAGTGCATAAGAAAGGCTGGTTACTGTTTCTTAGTTTTTACCATTCGAGTTTTAGGACTTTGATATATTTTTATCAATAAAATTTTAGTACTCTTTGTACTAATCACTTGCTGATAATTTACAATATGATTATAAATAATTAAAATTGCATTGTTTCAAATAATTGGGTTTTGTATACTTGGAGATATTCTAGAGGTAACTAGCTAATGCAGTTACTTTCTTTTCAACAAGCATAAAAAATGCATTGAGATCAGGATGTTAATATAACTAGGAAACCTGTAAGGCTGAGTGTGTTGTATTTTTGTTCACATGTAAAGTGCTAAACTGTTATTTGTTTGCATAATATAGTGCCGACTACATGAATTGGCCAACAAGCGTAGAATTTCAGTTACAGGGGCATCAAAGCTTCTAGCCAACATTCTCTACTCTTATCGTGGAATGGGGTTGTCTGTTGGGACTATGATTGCTGGATGGGATGAGACTGTAAGGGAATTCATGTTTCCGTTTTTTGTTTTGCTTTTGCATCTCTGATTGCCTTTTTTTTAAGCTGTTTGTCTGTGGGTTGCAGGGTCCTGGGCTGTATTATGTGGACAGTGAAGGAGGGAGGCTCAAAGGAGCACGGTTCTCTGTGGGATCAGGTTCACCATATGCTTATGGTGTATTGGATAGCGGGTGTGTCTATATCCCATGTTTTTATGCTCTTGCTTAATTGATGTTAAAGCTTCTGTTTCATAATATGAATATTTTTGAGTTTCTTCTGAAATTTCTTTCCTTGGAATCATAATCTTTGTGAATTATTGATATGTCTTTGTCGAATTATCAGACATAAAAGTCAAATATAATGATAGATAACAAACATTCACTA
Source organism: Murraya koenigii (assembly GCA_025617385.1). Lineage (NCBI taxonomy): Eukaryota > Viridiplantae > Streptophyta > Magnoliopsida > Sapindales > Rutaceae > Murraya > Murraya koenigii. The sequence continues at coordinate 28,288,572 of CM046814.1, read as the reverse complement.
AGCGGGGAAGAAGGGAAAGGGTGTACCAGATGGTCACAAGAATGCTTGTGTTTGTTAAGTGACTCCATTTACTTCTGATAACACTTGACCCTCTCCTTGGGTTGCCCGTATTATTATGAAAATAGTATTAAAATTGTTTTGTACTTGCATTTCTTCTCTGTGAAATTCTATTTGGCATTCTGTTCATTATTGTGTATATTTATCGTTCTATCCAAACTCGTACTAGGTACAAGTTTGACATGTCTGTTGAAGAAGCTGCGGAGCTGGCTAGAAGAGCTATTTATCATGCGACATTCAGAGATGCAGCCAGTGGTGGTGTTGCAAGCGGTACATTCTCTTTCGTGTTCTCTGTCTATCTCTGTGCACCACCTGTATTTGTGAGCTTTATTTGGATTACAATCTGTTATTTTGTCCAGTTTATTATGTGGGACCAAATGGATGGAAGAAGCTGTCTGGTGATGATGTTGGAGAGCTTCACTACCATTACTATCCAGTCACGCCGAGTACAGTGGAGCAGGAAATGGCTGAAGTCACAGGGGCATAATTTAGTCTTGTTCAATTTGGACCAGGTTTGAGATATTCCTCATATTCATAGATCCAGTGGAGGCCTTTAAAGATATGCTTGTGAACCAGAACCTTTTTGTCAATGTACCTTGGGTTGATCACGGAGAATTCAACCTAGTTAAGTTGATGCTTTAAGAACCCAGCATTTTCTTTTGGTATTTTCATTATGACAAGTACAGTTCTATCAGGCAGTTTGGTACATTAATTTGGTTCCTGAGATTGCAATTACTTAATCTTCACATAGAATGCATTAGATTAATATATTTGCACTTAAATTATGTGTGATATACGTGGTTGTAAAGACTTGATCTCCTGTGATTTGGGAGTGGGTACAGGGGGGTTACTGTAACTCTACAATAGTGGTGAGGTCACACCAGATAAGGACAGGACATCAACCATGTCACAAACAAGCTACTTGTGTTTTTTCATATATATATATATATATATATATATGTTAAAGAGACCCATCATCTTTTGGCATATATAATGACAGTTCAGTCAGTTCTTCTCAGAAAAAAGGGGTAACTTAGAAAACGAAAGTGGAGAAAATGAACTAGAGATTGGAGCAGTGATCCGCTAACACTGCCAGATGCTGCAGAAGTTTATTAGGATCTATCCTTTCCTCGAAATGATTTGAGAATTGTGGTAAATGGGACCCATATTCCTCAAAGAGCAAGTTGAATAACCAGAGTATAATACTATGGTTAGAAAAATCCAATCCATGTCGATTCCCTTGGTTGCAAAGCAAAGGATTCTTTGACGCTGTCAACTTCTTCCCTTTCTTTTAGGCTTAAATGTTGCCTTGGAAAGAACTTTCATAATAATAATAAGTATCCTTTTAGGAGCGAAGAATGAAGGCATCACGATAACGGCCTATATGAATTTTTGGCTGTATCTTTCGTGGTGGAAAGATTTTTGGTGGATGTCAACATATGATATGCTTGCTAGTCATTACAACTTGCCCATGTGTTAGAAAAAAAATGATAATAATAATTAAGTGTGCTCTCATATACAAGTAATTAGTACAGTGTATATTCCTGATTTTCAACTGCTTTTAAAATAGAAAAGGGCAGCCAACATTACACAAGCAAACAAACAATAATACAGGGTGGAATTAAGAAAGCTTTCTCTTTCTAAACTCTTATACTTTTGGTTGCTTCTAAGCATGTTTTCATGATGGAAAGTAGACATAAAAGCATCATTAACAATTCCACTAAAACAATATAATTAGTTGTGTTTTGAAATCAATTGTAAGATAATGAAGGATGACAATGAAGAACTCGTGGTCTCCGCTGGAAATTAACAAACCACACAAATTTGGAATCAATGATACGTCGAAGTGGAACATAATTGACGATATGAGTTTCAACATTTTATCCAAGTGTGAGAATTAAGCAAAACGGCATTAAAACTATTGCCTACCTTCATTGAATCATCGAGGATAATCATTTATAAATAATAATGAATTACCGATGGGAATTCTATTGTAGTAGTAGTATTTGCTCTAAAAATTCCTCGTCCGGGAGGGCCCGATATTGAGAATGATTAAGAAACGTATAATTGACGATATGAGATGTTAGGGGTGATTACATAGTGACTGTTGATATAAAGCGTTAAGACTTATAATGTATTAATAATCATACATCTAGTAATATTGACAAAAACAAGTGATTTTCGGAGAGTATGGACCTTACAGAGAGGTCCCAATAAAACTATATTTCATTTTCGTTTGATGGCGATGATAATTGATGATATATATTTTGTTACCATAATTTTAACATCATTTAAAACGTCAATCGATCCACGGGGACAACCTAAACATTGTTTTGATTGTCTGATTGATTTTTCAATAGCAAAATTCTGCATAATTTTTAGTTGGCAGGCTTCTATCATAAAATTTTAAAAAGCTGAAAAAGCCATCGACTGCAGATAATGTGAATTTGACATTTAGCCATAATTTGAGGTATTTTAAGGGGAGGGGGGGAGGAAAAACTATCTCGCTTAAGAACAAGCCAAATAAGAGCAAAATTGCACATCCTGAATAGAGAGCAACGAATGATACATGTCTGGCACTCAATTTTATAACATTTTCATAAGTAAAATTGTATCCGTGAATTAATCAGATCAGACAACACCATATGTTGATCTAACTTCACCCACTAAATTATTAATGACCGAACCAAAAAAAAAAAAAAAAAACTTCAACACATGGTAAAAACTCTTGGTTTAGTTTCTGAAGAAGATTAAAGAAGAAAATATCAAAAACAGTACAGAGCACACGACATTCAAACATCAACATCACGCATGAAGGCAACATAGAAAAGCACTTTGTTGTTGCTTTTCTTCTACTTCCCTTTTCCCGAGGAAGCCTAAACAGTAAACACCTAAAAACTAAAACTAAAACTAAAACTAAAACTAAAAGGCAGAAAGCCTCTCCTCTCAGTACCTCTAATCTCTATCTCCTGGCGGGAATGGACCCCACTCCCCAATCAAAATCTCGTCTTTCTCAAGTCTCTTTCTCATAAATTCCTCCTTCCTCTCCTCCAACCACCGCCCTCTCTTCTCTTCTCTGTAAATATTACTTAAGCACACACTCCGCCCCTTTGTTTCCCATTTCATTTCTTTTAGTTTCTTTTCCTTTTTCTACAACAAACAAAACCAAATACACAAATGAAAAACAGTTTCTTCTTTCCATTCTTTTTATATTTTCTTCACTTATGTTTCGCTCTGTCACCCGATGGCCTCACTCTGCTCTCACTAAAATCAGCCATCGGTCAAACTGATACTTCAGTTTTCGCTGACTGGAACGAGAACGACCCCACGCCCTGCCGCTGGTCCGGCATTTCCTGCATGAACATAACCGGATTCCCGGACCCACGTGTGGTCGGAGTCGCCATCTCCGGGAAGAATATTCGCGGGTATATTCCTTCCGAGATCGGCTCTTTAATCTACCTCCGAAGGCTCAACCTTCACAACAATAACTTGTTTGGATCGCTCCCTGATCAGCTATTCAACGCCACTTCACTTCACAGTATCTTTCTCTACGGTAACAATCTCTCCGGTTCGCTTCCTCCTTCCATCTGTAACCTCCCTAGACTGCAAAACCTCGATCTTTCTAACAACTCTTTATCGGGTTCGCTTCCTGATAGCTTAAAGAATTGCAAGCAGTTGCAAAGATTGATACTTGCTAGGAACAAGTTTAGCGGGCATATTCCTGCTGGGATTTGGCCTGAGTTGGAGAATTTAGTGCAGCTTGATCTTTCTGCCAATGATTTCAAAGGGCCGATACCGAATGATCTCGGCGAGCTCCAGTCTTTATCGGGTACTTTGAACTTGTCTTACAATCATTTATCGGGTAAAATTCCGAAATCTCTCGGGAATTTGCCTGTGACGGTGAGTTTTGATCTGAGGGCCAACAATTTCAGCGGAGAAATTCCTCAAACAGGGTCGTTTGCTAACCAAGGGCCAACGGCTTTTCTTAATAATCCGTTGTTATGTGGGTTTCCTTTACAAAAATCTTGCAAAGATTCAGCGGAGAGTCAGCAAGAGACTCAGAATCCAGCTCCTGATTCTGATAAGAATAAAAAGAAAGGCTTGAGTCCCGGTTTGATAGTTTTAATATCAGCAGCTGATGCGGCTGTTGTTGCGGTTATTGGTTTAGTGATTGTTTATGTTTACTGGAAAAAGAAAGATTCAAATGGCGGCTGCAGCTGCACTGGGAAGACCAAATTTGGTGGAAATGAAAATGGCAACTTCTGTCCTTGCGTTTGCATCAACGGCTTTCGAAATGAAGATTCTGAAGTTGAGGATCAAGAGAAAGCAGAGAGTGGCAAGGGGGAAGGAGAGCTGGTGGCAATTGATAAAGGGTTCACGTTTGAGCTTGATGAGTTGCTTCGAGCTTCGGCTTATGTGTTGGGCAAAAGTGGGCTGGGGATTGTTTATAAAGTTGTGCTTGGTAATGGCATTCCGGTGGCCGTGCGGCGGCTCGGCGAAGGCGGAGAGCAGAGGCATAGGGAATTTGTTACTGAAGTTCAGGCCATTGCTAAAGTTAAGCATCCGAATATTGTCAAATTGAGGGCTTATTATTGGGCTCCGGACGAGAAGCTGCTCATTAGTGACTTCATTTCTAATGGCAACTTGGCTAGTGCTCTTCGAGGTTAGTTCTCTATTTCTTTCAGTTTTTTTGCCAGATTCTGAAATTTTACCTTTTAGTTTCTAAAAATTTGAGGTTGGTTTGACATTAGCTGAGCGCTTTATTGTGAGCTTCAATCTAGGCATGCAATTGATGTATGTGGGCATTGGAAAGTTGTGGACTTCCGTGTTTTAGTACGAGTGATGCTGGGGATTGAGTTGCGTAGTTGAGCCCTGATTGGTCCACGTGGCTTGCAGAATGATGGATATTGCGTCAAAAGGCCCATGTGGTGTAGCTATTGTTATTTAAAGATGCGCACCCATCATAACCCACTAAACATGTAGTAGGTCGTGGCCATTCCTTTATCACTGTACCCTAGAATTGCCCAATCTTTTACCCTAGCATTAGCATTTATGGGAAATCCTTTGCCAGTAATCTGCAGCTTTCAATATGCCGGCAATGCTATTTTCTCTTTTAACCTGTGATCTTGACTTTTGATAAACTCTATATCAGAATCGCTGCCCCCGGTGACTCAATGAGAAATAATTGAATATAATAATAGTACATGCATAATTAGGGAAAACTTTGTAGTAGTTGCTCTGTTACTTATAAATGAGAGATCTAGAGAATGATATGTATAGGTTCCTCATTATTGGCCTTTGAATGGCAACCTAAACTGCTAAGCAACTGTATTCATGGAGAGTTGAGGAGAGAGGCAGTTACTGCAGGGCTTGTGCATTTCCAGATCTCTCTGTCACAGGGTGATGGGTCATGCCTCTCAATTTTCCTTGCTTTTGTTGTTGAGCCTTCACTCAATTAATGGCCGCAGCCCCACGTTCCAACCCCTTGGTTACAGACTAAGGTTAATTTATGCATTCCCTTATTATTTATATATATTGCAGGATGGCACACCTAAAATTTGAAGATAGGAGTTAAAGCAGCTTTCTGATGGTTCCTTCCTCGGTTGTTTTTTCTCTTTAAACTTTTAGAAAGAGTAACTTTAAGCAAAAAAGTTGGGCATTCTTTTCTAGCTTTTCCTTTTCAAATGGAGACTTTCTTAGTTACTTTCCTTGGAAGTATTGTCTGTCCCCCGCTCAGTGAGTATTCAATCACAAGTTTCAATTAGGAAATTCAGTCAAGGTGATCAATTGTGACATGCTAGCTCTTTAGCAATTTCTTACTACAAACTTCAAGTTAATATTTATTAAAATGTAAGTACCCACATTAAGCCGTGTCTATTCCTGATTTAAAAAGAGATTAATTCTACAGGAAGAAATGGTCAGCCATCAACAAGCCTCTCATGGTCAACGAGGCTTAGAATTGCTAAGGGCACAGCCCGGGGATTGGCCTATCTCCACGAATGCAGTCCAAGAAAATTTGTCCATGGAGACATCAAACCATCCAACATCCTCCTTGACAATGACTTCCAGCCTTACATATCTGATTTTGGCCTCAGTAGACTCATTAACATTACTGGCAATAACCCCTCCTCTTCCGGTGGCTTCATGGGCGGTGCCCTTCCATACATGAAGACTGTCCAAACTGAAAAAACCAACAACTACCGAGCACCAGAGGCTCGAGTCCCTGGTGGTCGCCCCACGCAGAAATGGGATGTCTATTCATTTGGAGTTGTTGTGCTTGAGCTGCTTACAGGAAAATCTCCTGAGCTTTCTCCAACAACATCAACTTCCATCGAAGTTCCGGACCTCGTTAGGTGGGTGAAGAAAGGTTTTGAAGAGGAAAATGCGTTATCAGATATGATGGATGCAATGTTGCTGCAAGAAGTGCATGCCAAAAAAGAAGTGATAGCAGTTTTTCATGTGGCTCTTGCTTGCACTGAGGCAGACCCTGAGGTTAGGCCAAGAATGAAAAATGTATCAGAAAATCTTGAGAGGATTGGCACATAGCAGTTATTGGTTTAATGTACTGCTACTTGATCATGCGAGAAGCCGAAATTTTCTTGAGTTTGCAATGGCTTGACGTCCATTTCACGGTCGATCAAGAAATCTGCGGTATTAGAAATGGCTTGACGTCCAACATCTTTCAAAATATCCTTAAGTTTTGCTGAAAATTTTAGCAATTTTTCATAGAATCGCGGGAGCATTCATGTTTTTTCTATTGGGGCAAGTGTAGGTATTCACATTTGTAATTTAAAATTTTTATCCAATTTTTTTCTTTTAGGATGTGCATGTAATAAAATGGTAATATTGTTCTTTATTTGCAACTTTAATTCATACGTTTGTTTAACCTAATGGAATTGGCCTCATGGGACCTGATTTTTGTGTTGGCAAAGTTTGATGAGGTTTGAAAGCCGAAAATGGTCAACCCGTGACCGATGCTGGGTGCCCCCTTATATACATAAATAGCCCTGTTTCTAAGTACACCCAACACGCAAGCATTGCACGACTGTTGCTGCGTATTGCGTCCTCACTGGACCGGCAATTCCAAAATTACCATCTCAACGTGCAAAGTTACTACTATTAGTTAATGGTTATCATCCTCCATGAGAAAAATAGCGAAACAATTATTTTTTAAAAAATCTTAAATAACGTCGTATTTAATAGTTGAATAACAATTTTAACGATTTTTTAATAATCTATTTCATATATGTACGTTGAACTTGAAAAATAGATCATCAGATCGTATTTGTGTCGTATCAAATTTAGATCAACTCAAATACGACTCATTTAATAATTATATTAAAATGTTAAAATTTTAATTCGACAGAAAATATAAATAAATTACCTAATAATATGCTTAACATTTATATATTTAATAAAATTTATATCAAATATTTGCATACTATTATATATATATATACACTAAAATATTACATATTTACATTATTAAAATTATAAATCTATATAAAATTTTATAAATAAAATATTGTGTAAAAATTTATCCTTAATAATAAAAAATAAAAAGAGATAATCAAGTACAATATTTGAGTTTTGATGATAAAAATTTTAAAATTAATTTAAAATAAAAAAATTATAGTTATGTCATTGATCGAATAAATGGGTCTAAAACTTTAACTTTAACTTAATAAGAAAAAAATTCGTATCTATCCCAACTAAATTTATTTAATAATTATATTAAATTTAATGACTTATACATATTTTTTCATGTTGTATTCGTATCGAATAATTAGATTGTATCAAATTTATTAGCTATATGTCATGTTATTTGAAATATAATTTTTTATTTAATATAATTTGATATATATTTAAATGTATAATTTTATTAATTTAAATTATATGTTATTTTAATAAATTTAACTCAAACTTAATATATATATATATATTTAAAAAAAAACTCGAACTAATTTTGAAGAGCTTTTATTCACGGAAAAAGTAAAAAAAAAAAATTATTATTAAAAAAAAAAAAGTCGGTTAACCACAACAAATGAAGGGGTCAATGACCCAAAGTAAAAGTCCGCTGACGGTCCAAAAATTAAAATTTGTATTAAAACTCAGCAGCCTATTTCGTTTCTTCCTGTTTCTTCAAATTTCTTTATTTAAAGAAAAAAAAATCGTGAATTTCTTGTTTAGTGAGAGCAAATCCCTCCAACATTCATTACACCGTGACTTTTTTCACTCTACACTTCAACAGGTATGCTATAAACAAATCTCTCGATCTTAATTCTTTTTAGAGTTCTCGACTTCACTGTAATGCGCTCCGCATTGAATCAAAGCAAGATTTTCGCTTTTTCTTTTTTTGTTTTAATTAGGGTTTTGCGATGATTTCCCAATTAGCTTGGATTTCAAATGAATTTCACTCTGTTTCTTCACGTATTAAGCATTGGTAATATAGTTTTAATTTGGTTATTTGAAAGTTTTGCAGGTGACCCGACATTGTGGTAGAAGTTTCAGATTCTTAGAATTTTACTTAATTGGCATGGAGGTTAGTCAGAGTAGTGATTTCAGTACTTTGTAGATGTTTTGTATTATTGGCGAATTTTATTTTTTATTTTTTGTTTAATTTTTTAGAAAGGAGAAGGAGCAGCTAAGCTCATTGACTTGGATAAAACAACTGAGTTATTGGAACCTGAGGTGACTAATGGTGGGGGATTATTTGTACCCAGTAAGGAACGGCCAATATTTAGAGCACCTGAGGCGAAAGCACGGTCAGGTATTATCTTTTATTGGTATAATTGTATTAGCTGGTTCCTATGTGTAAAATGAGTCATTTATTACTTCAAAATATTAGTTGTTTTTCTTCGCTTGGTGAAATTAAATGCCTTTGTGCTAAAATTGGGAAACAAAAATGAAATCTCTAAGGAAGGCAGCTTGGTTGCTTCCTTTATTTCATAAACTAAAGTCATACTGTAGACTGATTTGAGCTAAAGCAAATTGAAATGCGATCAGATTAACCACAATAACCAGGTTTTTGGATTTGATTTTATTTATTTTTCCGTAGCAAGCTTGCTTTGCAACTACTTAGAAATCAGACTCCTATCTCTGTTGCCTGAGTTGTGCTCTTAGTTGGTTGCTCTCTCTCTCTCTCTTTTGGTTGGCCTAGTTATGCAAATCCTCCTCAATGATCATTTTAGGGCTTTCTAACACTGTAAATGACCGATTCTACTTGAGAACAGACCCCATTAACCTAGAAGAAGGTGGAGAGGCAGGTATGTTTAGGTCTTGGGTGCCATTTGATTTTGCTTAATGCTTTTTTTCTTTTTTTCCGCATTATTATCTATGCTACATGTGCTATACTCCCAACTTTAATTGTGGTCTGCTTGCTTGGATTCCTTTGTCAGGTTTTTTTTAATTTTTTTCACCACATGGCTTTCCTTAAAATGGAATTCAACTTTGTGTTTTGGTGTAATCGTTCCATTTAGTTGTTTTTTAAAATTTGTGGGATCACCTTCTTAGTTTTCGTAAATGTGCTTGTAAGAATTATTCTTTTATTATGAAAGTACAAACTTTGATGCTTTTTATTGGTCAAACACAATTTTAACAGGGCTAGGTGTCCGTACTGTTGAAAAAGGGGGAAGTTCTTGTATTGATGATGGATTCAAGGTCCCAAGAGTTGCTCCTGTTGCAGCATCAATGGATGAGGAGGAGAAGTCTGAATCTTCTGGAGTAGATGAGGTAGTGAGTAATGCCACAAATGGAAACCGCAGCCATGCTAGTAGACGGTATCGTGAAACTTCTGCAAGCGTAATAACTGATGAGGGTAAGCCTTTTTCCTTCTAAGTCTTGTAGGCTAAATAAATGCATTTAATGATTAAACTGGATAATACTTTATCTATTTATCCAAGGAAATGATCTGCAGTTTTTAGCAAAACTTGGAATTCCAAAATCTCGACCAAGAGAACCAATACTTTTCTTATGCCAACTTATAGTTGAAGATTTCAAGATTGGTAATATTTTACTGATATTGAGCGTAATAATCTGTAAACCTCTCTCTTTGGAGTGCAGTGCTAAAGGTACTCAGAATCAACTGAGAATTGAATCTGTTAGAGCTGTTACCCTTTACCTAAGTTCATTGCGGAGTCAGGTCTTTTTGAAAGCAATGAAATGTCCTGTTAACATATTAGAGTTGTGAAGTTTTTGAGTTGCGTTGCTAATGACATGTTTCAACCCTTGTTTTGTGGTTACCTTACACGTTGTAGGAGGGTGTGGATTGGATTTTTATCTTCTTAAGATATATTCAATGTTTATTTATAACTTCAAAGAGTAGTTGTACCCATAGGTTGTCTGCTGCTGAACATCTCAGTAGTAAGGTGAAGTGCTCTTACAGGAAGAGAAACATGACTTGACATGTTTTGAATTAGAGGGAGGTGATGTTTGGGAGATGTAGTCAAAGAGTAGTTGCACCCATTGCTTGTGTGCTTCTGAACATCTCAGTAGTAAGGTGAAGTGCTCTTACAGGAAGAGAAACAGGACTCACATGTTTTGAATTAGAGGAAGTTGATGTTTGGGATATGTAGTCAAAGTGGGCACTGTCGGAATTCATATTGCTTGTACCTTCTACATTTAATTATTGTTTTTATGGGTGGGGTGGGGTTGGGTTCTTTGACATTGTTAAACAGCGTTTTCACTTGTAAACATCATTTTAGGATGCTCTCCTGATTTAGTTTTATCTGAATTTTTGTTTCCTTCTTCTACTTCTTCCTGTGAATATTATTATTTTTATTTTGAGATAAAACTTATTATTATTTTGTTTTTTTTCTTGTTTTTCAGAAAATTCCATGGCTGTTGGATGGGTTGGAGATACATCTGGGATTCGTCGCTCAAATGAACATGCATACGTAGAAGTAAGTGTTTAATTCATATCCTTACTTTGTTGTTGTTGTTGTCGATATGTTGCTTATCTCTTAATTCTTGGTACATCATTAAGTAGGGCTGCCTTTCGTTTGTGAAAATGGAGGGGATCTGTTTGTTTGTTGAAATTACTGATTCAAGATATTATAAATAATTGGCATTGCATATTTTGTTAAGTTAAGTTGGAACCGCACTTTGTTCTGATTTAGCTTTTGAATTGAAGGTTTCATCTTCTACTAGGAGTTCCCGAAGTGTTTCATCTACAAGTTCCCGGCGTGACAGGGATGACCGTGGTAGTGAGAGAAAGTATTTGAAGGATGACACTAGAAGTGAAAGTAGGGGACCAAGCAGGAGAGACAATTATGATAGCAAGGGGCGATATCATGGAGGGGAAGCAAGAGGTCGAGATGAACCAAAGTATGGTGGAGAATATGGAAGGAAGCGTGGTAAATATGAAGGCACAAGGAGGACACCAGGTATGTCAATACTTCATCTTTAGAGTGTATTTATTTTTGTTTCTTGAATGCTTTCCATTTGTCCAAATATAGGGTAATGGCATCAGTAAGGACTTGGTGTGCTGTTGGCATTTGTTTTAAAACTTCTTTAGTATAAGTGTATTATATCCTTATTATATCCTTACATATTGAAAGATATAACTTATTTGTTCCTCACTATATGTTCTATAAATTTAGAATTAAAGATCAGGAATTTTTTAATTCACGTAGTAAGCAGTAGTTTTTTTATATTTATATTTGTAGCAGTATGTATGCTTCATCAAATTCTTCTTTCATTCCCATCATTTTTGGTTTTGAGAAGTCACAAAAGTTATAGAAACTTTATTGTGAACATGTAACATAAGAGATCTCAGATATACATTACACAAATCCAGATATGTTATGTCTGATATCTACTTTATTTTTTGGTTCACTTCGGAAACTATTTGCCATTATGAGGAATAAACCTTTTATTTTTTCTTTGGAAGGAATTTTAGAGGTATGTCACCCGGTGAATAATATGTATACCTGGTCAAACTCATCTAAATTAATAAGCATATTGCTCTGCCTAATTTTGACTTCTGGAAATCTTGCAGGCAGGTCTGATTGGGATGATGGAAGCTGGGAATGGGAAGATACACCACGCCGGGAAAGCTACTCTAATTCTAGTAAACGCTATCAGCCTTCGCCATACCCGATGTTCGTTGGGGCCTCACCTGATGCTCGATTAGTTTCTCCCTTGTCAACACCTTGTTCCAGTGGTATACTTTTGAGTACATGAGATCTTTATTTTAGATTTGAAATTGCATGTTTGAGGTGACATAGATGTCTATAATAGCTTTTTATTAATTTTTGCTTTTACTTTTACTTGACAGGTTATGCTGCCTCACCCTGGGACCACATCTCTCCATCTCCTGTTCCAATACGTGCGTCTGGATCCTCAGTTAAATCTTCAAGTTCTGGATACAGTAGGAGGTCTCATCAACTTACATTTTCTGATGGCAGTTCACAATTATTTGAGGTATTGTGTGCTTACCTTCTCCTTGGGATTGTTTTGTTTTTACTTCTTTCTTTTGGCCCTTTTTTTTTTGTTTTTTTTTTTTTGGGGTGGGGAAGTGGGCTAGTTCCGCATATGAAATTTCTTCTGGAAAAGCTTTATCAGATTTCATTTTCAATGCTGGTAGTTTTTATTTATTTTCAGGATCAAAAGCTATGTTTTGGATTGCATAGTATGTATTAATTTTATGTGTATATATTTGCAGGATGGAGAAGCAGATGAGATCTATTCTGATAAAGAACTCAATTATGAGATTACTGAAAGTATGCGTCTGGAGATGGAATACAATTCTGACCGAGCCTGGTAATATATATATACTTTTTGATAAAATTAAATTTGATAATTTATAATTAGATTCATCAGCGCAATGCAACTTATTCTTTCATTGATGGATTAAAATCTGTGACTTTATTTGATGAAACTCTTGGTGTCACTTAAGCTTTCAGAAATTTGAATTTTTGGTCATTGTTTTGATTGATGTATATGGTAAACAATTATCCTGTGTGGATATCAGATATTAATGTGTTCTTAATGGGTGGAAACTTCTAGTTTGTAATTCAAGTTTACCGTGTAAGCTCATTTTAGGAGTTATTTTAAGTGGCCAATGCATTATATTCCCATTTCACATTTTTTTCTTCTTCTTTTGGTCGTGATATTCATCTATGGTGTCTCGAAGTTGACAAACTTTTGACAAATATAAATTTTCGTTACACAGGTATGACAGAGAAGAAGGGAACACGATGTTTGACACAGACAGCTCGTCATTTTTTCTTGGGGATGATGCTTCTTTCCAAAAGAAGGAGGCGGAGTTGGCTAAAAGACTGGTATGTTTTATGCCTGTGAATTTCATTTTATGCTTCTGAGTTCTGATGTGCATTTCTGGCTACACATTATGCCATTTATTGTTAGATGTATATGAAAAACTCATGACAATATTATGTTTTGAAGTTGAATATCTGCACATTTCTGCTGCCACTTTTTTTCCCCTCCGTCGCACATCAAGGTTGGACTGCAGCATACCTAGAGATCAGGGATCTACATCTATGTTACTATCTGCATAATTTTCTATGTTACTATGTACCAGAGTATTTTGAAACCTATTAATACTTTTTTGAAATATTCAGTTAGTTAACATAATTTTTGGGTTCCCTCAGTTTTTTATGTTGTTTGGTTTTGGTAGAAATCAAATTATTCTGCTTATTATAATTATATCTTTTTTCAAAAAAAAAGGTTCTGAGAAAGTCCTAACTAGAAAGTGTTATTTGAAGTTCCGAGAAACATGATTACTTGGAAGGTCTGGGAAACCTTAGTTTCAGAAAGGGAAAAAAATATATTTTTTCTTGTTAGTAACTGTGTGATTGACACTTGTAGAGTCTGTTTGTGTTCCATCACATCAATTTTTTGGTACTTGGAGATCTTAATAGATTTTTATTCCCCTTAATCAATCAGCTGCTGAGTGCTTAACGCATGGGGATCTATATGAACTTTTTTGATGCATTCTGTCCTACTTGGGGTTAAAGTTGTTTGTAGCATTAATCAAACTTGAGAATACACGAACATTGCCAATAACATAAGTAGTCTTCTTCCAATGCATGTGGAGGATTGGGAGGTATTCCATGGATAACTATTAATCAGCTTATTTTTTTACTTAAGTAATGCTTCTTGCAATTAGATTGTGTTAGATGTACTTTCAGGAATCAGGAAATGCTCATAACTTTTCAAATCTGAATGCCCTTGCAGAGTTTAACTTTTTCGAATCTGATTGCCCTTGCGAGTTAACATTTTTTGATTTATGAGATGTGACGTTATAATGGCCTTACATTGGAGGAGGTTAGCACAAATATGTTATTGTTTGCTTGGAACTCTTCCAGATTCCGAACAAAAAAAAAAAAAAAAGTATATTAGATGTAGGAAATGTACATATTTGTGCATTGAGATTGATTAGGTGGTTGAGAAAAAGTTGTTCATGTCTTGGTACCTTTCGATGGGAGTAAAGGTTCACGAGTAGTGTATGAAACATGCATCGTATTTTGTTTTGCATGTGCTCACAGGAATCAGGAAATGCTCTTAACTTTCAAATCTGAATGCCCTTGCAGGGTTTAACTTTTTCAAATCTGATTGCCCTTGCAGAGTTAACATTTTTTGATTTATGAGATGTGACGTTTTAATGACCTTACGTTGGAGGAGGTTAACACAAATATGTTATTGTTTGCTTGCAACTCTTCCAGATTCCGAACAAAACAAAATAAGTATATTAGATGTAGGAAATGAACATATTTGTGCATTGAGATTGATTAGGTGGCTAAGAAAAAAGTTGTCCGTGTCTTGGTACCTTTCGATGGGAGTAGAGGTTCATGAGTAGTGCATGAAACATGCATCGTATTTTGTTTTGCATGTATTTCTATACCTATTACTTCTCTGAAGTTCTTTCCCCTTTTCCTTTTTGGTTGGAATCGATTTGGATGGGATATATCAATTGTCTGAGTTTCTCACATATTTATGTGCTATTTTGGATGTGGTTAGAATGTTCAGTGAATATTCTTGTTTAGTAACTTGTCGCACATCTGATGCAGGTTCGAAAGGACGGATCGAGGATGTCACTGGCTCAGAGCAAAAAGTTGTCTCAGATTACAGCGGACAATCAGCAGTGGGAAGAGAGACAACTTTTGAGATCGGGAGCTGTAAGAGGTACTGAGTTGTCGACTGAGTTTGATGATGAGGAAGAACGCAAGGTTATTCTTCTTGTACATGGTAAGGAAATGTTATGATAGGCATTTTTAATCCACTAATGGAAGTGCATCTGACTTACAGGTTGTGCACAGATGACTGCTATATCATTTAGCTAAAATTTTCTATTCCTTGTACAGATACAAAACCTCCTTTCCTGGATGGCAGAATTGTTTTCACCAAACAAGCAGAGCCAGTAATGCCCGTAAAGGATCCCACATCTGATATGGCTATAATTTCACGCAAAGGATCTGCTCTAGTTAGAGAAATTCGTGAGAAACAAAGCCAGAATAAATCACGCCAGCGTTTCTGGGAACTTGCTGGCTCACAGATGGGTAATATTCTTGGTGTGAAGAAAACAGCAGAACAGGTATTTTCCATTATAGATGCGAATATTAAATCTCTTTTTCTGACAATATGGTTCATTCTGGCTTAATCTATTTGTGTTCTATGCTAGGTTGATGCAGACACAGCTGTAGTAGGTGAAGATGGTGAAATTGATTTCAGGGAAGATGCAAAATTTTCTCAACATATGAAGAAGGGGGAGGCTGTAAGTGACTTTGCGAAGTCCAAAACCATGGCAGAGCAGCGGCAGTATCTACCAATATATTCTGTGCGTGATGAGCTACTGCAGGTCTGTCTCACCGTTCATTTTGGTCTCATCTAGGAGAGATTTTAAGAATATGCAAGGAGTAATGATATCTATAGTACTGTCTTGGGACTTAGTTTAGAAGGTCAACATTCCATGAATTCAGAAAAGGAAAAGATTATAGTTTGGAGTCTTTAGGAGTAACATATCACTTCAAAAGTAGACTTGACAGTACGTCATTGCTATTTTTTTGCCCATCCTATGCCTGAAATGCAACGAGAAGTTATTTTAAATTCAGTTCAATGATTATCATTTGCCCTTTGAATCAAACATTATATTGCCTATGTTTCCCTAATCTGTTTTGCATGTCAATTGGCAGGTAATTCGTGAAAATCAAGTGGTGGTGGTAGTTGGAGAAACTGGCTCGGGAAAGACTACTCAACTGACACAGGTAACTCCTTGCATTGCAATAACCTTTACTTGTTTGGAGATTTTTGGGATTTTGCACCAAATTAACTAGATCTGACATTTGGATTTTGGTTACAGTACTTGTATGAAGATGGATACACTACAAATGGTATAGTGGGCTGTACCCAACCTAGGCGTGTGGCAGCCATGAGTGTTGCAAAGAGAGTCAGTGAAGAGATGGTTACTGAGCTAGGCGATAAAGTTGGATATGCCATACGTTTTGAGGACGTGACTGGGCCAAACACCATAATTAAGGTAAGTGGTTTTTGTTCATCTACAAAAGCAAGCATTTTGAAACCCGTTTTGCTTTTGATATAGGTAGGTTTTTATTGATCATTGTTGTCACCATTGCTACATGTCATGCTTTTATTCGAGGACAAAAGCTCTTGGCATAAACCGCTGTAACTGATGATGGCCTCAGCCTTGATATTAATAATGACTGTATAATTGGTTGTTTGCATTTGATGTTTCTTCAATCATTCCAAGCGGTTTGGTTGTGATATCTTTTAGCTTGCTAAAAGTTTGCATCTTTAATTTTACAGTACATGACCGATGGAGTACTTCTACGTGAAACTTTGAAAGATTCTGATCTTGATAAGTATCGGTATGGGAATTTATTTATTTTTAATATCTTTTCCTGCCTTATGTTTAATCTGTGATCAAAACAAAATCATTCATTGTCAGTGGTGTTACTGCTGCAGAGTTATTGTGATGGATGAAGCGCATGAAAGATCACTAAACACGGATGTACTCTTTGGAATACTGAAAAAGGTGGTTGCCCGGCGTCGTGATTTCAAGCTTATTGTAACATCTGCAACTCTGAATGCACAGAAATTTTCTAATTTCTTTGGAAGGTATTTTCCTTTTCTCATTTTACGATAAATTGTTGGTATCTCCTCGTTACATAATAAAAATGATTCTGAATTTGTTTTGCAGTGTACCAATATTCCACATCCCTGGAAGAACCTTTCCTGTGAACTCTTTGTACAGTAAAACCCCATGTGAGGACTATGTTGAAGCTGCAGTAAAGCAGGCAATGACTATCCACATCACCAGCCCTCCAGGTGATGTCCTTATCTTCATGACTGGCCAAGATGAGATTGAGGCAGCCTGTTTTGCCCTTAAAGAGCGCATGGAACAGCTCATCTCCTCCACCAAGAGAGAGGTTTCTGAACTCTTAATACTGCCAATATACTCGCAGTTGCCAGCTGACTTGCAAGCAAAGATATTCGAGAAAGCTGAAGAGGGTACTCGCAAATGCATTGTTGCCACCAACATCGCTGAGACATCGCTGACTGTAGATGGAATTTTTTATGTCATTGACACAGGATATGGTAAAATGAAAGTTTACAACCCCAAGATGGGTATGGATGCTCTTCAAGTTTTCCCTGTCAGCCGTGCTGCTGCTGATCAGCGAGCCGGACGTGCCGGTAGAACTGGGCCTGGTACATGCTATAGACTATATACAGAGAGTGCATACCTGAATGAAATGCTGCCCAGTCCTGTGCCGGAGATCCAGAGGACCAACCTTGGCAATGTGGTGTTGTTGCTCAAGTCTCTTAAAATTGATAACCTGCTGGACTTTGATTTCATGGACCCACCACCGCAAGAAAACATCTTGAATTCTATGTACCAGTTGTGGGTCTTGGGGGCACTTGACAATGTCGGGGCTTTGACTGACCTTGGCTGGAAAATGGTGGAGTTCCCGCTGGACCCCCCACTTGCTAAGATGGTTTTGATGGGTGAACAGCTAGGATGCCTAGATGAGGTTTTGACAATTGTATCAATGCTTTCAGTGCCATCAGTATTCTTTCGGCCTAAAGACAGGGCAGAAGAGAGTGATGCGGCGAGAGAAAAATTTTTTGTACAGGAATCTGACCACTTAACTCTGCTTTATGTTTACCAGCAGTGGAAAGAGCACCAGTATCGGGGAGATTGGTGCGAGGAACATTACTTGCATGTTAAATCATTACGAAAGGCCAGAGAGGTGAGATCCCAGCTCCTGGATATTCTCAAGACACTGAAAATCCCACTGACATCCAGCGGGCATGATTTTGACATAGTCAGAAAAGCCATCTGTTCTGCATACTTCCACAATGCCGCAAGATTAAAGGGTGTTGGGGAGTACGTTAATTGTCGGAATGGAATGCCTTGTCATCTGCACCCCAGCAGTGCTATTTATGGTTTGGGTTACACTCCGGAGTATGTGGTTTATCATGAATTGATCTTGACAACGAAGGAGTACATGCAATGTGCAACAGCTGTGGAGCCCCAGTGGCTGTCAGAGCTGGGACCTATGTTTTTCTCAGTAAAGGACTCAGACACGTCTATGTTAGATCATAAGAAGAAACAGAAGGAATCGAAAACGGCAATGGAAGAGGAGATGGAAAATTTGAGGAAGATAAAAGCAGATAAAGAGAGAGAAGACAAGGTGAAAGAAAGAGAAAAGAGGGTGAAGGAGCGTCAACAGGTGTCAATGCCGGGTTGGCGACAAGGCACTACCACTTATCTGAGACCAAAGAAGTTTGGTTTGTGAGTGTAAACTTTGCTTTATCAAATTTGTTGGACGTTATTTTTATTTCAGGAAGAATGGTATGCTGGAGATGGGAAAAGAAAGTCTCCCAGTTGTAACACTGAATGAAATTATACAAGAAGAAAAAATAAAAATGTAACAAGATTAATTGTAACTAGCTTCCTTCTCTTCTTCGATTTTCAGCCTTCTCATATTACTTTTTTACTTTCATCCCTTGTTGATGAGCCGAGAGAAGCAGTAAGTATTTAGATTTAACTAGTTTCCAAAATAAAACGGCCTTGCAACTGCAGTTTCCTGCCTGTGGCCTACTCGATTAAATTCTGAGAAGGGGTTAGGGAAAGCTTGAACCGAATTTTTACGGTGATAATATAAGGGCAATTGAAATTTTTTAAATTTTTGAAGAGTTATATATTTGTGTATTGATAAGATTATTTATTATTTTTTTAAGTTCGATTTCGTTTCCAGATGAACTATATAAGTAAGAGAAATTATGAATCAGAATAGAAGAGTTTGTCTTATCTATGAATAAATATTTTATAGTAATCTCTTTTTATTTTGTTATGGCAATATTAGGATAGTGGGTGTAAAAAAAAAATTTTCATTTCTCTTATTATTTAATTAAATATTTAGATTTAACTAGTTTCAAAAATAAAAAAGCCTTGCAACTGCAGTTTACTGCCTGTGGCCTACTCGATTAAATTCTACAATAAGAGCATGGATGCTCGGATTCAATTTTTAATGCTACTACTCGATGAATTGTAAATGTTTCTCATTCTTCAAAATCAAAGAACCTTTTTTTAAAAAAAAAAAAAAATCCTTCAAGTTAAAATTTCTTCCAAAAGAAATTCAAAATCTGACTTTTTTTTTTAAATGTATATACACAAAAATTTGGAAAATATTACTAAATTTAAAATTTTAGTTTTCATATTTTCTCATGAATGACGTGGCGTCCACCGTGGAGCTTTCGCTCTTTCTTTATTTTATTTTTCTTTTCTCAGTTCATATGCACAACACGCGAAATAGAAAAGATCTCGCCGTGAGACATTCGGAGAGCACTTCGGAATTCGTTATCATTCATTCTAAACTCTACGGTATCCCAAATCTCGTCTTTGTTTCACTGTAGCTTCGATTGGGATGATTATTATTATTATTATTTTTTTTTGTGGTTGAATATGTGTCAGTAATTTCTGTTATTTTATAGATCTGAAGGAGAAGAAATCAAATTAAGGAGATCGTAGGCATGGTAAAGTAATTCTTCGCGTTTCAGTTTAGAGAGAGTAACGATTATCTTGGTTTTAATAAAAAGAAATTGCTGAAATTACATGTTCTTAATTTTGCAGTCGGCACTCTTCAATTTCCATTCTTTTCTGACGGTTGTTCTGTTGGGGATTTGTACGTGCACTTTTATAAAGATGCAATTTCCAGCAATTCTTGAACATAGAACTGGGTATGCCTTATGCCAATTTAATTTGTTATGTGCAATTCAAGTATCTATCATTTAGTTTTTCATATGAGATGTTGCATTGGGATTTTCTTGCTTTCCTTTACTCCATTAGATTAATGAATACAGAACATATATTTGTATAACTGTGAACATGCATATATCATTATTCGAGAACTTACTTCAAGCGTCCCTTTGGAAGGCCTGCCACTTTTTGCCTTGAGTTACTCTTTGGCATTTTTTCTGCCAAGCTTTTATCACTCGGGGGCAATATGCTCCCTTGAATTCATGTAATAATAGAGGGTAAGCATTGGTGTTTAGTGGCTAAGGCAATATCAAACCTCTGGTCCTTTGACTTACCCTTTTTTTTTCCAAAAGGAAAAATATAGTCTTTTTGCTTTCTTTATGGGAACGTGGTTATTAGTTGTCAATCAAAGGTTTCATGTAGCTATGTTTAGAAGGGGTTAATGCTTTTATGAGATATTTACTTATTTTGCTTTAGTACATTTGATTTCTTGATCTCCCCGTTGATTTGCAGAAATTTGGTGTCAATGGGACTAACAACTATAAAATGCTAATCTGACAGGTTTCGCGGTTTCTTCTGGAAAGCAGCTAGGATTGGTACGCTTCCTTGACTAGAGGCTTTACCATTATATTATGCCTTTTCCTTTTGCCCAGTAAAGAACTTTTTCTTTTCATTTCCCCAAGTTATATTAAGCCATACAAATAATTTCCTTTGTTAAGGTGGACTATTGTATAATGCTTACTGGAAAGAAGAATATGAATGCAAATTAAAACATTCCTGAGCATTTTTCTTTTTCTTCTCTTATATGAATTAAAGGTCTGCTGGCCTGTGGATTATATGGTGATGGATTGGGTGGGATGAAGTTAAGGATCAAATCTTACAAATAGGAAAAAAGAATGTAAAATAATTAAAAAAAAAATTGAAGATGATGAGGATGTGCCACATTTTCAGATTCCATCAGATATGGTGACTTGATGCAGCACTCTGAAAGCTAATCTATGAATAGGTTGTCAGTGGGTATAATGTTATGCACCAGGTGATTAGTGGAGTCTTCTGATGTTGGAAAAGTCTATGATTTCAGCTATCATTTGGGTTCAAGGAAAGCAGGCTTGCACTTGAACTTTTTTAAATATGAGATTGTCTTGTGTGTGTAAACATAATCTAGTAATGGAGGGCATATTTCTTAGTCTTGCTGGAGTTTAAAATTTCTTAATTAGTGTTCGTTGCAAAACATTGGGTATCTACTGATCCTGGCCCCAAAGGTACATCTGGATTTCAAGCCTGTTATCTAAGTTGGACTTGGTCTTCTTTTACTTTGTCTGCCTTGATATGCATGCTTTGTAACCTACCAGGCTCAAACTAACTTGTGTGGATGCTGAAACAGGTGAGCGTTTGAGCCCCTGGGTTGCTGTTGGATGCTTTTCGATGGGGTTATCGATAATCTTTTTCTAACAAAAAAACATCTTGTCTATTTAGAAGTAAGATCCATCTTCTTTCCATTTCTGGTATTTTATGTATATGTCAGCAAATGTGTATTTCCTTGAAATTCAAAAAAATTGAATCATTTGTCTGATGTACGAGTATTTGTTAGACACTATTTTGTGAATCATTTCTTGTTTTCTAGCCATACTAGCATTCTTTAGAAACTTTGTTTACTAATGTGTAAGTGTCGTGCAAAGCGCCATCTGTTTTAGAATGCCTATGACTATGAGAAATGGTCTTTGGGTGGTTCTGTATGGAGTGCATTCTAGAAATTCTTGATTCATTTGATCTGATTTTAATTTTAACCAGAACATGTTATACTTGCTCCTGTTTTACTTTTGGAAGGTTGGGTGATGAGAATATGTCATCTACCAACTTGGGTCAAGAGTCACTGTGAATGTCATTTTTTTAACATTTTCTGTTTGTTGGTTGAATTATTGATTTTGATTGATAAGCTTCATCAGCGGATATATATATATATATACACCCCTTCATGGATCTCCCTTGTTTTATGATTTTCATATCGGTCTGATTGATAAACTTCATCAGTGGAAATTTATACATACATACATAAATACATATATATATATACCCCTTCGTGGATCTCCCTGGTTTTATGATTTTCATATCGGTCTGATTTTATGTGGATACAGTGTCTGTGTTAGGAGAGGGGAAAGAGAGAGAGGAGATGGTTTTGATGAGCCTTTGTTACGTAATCACACTTGATATTTACATAAACATGGTATGAGTTGATGCAAACTCTAACATGGGAGAAGATGAGGATAAAAAAGAAAGATCAAGCAGAAATTAGTGCAGTAGGGGACTTCAAGCGTGCAGGAAGACAAGCAATGACGTAAATTGTGAACTTATGCTTGAATCTTCTCAAGACCAAAACTTTCCCTCCTCCCCAGTGAAATATGGACAGGAGTATCTTCTTGACTGGTTTCTTCTTAGTGTTCTTGTTAGTGATCACCGTCTCTTTATTGTTTTCTTCATCTTCTCCTCCCCAGTGAAGAGGATAGCTCCTCAAGAAGGCCCTTCTGTTATTGTAGTCTTCGTTACGAAAGCTCCTTGTTCTCATCCCATTTTCCTCCATGCCTTTCCTATCCATAATTTGATAGTTAGTGTAGTGGTGGAATGAAGAATGGCTCTTATATAAGAGAGAGAGAGAGAGAGAGGGAGGAAGCTCTAGCTATTTGCTAAAGGACATGATGCATGTGGAAAAAAGACAAAAGAGTGATAATAATATACTTTATTAATTGATTAATGATGGTGAACCCTTGTATTTGTGCTTCAAGATTAATAGAATTTCTTAAATTACATATTTAAAATGCATATTAGTTTATGAACACTTAGTTGATCAAATGGTTTAATAGGGCATTGTCTGTACTTTTGCGGATCTGATGCTGTTGAATTTTCATTCTATTGGTCATATCATAAACTCTGAATGCAGTTAATCTGCCAGTTTTTATTGTACAGTGGAGTAACTAGTGTCTTGGTTAAAAAATATGTTCTTACTGAATTCTCTTTCCATAACTGTATAGTTTGTCCTTGTCGAATATGCTCCTGTTGTTCTCCTCACAAGAGCTAACAAGAGAAGCAACATTGTCAGTATCGAATCTGATGATCTGATTCGTTTATAGTTTCCTTTTTTCATTTTATCGTGCTGAATTAGTGCCATATTATTATTTAATATGTGCTTTCATTTTGTATACTTGAACCAGATGATGCTGGATTGAAGTCTTTCGATTTAAGGATCTGTGGACCAACCATACAATTATACAAAGACAAACATACAGGGCGAAAAAAAATAAATAAGTAGATAAAAAGGTTTAAGCAACAATTTCAACGGAGTTGATTTTTGTCATAATCTGTACACAGCTAGAGGACAACTTCCATGGTTTGCCGTTAGGGGACTTATAGATCCAAAGTTTCCAGATGGTAACTTTTGATTTATTTGTTTCTCTCTCCTGCAAGGCACGTTGAAAACGATAACCATGTTTCAGCGTCTCATATTATATTAATTTGTTTGATAAGATCAATATGATTTGAGGGGTTTGGCAAATTAATGGAGTTTGTAGTCGGACATTTCTCTTATTTTAAATTGGCAAGTTTTGCGGACAATTGCTTTGGAATATTCGATCATTATGGCTCTTAAAGGAGGAAAATTGTATTTTTATTTTTAATCATGAATTTTAGACAAGACGGGCTACAAAATGAGTAGCTGAAAAAAAGCTCTCTCAAAGACCAAAGAAAGCTAGTTGGTGAGCCAAGCAGTGGTGCAGAAGAGTAAGTGGAGGGATTATATATGAAAGTTATTTACGGTTAGCATTTCAATATCTAATGCATTTGTGTGAGGAAATTCTACAGTAAGTGTGTCTAAATTTAATAACGTTCTCAATTTCATAAATAATAATAATGATAACAGTAATAACTCCTTTTTTTAATAATTAAAGCAAGGTGTGGCTTCTTCCCAAGTAATATAAGATCTTGATTACTTGTTTGCACAGAGGTTGTGGTTATGGAATGGTCAATTCATATTTTCAATGAGCCATGATCCTTTCAATACAAAATTCACATTGAACCAAACAATTGGGAAAGAGGGTTGGGCAAACCTTTAACCAGGACATGATTATATTTTTTGCTTCATTCTAAATTTGATACCCACCAGGCACTAGTTTTTCATTTCCTTCAAGTCATTCTTAAACATTTTACGAAATTTTATGACGGGCAGAACCTCCAAGGTCCAAATATTGTTAATTGGTTTTTTATATCCCATGTAACACAAAATTAGGATTCGTCAAAGAAATTTAAATAAATCTATGCTACTTTTGTAATGATAATTGTGCTAAGTTATTCTTGCTCAATCTACTTTTTAGCATACCCGATCATAACAATCAACAGCAACCAATAATTAATATGGGGAAGCTTGACTGTGAAGTGTAACCACTGGATAGAGACATGAAATATTTATGTGTAGGTTCTTAAATGCTCTACGGCCGATGCAGCAGAGCAGGTAGTTAAGATATGGACCTCTTTTGACTATGTGTTGGCTGGATTTGGGTTTGAGAAAATTGTACAGGTGAGTCGTATCTTTTAGATTGCTAAGGTGGTGGGATCAGCAGCTTAGAGTATGCTATTTAGTAGAGCAAGTGGCCTTATTATGGGATGTATTATTTTTTAATTAAATTTTAATGAATAAGAACCAATTGAAATCCGCTATAAGACCTACTTATTCTACCAAATGACAGAGCTTAAGAGATTGGTCCTACTGCCTCAGCACTCACTTATACAAGTTTTTCACTAAAAATACACGCACGGTATCGGAGGATTGAAGGCTGACGATGAAAGCCACTTTCCTGTGCAGTTTTGCCTCCTTAATTAAAAAGACGTGATGCAATTTTGAAACTTATAATAAAAAAAGGTTGAAAGTGAATAAAGTTATGGATTAATTAGATTGTCCACTGTAAGGTGAATAACATCACTCATTAAATATTGCTTTGCGCAATTCTATAATTCAGTAATACGAGTAACATCACTCGATCATTAGTCTAAATATATATTTATATTGATCTTCTTTCCTTTTCTACCTTTATTAAAAAGTTATACAATCGTAAATCGTAATTCTCATTGTTTCCTTTATGGGAAACGATAAATAAGAGAAGCATATATTGATCTTCTTTCCTTTTCCAGTTCCACAGATTTTTTGGGCAGAGTAAGTTGTAACAGTTAAACACTGTAGTTGCAGAAGCCATAATGCTATTTATTAGCTCAATGATGATGACTTTCTAAAGATAAATAATGCAACCAACCAAAAAGCTACTTTTCGTCACTGACGCGTTGCAGAGAGCCATCGAAATTTACCCATAACTTTATAAAACATAAATAAATAAGATAGTGAAATGAAAGGGGTCCCATGTCTGTAAATGCCATTACTTGGCTTTCAAGCCCAATCAACTTTCTACTCCCTCCTTCCTCATAGACTTTAGTTGTTTTAACAACTTACGTCTTCTCTCCTCCTCCAAGCGTAAAGCCACCAACAGTGTCAGTGTCTCTCTTTTGTTTCCTTTTTCTTCTCTTTCTTGCAGTTAGAAAAGAACAGAGTTCTGAAGTTGTTGTGATGAATGCATAGCATATAGCCAACCATACACTTAAGACTTCAGGGTTTGGTTCAAGAAATGGGTAACTGTATTTCAAGTCATAAAAGTACAGACATGAAATTCACTGTCCAAATTCAATCACCCATTAAGGAGAACAATGCAGTCATGGCTGACCAACACATTGCTGCTGGTGCTGGACATAGCTTCTTGCCTCAAATGTCAGCAATGGGACACGTGGATAGTTTCCGAGACTTGAGTATGATTCCATCATTCCTTTTTTCTCCTTCTCATAAGTCATACACACGTTTTTCGTCATGATTGTAAGCATTTTGTATGCCTAGATCTTGTATATTGGGTTTGTACTTTTTAGTTTGTATCAACAACTTTTGTTTTCACTAGCAAATTTGTGTATTTCTTTTATAATGACTTTATGTATTGGGTGTCTTAGTGGGAATGAGAATGTGCCTGAGCTTCCTTGGTTATGATCTAGGGCGGCAAAGGTAGCCAGCTTTCTGGGAGGCACATACTCATTGATAATATTGTCAATTGTATCTCCGGAACTTATTTTAGAAGTATCACTATAGAAATGACTTATAGATTTTAGAATATCTGCTGCTGAATATTGCAAGTACTTTATAGTTCTCTGACTGCTGAAATGTTATGTTACTGAATTTATATGTTTTATCTTTCTTTGACTAATCTCATAAAGGTAAAATTCTTATGGCAGTTGAATTAGCAGGCATTATAGATGTATAAATCAAATGCGCAATACATGATAAAGAATAATGGATTTTGTGTCGTTGGTATTTTTGTCAGAGAATATTTGCAAAATGTAGTCCACAACTTCAATAGATTGTCTTCTCTTCAGCAATATGTTTGGCTCACAGAATAATTTCCATGTTCTCTTATGGTAGAAATATTTGGCAACTGAAGTTTCTATACTTTAATAAATTGTTTTACCAATGGTTTATGCTTGCTACTGATCTGGAACATGCATATTTTCTATACAGGTAATAAAGAGGAAACCTTTTTTGATTCCAATCCCTGGTTAGACTCTGATTGTGAAGACTACTTAAGTGTCAATGGAGGTGAGATTATGTTTGTAGCAGGAACTTTTTTCTTTACTGCTTAAATTTCAGAGAAGAGAATTTTATTTTACTTGAATCCTCATCCTTTATTGATAAATATTCTCAAGATCACGCTTTCATCTTGTGTTTCATTATTAGTCTATGTTTGTGCAGATCTCACCCCATCTCGTGGTAATACTCCAATCCACGAGAAAAGCTTCATAGAAGATCCAGCTCCTCAAACTCAACTTTATAAAATCCCTCATACGGACAGTGTACCTGATTCTATATCTAAACCCTCTCCTACACTATTTGAGCTCTTTCGTCAGAGTTTCGGTGATAACCCTGCCGACAATGGGAATAAAAATTTACATGGCCATAATGAAGCAATACCAACCATTTCTCCACCAAAATCTACTAGAAAAAGTCCATTCACTCTCAGTGGTGAAACAACTCCATACAGAGTTTCCCATGACAGGAAAGTGAACTCAATCCAGTCTGCTCAGTGCTGCATTCCAAGTTTTGTGCGGAGCCGGAGCTTTTCTGAGAGAAAAAAGAGGCTGAGCCCAGCAAACACCAATGTATGGTAACTCAAGTTTTTACACTTTTTTTTTCCTTTTTATAACTTTGGCAGATAATTGAACTTCTTAACCACCCCTGAAATCCCATTTCAATTTTTCTTCGTCAGAAAAGATGTAGCGTGATCTATGAACCATGTTTTGTGTATCAATATATTCCTGCAAGCAATTGGAGGTTTGTCTTTGGAAATTTGTATTCAGTTTTTATATTATCGTAATCCATCTTTGAGTTTATTTTTGGAGTTCTCAAATCATCCACAATCATCAATAGAGGCAAGGCAGCATCTTGTACTGTTACTCTTTTATTCTATGATATGTCTAAATCTATATATCAGTTTACCGTAATCTGGAAGTGAGATAAGAGGTCAGTGTCTTGATTCTCAGAATACAAAGAGGTAGGAATCCCAATCTTACATGAAAAAAAGGTCATTACAATTTCTAATCCACTTTTGTGTAATCATCATCATCATGAATGGCGAAAACAAGTGACCGCAAGATATAAAGAATAATTGGCCCAAAAAAGAAAAAGTAAACGATAGTCAACCAAGAGGAGCATGGGAACGTCCAATGCAAATGAATTCATCTTTCCTTCTATATTCTTCAACTGAATCTAAAGTCCATCGCCTTTGGCTCACAACTCTGCTCACCATGATTCTTCTGTGACCACGGGAAAGAAACAAGATGTAATAAAGTGAAAACAAAAGAAACGACCGTAAAATAATTTAAAATAATTTAAAAATGTGTTCTTACCTCTTATCGACGGTTGTCTTTCAACATCTACCTTCTTCTGAAAACAAGCAATAAAAATTGCAATTACCGCACAGAACCTATCTCTCATTTCATCGATGAACTTAAAATGGGCATATCTCGAAGAATTTTTTATCATCAAAGTTCCGCAGGAAGTCCAGAATCCAACAATGAATCCGAGTCCCATGCTCACATATAACAATAACTCGTCAGACCCATCCTCATCTTCCACTTCTCCATCCTCCACTCCAGCATTCCTAAGGCCTGATGGGCATTTGGTTGTCAATGGAGTACCACAAAGATTGAGTATTACCACCCATGTAAATGCATGGATCATTGAAGGTTTGGAATTGGTTGGTAAGTGGAATTGGACATGTCAGATTATTGTATGACAAGTTCAAATGATTCAGAAGAGTCATTGAAGACATGCTTGGAGGAATTGGACCTGAAAGATGGTTGCTTGAGAGGTCAAAAGTTTCCACTGTTGCAATCTTCCAATATTCTCTGGTATCCTTCCTGTCAGATGGTTCCGTGATAAATTCAGGGAACCCAATGCTGACAGATTTGTCATCTCATTTGGTGTCTCTCCGGTCAAGCTATTGCTTGAGAAGTCTATGATATTAACAATTGGGATGATCTTCGTACATTCATTTTGTCTTCCTTTCACAACCAAATCTACAGCCTGGTAGAAAAAGCTCTGTCGGGTTGAGGGTGGAGATTTAAGGAGAGTGCCCATATCTTTCAAAGCTTTTAGATTGCCGAGACAGCTGGGGATGGATCCGGATAGATTATTAAGAGAAAGGTCCAAGATTTGAAGATATGGGAATAGACACAGCTGCACTGGAACGCTTCCAGTTAACATGTTAACTTGAAGTCCTAAATATGATAGAAAAAATAGGTTTCTTTTTATCGGTATGGTTCCAAAGAATCGATTTTGTCCAAGATAAAGGGCTAACAAGGCTTTGCAATTCTGTAAAGCTACAGAAAGCTCCCCTGAAAGATCATTCTTGCTGAGTTTCAGCCAGACAAGTGAAGGTAGTGAACAAAAGCAGGCTGGAGTGCCTCTAGATAGGCTGTCATTTAACAAGTCTACAACCATCAGTTCTTCTAAACCCTCCTAGTTTGAAGGGAGTTCTCCAGACAGATTATTGTTTGATAAGTCGAGAAAAGATAAATTCTTCATTTCACTCATGGACGGTGGAATGGTACCATTCAGAAGGTTTCTAGAGAGATCTAGGCGTTTCAGTATTGACATTTCTCTGCCAATATCTAAGGGAATTGGTCCAGAAAGTAAATTGTCCTCACTGAGAGATTTGACACATTTGACCAGAGTCCCTCTAAACGGTTGAATCCCAAATTAATCCATGCATTAAGACCATTACCAACATGTATAGACTTGGGAAGCTCTCCTTTTAACTGATTATGCGAGAGATCCAACCATCAAATGTGCGATAATAATCCCCAAAGCCAATCAGGTATAGTATCTGAAATTGCACATTTTGACTGTGTAATTTCAGAAAGGTGTACCTGAGTCCTAATCCAAGAAGGAAATGCAGGACCTAATTGACAATCACTGATTACTATGGTATACAGATTGAAAGGAGCAATCCAATTATGTCTCACATTGAGAACTAAAGAGTTATTTGAAGATGATATGGTAAGATAATCTAACCCTATGAGATTTTGGAAATGATATTCAGTAATTACACCTTCCCAAGAATTCCCATACAGATCCAACATATATAACTCTGAAAGTTGTCCTATATTTTCTGGAATAATCCCAGATATCATGTTAAAAGACAAGTACATTGCTCTCAAATGGGACAGATTTCCTATAGATGTTGGAAGGGAACCTAAGAATGAATTTTCAGAGAGGCCAAGATATTCCAAATACAATAAGTTTCCCAAAGAATCCGGTAAATTATCACTGAGTTTATTTGAAGCCAAATCTAATGTCTCCAGGGTGCTTGCATTGCATGCAGACAAAGCATTTGTGAGTTCTTTTATTTTACCAGTGATATGATTGTATGAAATATCTAAAGAATGCAAGTTACACAGGTTCCCCTGTGGAATTTGGGGAATGGAACCTGAAAATTCAGAACAAGAAAGTTGGACTTTTTCAAGGGTACTTATATTGAATAACCATTGAGGTACTGGGGAGATGAAATTGTTATAAGAGAGATCAATGTTTGAAAGTGAAGTAAGATTAATAAATGAAAGAGAAAGAGCGAAATTCTGAAGTTCAGAACTGGATAAATCCAGCTGCAGAAGTGAAGGCAGCATATTCACATTTTGCAGCCAGTGAGTTGTTGCCAAGCTGAGGTTCATGCCGCCTAAACGAAGGTATTGCACAGAAGAGAGGCCAGAGAGCAAGTTTAAATCGGAGACCCAAAGCCTTTTTTGGATATGAATATGTAGGGACATCAAGGTACTGCTAGTTTGAAAGATTCCCAAGAGTAGAGGGAACCATTTCAGTGAAGGATGTCTGTGAAAGATCAAGGTACCTCAAATTCTTGAGTGAACCTATGAACTCAGGGATTGGACTTTCTTCAAAGTTGTTGCAGCTGACGTCCAAGTAATTTAAATATGTCAAGTTAAGCAAAGAGGGATTTAACATACCACTGAGGCATGATTTATTTTTAGCTGCTGCGTCATTTTCTTCAATGAAGTCACAGAAGTCCAGGGTTCTGAGGTCCAGCATTTCAACATTGCTTGTCTGGTTGTTGCAGCCAATGCCAAGCCAGTTGCAGCAGTCATCACCAACCCAAGAAGATAGCCAGCCTGAATGATTTTAAGACCTTCTTTGAATTTCAGGAGAGCTTCCATCTCCATCTCTATACAACCAATGCTGGAATTTCCAGTATTTGATTGGATGATATGGCTTCCAGATATAGAGGATTAGTTAAGAGAAGAAGGAAAAGAAGAAAAAGAAACTGAAAGATGGAAATTGCGCAAGCCATTTGGCCCATTTCTGTTTTCAGAATTGCTTGCAGACATCAAAGTGTCAAACAATATGAATATAAATGGATGCTGCATATGAACATCAAAGGTTGACTATTCCTTGTTCACTTAATTTATATGACATTAAAACTTCCTATAAAGAATAGGAAGTCAAATTAATTTTTCTGTTTTTTATTTTTACCTCGGTTAGCCATAATGCCATTTATGAAGAAAGTAAGCACAAATGCAATCAAGGATCTGGTTTAGATGCCACTTATCTAGGGATTGACTTTTTTTTTTTTTACTTTAATATTTAATTAAGTATAGCTTTCAACAATCAAGCTTCTCATGTTTTCTAGATTTAATGACCAACACTAAAGTATGCATAAGTTGACTAACATAAACGTTTTCTTATCATAAACATCCATAAAACTTTGGCGTCTAACATATATTTTAATCGAAAATTGTTGAATAATGACACTGAACATGCTGTCAAGTAACGTCCTTGTTCTGCATTCCCAGTTAAAACATAGGACTTGAATGGACACCTGGCAGATTATGATAAAGGAGTCTGCCCTGGTTCTGCTTTTCAGTGAAAGAGAAAGGAAATTCTGAAGTTTTCAGCTGGACAAATTCAGCTCCAAGAATGACGGGAGCATATTTACAGCTTGCAGCCAGTCTGTCTGTTGTTACCTCACTAAGGTCCACGCCTTCTAAACGAAAGACCAGAGAGCCAGTTTTATGCATGAGACCCATTGCCTTTTAGGATATGATGAGATCGTAATGAGGTCAAGATAATGCAGGTTTGAAGATTCCCAAGCGTAGCAGGGACCAGTAGAGGCGAAGGCTTTGGAGAGATCAAGATACCTCGAATTCTTGACAGAACCTTATAAACTCAAGGCTGATGTCCAAAGTGGACAGTATCTATTTAGTTGTTGTTGGCTGTTACTTAAAGCTGGCTGGTGAGCCGATGTGTGATGGATTTGTTATTCAAGTTGAGGTGGCAGAGCCCAGAAACAAAATCATGACAGACTGTGTGCTCATACTGGATAATATGTACTTAGTTGTCGACACTTAGTATTAGAGACAGCTAACAACCCCGATTTGTGGATGGATATGTGACAAATTTATGCTATATATCTATTTGGTTGTTGAACCCGGCGTACTAAAGCTATGCTCAGCCAAGGATATGAAAATTCTGGCTGCTTCTGGACTCTCGTTAATATACACATTTAGAAGCAAGATAAACCGTGAAGACCCAACATCTTCATGCTTAATCTCCTTTTTATATGCGTAATTCTATTTGTTCCGGAAGTAATTACTCGACTTGATGATTTTTTAAATTAAACTTTTATTGTCCCGATGACCTGCCCTGCCCCGCCCCTGAAACAATTTTGCTTCGTATATATGGTTCAATTTTGAAGTTTTAAAACCTGACGAATAAAAAAGAACAAAGAATTGAAGGAAGGTTTAAAGTCGAATTTTATTGTGACAAATAAAAATTGTCCACGCTTAGATCCTATGAATTAGCAAGCGCCCCTTTATTTATTTATTTATTTGTTTATGTGCATCGAGGAGGGTAGCCATAAAAGAATATTCGGGTGCATCTGTGAAAGTATCCGTAAGTTACCTTTTTGAAACCTACTCAGTTTTTCTTGATTAATTCCAAAAATTGATGGGAAAACAATTTTGTGCTTGTTCGGTGCAGAGCCGGAGCTACCGTGACAGAGAAAAGAAGCTAAGCCCCGCCAACGCTTGTGGATTCAGTTAAAGGTTCTATTCGGTCTGCAGTTTTTACTATTCACTCTACTAAACTGGCATATCTGTGATTCTGTTAATGTGAGAAGCAAAAACTCCGAATCCGCTTCAAATTGACTCTGTTTTCTTTATTGGGGAATTTAGTTTTAGGACATTTATTGTGTTTTCATTATTCATCTTTAGATTTCTTTTTAGAGGGTATATGATTTAATAATTAATCTAGTATTACAATTATAATGTTTCTAGCTTGTGTATCAATTTATCTTAGTCAAGAAAAATGAGAAAGAAGCCGGGGTCATGATTCATAAGGTAGGAAATAGTTCAGAAACGCAATTTTACAGGATACATTACAAAACTTTTGTAGTTTTTACGATATAGATGCTAACTATAACTAGTAACCACAACCACAAAGAAAAGGTAAAATATATATATATATATATATATATTCAGCTCTGCTTTTGCTAAGATTGCTAGTCCATTGTTGACGACTTATGTTCACCATGTTCCTGCAGTGGCCAGGCAACAAGTGACATAAGAAATAAAAGAAGTGGATTAAAGACAAAATACTGTAAAAAGATTGAAGATGGATCGTACCCCGTCACTGATGATCGGATTTTTACGTTCACCTTCCCCTTCTTTTATTTAAACGAGCAACATAAATAGCAATGACCACAGAGAGCTTATCTTTCATTTCATCTATGAACCTGAAATAGGCATGTCTCCAAGAAGTTTTTATCATCAAGGTACCAAAAACAACCCAGAATCCTATGAATCCGAATCCCATGCTCACATACAACCATAACTTTTCAGACCCATCTTCCTCATCTTTCTCTTCTCCGTCCTGGTCATCTTCATCCCCAAGTCCTATCAAGCAATCAGTGGTCAATGGAGGACCACAAAGGTCAGGGTTGTCCTCGTAAGAAAGATTATTGAAGCTTCCGAACTGGTTGGTCGAAGGAATTGGCCTTGACAAGTTATTACATGACAAGTCCAAATGGGACAAAGAAGTCGTAGAAGTCATGCTTGGAGGAATTCGGCCTGAAAGATGGTTATGTGAAAGATCAAGTGATTCCAGCTGTTTCAAAATCCCAATATTCTCTGGTAGTTGGTTAGACGATAAATTCAGAGTAACCAAGGTTGAGAGATTTGTTATCCCTTCCGGTATCTCTCCCATTAAGTTGTTTCCTGAGAGATCTATGACCCTCAGAAGTGATATTATCTTCTTGCATTCATTTAGTTTTCCTTTTGAAACCACCTCCACATGCTCAAAGAAATGTATGAGATCCGTTGAGGGATATAGTTCAGAGTAAACCTGAGAACTTGAAAGTTCGCAAATTGCCGATACATCTAGTGATGGACCCAGATATGTTGTCATATGAAAGATCTAAGACACGGAGATTGGGGAAGCCACAGAGCTGTTCAGGAATGTTTCCAGTTAACATGTTGCCTTGTAGTACAAGATATGACAGAAGGAAAACATTTCTTCCGATTGGTATGGGCCCAAGGAATCAATTCCCTCCAAGATCAATGGCTCTTAAGTGACTGCAATTTGGTAAAGAGGTAGAGAGCTCCCCTGAAAGATTGTTACCTCCCAGTTTCAACCAATAAAGTGAAGGAGGTATGCAAATAGAACTTGGAATTCCTCCAAAAAATTTGTTGTTTGAGAGGTCATGTGATAAAATTAAAACTAGGTTGCAGGTGTTTAGGCACTGACCCAATGCATCTTCATTGTTTTTCTTACTCTGGTTAAAATTAGAGCTAGATACATAAACTCAAGCGTAGAGTTCAATTGTAAATTGGAAAATGGCTGGTGGCATGTTATTAACTTAATAACAGTTTAAATTATTCAATATCAGTCTTCATATTGTTAGGTCAAGTGCCTAGTAATACATTTTCATGGTATAAATTTTATATAGATGACATGGTCTTTGAATTTGCTGAACAGGTTTGATGTATTTGGAGTTAAAGTTAAGCTAATAATATATTTTTCCCTTAGCAAATTACAAGTGTGTTGTATGAATATAGTTAGATATTTATCGTCATTATTTTCATAAATTAGGCAACAGAAAGTTACTTGTCGAGCTTTTATTTTGTTTCTTCCATTTATGTATTCATTTTTGCTTTATATATACATTTTCTAGATCCACTCTAGGCATCCAGTTCTAATGTTGTTTACTTGTTCAAAAGTATGAGTAAACAAAATAAAACAGATTTTTCCTCTTAAAAAAAGTTATTTTCTAATTTAGAATTTGAATTAATATGATTAGCTTCTTAACCTATTTAACCTCTAGCTAAAACCTTTTTTTTTGATAATGCAAGTTCTGGACCACATACTGAATAGATCATGGCATCTTATGATAATTTAGATAACGATAATTAGAAGGCGCTTTTAGTAAAAGTTTCTAATATGTCATCGTTGAAGACCCTCTCACTTATAAAAGAATGTCTCATAGAGCAATATTATGAAATGTTTAAGGAAATATGCTTTGGCCATTTTGTGTACCTTCAAAATCTACAATTCTTCGGCCAAATTGTTCATGCATTGTTATTACAGTATACAAGATCAATAGATAAGGCAATGTACTTCAAGATAGGACAGAAAGAATGTAGATTTTCTATGCTAAAGTTTGCCTTGATTATGAGACTGAAATGTCATAAAGAATGTGATCTTTTAGTGTATAAGAACGATAATGGTGATAGTGTATGTGATGTGTTCATGGGGGATAATCGTGAGTTTACAGAAATGCAGTTGCACAAAGCTTTCTCAATAGCCCAGTCCAATAATGATACCTTAATGGTAAAGTTTGCCCTACTATATTTCTTGGAGTTTGTACT
Organism: Murraya koenigii; assembly: GCA_025617385.1. Classification (NCBI taxonomy): domain Eukaryota; kingdom Viridiplantae; phylum Streptophyta; class Magnoliopsida; order Sapindales; family Rutaceae; genus Murraya; species Murraya koenigii. Next base: position 28,252,766 of record CM046814.1, on the reverse strand, counting down.
ACTAGGGAAGGAGAGTAAAAATAAAATTGACTATCTTTATACTCGTTTATTAGACAATTCTAAGGAATTTAATAATTATCCTTACGGGTCGCTTGTCATTCGAGGCAACAATATTGAGCTTGAAGAACACAATTCCTATTTGCCTTTCAAGTGAGGATGCTTTTTTTTTTGATAAATACATAAAGTTTGTATGATATTGATATAATGTTATAACTGTTGAAACCGGAGACCAATTACTGAGATGATCTTTGTCACCCAAGATTGCCACCAATTACTCAAGATCAAAGATTCAACTTAAGTGTAATTCGAACTAGATGTGTGAAACAAATTAATGGCAATTTAACAGAATCAAATTACCAAGAATGAAGCTAAAACCAGCAAGATCAAGCACACAGAAAACAGAGCAACTTATAGTGGTTCGGTTACTGGGTAACCTACATCCATCGAGAAAAGAGAGCAAGCTTTCACTAAACCAATCTCAAACGGATACAAAGCTCACAAGGGAATGTCATCTGAATCGATCCCCTCAACCTTGGATTACATGGCCTTTTATACACGAAGAAATCAGCCCCAAAGGGCGTTACTGGACCAGTAGTATTTCGGGATTTGTTGGAAACAAACCCGAAATTTCCGCCTAACAAGCAGGATAATGACCTTCTCCAATGGCTGTAAAACACGTGTCCAAGTTTGTTTATTACTGTTTCTCCAAAACGCAGCCTTTAGTTGTCGTTTCGATTAAGTAAGTCACGTGAAACACACATGACTTGCTGCGGTTGTAACCGACATGTCATTTACCTTATACAGGCACCTCGAAGCTCACGTAAGCGACATGTCACTCAATGCTCCGAACTAAACCGACTTGTCGTTTTTAACCAAAAATTTCAGATTGAGATTCATCTTCAACAATAACATTATAGGTTAACATTATAGGTGTGGACATATAAGGTCATTGCTAAATTTGGCAAAAAATTTACAACCAAACAGAGTGATTTAAAGGTTTTAAGAATTCTTAAATGATTTTGTAAGAATAAGATTATGGTTGATGTAATAAGTAAAACCTTGAAAGAGGAAGACATCGCAACTATTCTACATTTATTTAGTTTAAAGCATTAACAGAAGTTATTTTGTTTAAAGCATCAGTACTTTATTAGTGTAACTTTATTGACATCTATATGACTATATTATATAATTTACGGTAGAGACAACCTTGCATGCCATTGGAAGCGATGGAAGTAATGAGATTGCACAACCTTACATGCAACGATTCTTGGCTTCATAAATGGTGTAGAAGAAAGAGCTTGGCGAAATCAATATTGTGAGCAAAGATAAGCCTAACAACAAACCAGATTTTGTTATCAGACAATAGGCATGCAGTGGTTACTGATGATGTTTCGCAAACACAATTTTGTGCACCTTTTCTAGGATTTTTTTTCCTATGCCACCTAATGCATCTGCTTTTCAAAGTATCACATCATTCCGTTAAAAAAAAAAAGCGCAAAACTATAAGTCAATTGTTTTTTTATTTAAATACAAATTTAGGTTATGACTTATAGAAGTAACTTATCCATATATCTTAAAACATGTTCATATGTCACTCCGCCTTGTCATATTTCCATAGGTGATCATGTTGCTCCAACATTTCAGAAAATTAATGATAGATTAAGCAAGATTAAAGAGAATGTGCAAAAGATTAATATGATCGATAAAAAGTTTGATAAGATGACAAAAGAATTATGAAGAATGACGATGTTACTTGATAATATTGATGTCGATGTTCAGGTTCATAATATTACATTAAATTGATTTAAATTCAATTGACAACAATTATGTAGGGAGTTCTAATTTTTTTTTTTGTTTTTATCTATAGTACAACCACTTATACATGATGCTTCTACCTTAGTGGCTTATGACATAGATAGAGATAAATTTAATGTTCAGGTTTGTAAGATTAAATTTGGTTCATTTAAATTCAGTTGACAACAATTATATGAGGAATTCTAATTTTTTTTTTGTATTTATCCAAAATAAAGCCACATGCGCATGATGCTTTTACCTTAGTTGCTTTTGATGTAGATAAAGATAAAATTGATGTTTAGGTTCGTAATATTAAATTCAGTTGATGTTAAAAAAGTTGAGTAAAAATTAGATAAGTTTTGTACCAAGTTAAGTAAAACATATTAAGTAAAGCATGTTGAGTAAACGTAGAGTAAGTTTCAAATAAGTTGAGTAAGTTTGAAACAAGTCGAGTAAAATATGTCAAGTAAAGTTTGAAATAAGTCGAGTAAGTTTTTGAGCAAGTCAAGTATTAATTATTGTTTGAAGAAGTCGAGTCTGTCCTTCCTTGTCATTGCCAACTTCGTTCGATTTTAAATTGTTGACACTAAGGAATGAATCAAAAAGATCAATAGAAATAACTTGTGCAACTCTTTTGACCAGTTGCTCTAGCTAAATGTGGCACTTTAATATCATGTATCTGAGTACCGGTAAATCTATATTCACCATTTTCCTGAGCCCACTCATTATTAAACAGGATAAGAACATGTACGGTTGCCATTGACAAGTGAAGACACTGCTATCACTAAAAAAATTTAACAAAAAAATTATTGAAATTGTTTAATAAAAATTATACAACAACACTCACTCAACTTGTTCAAATGTCTTACTCAACTTTTACTTGACTTGTTTTAAAAATTACTCAACCCTTACTCGATTTGTTCAAAATCTTACTGGATCTGTTAAAAATTATTCAACTCTTATTTGACTTTATACTCGACTTATTCAATAGATTTACTTAACTTCATACTTGACTTACTCAACTTCGTACTTGACTTCTTTAAAAACTTACACAACTCTTACTCGACCTCTTTAAAAAACTTACTCTACTTGTTTTAAAAATTACTAACTTTGCTTGTTTTAAAAATTACTTAACTCTTATTCGATTTTATACTCGATTTATTCAATAAACGTACTCGACTTTATACTCGACTTAGTCAATAAACGTACTCGACTTTTTACTTTGCTTACTCATTTCCTTCCATTTCTTACTCTATTTACTCGACTTCGCACTCGACTTTTTCATAGACTAATTTTTCAGTCACTCATAACTTAAATTGAGTTCTTAAATCCCTACATTTTATGCAATAGTGTGTGTGCAAGCACAAAAATGAATAATATACTATTGAAACTCATAAATCATTATTAACACTTGTAATAAAATCAAATCTAACCCTAAACTTTGTATTGAAGGTAAGGGATCAAACATGCCTTATCCTTATCCACCACTTCACAATGAAGATAAAAGAGGATACCAAGATAGGAAGAATGGTGAAGAGAGAAATCGTGAGCTGAGAGGATGAAGAAAGGAAGAAATGATATAGATTTATGATTATTTTAAGGATGTTTTTGACTTTTCTTACCTTCATGAGATATATATATATAAATTTGCCATTTAAGGGCAAATAGAGGATGTCCAAATAAAAAAACTCTCTATATATATCAAATAAATTTACTCCAAAAAGAATAAATAAATAATTCACGCAGCACTAAGGGACTAAAAATTTACAGCGTACAAGGCAAGTTCCAAGTTATTAAAGCACAAACATCTGCACTTGGCATAAGAGAACTAGGACGAAAGTTAATGCGGAGTAGGTGATAGATTATGGCTTCATTTGGTCATCCGATGTTATGGCTTTTACGCCACCGTTGCTATAGGGAATAGAAGCTCTAAACAATCAAGAGAAAATCGATTGAATTTTGAAACATATTGCAAATTTTCAAGATAAATTTGTTTGCATTTAGTAAAAACCATTAACATTTATGGACAAACCTGGGACAATAAGCCTTGGAAAATTTTCATGCTCATGCACAGCACCATGGAAACGAACAGTCGCCAGTCATATGGCGGAGATCATATTTCCAAGTAACAAGTGAGAAAAAATAACGCGTGGGCCTTAAAATATGTATAAAATAAGGCCGGGCCAGATTAAGGCCGAAGCTCTAAGTCCACCCACCAAGCCCAGCTTACGATGCCCATGCATTTCCACCAGTTCCATCTCGTCAGAATTGAACATTCGTCAGCTCCATTCCATGTACTCTGTAAAACACTGAAAAACCACTCTAACACACTCGCTCATCTTGACCTTGAGCTAAATTAATGAATTAATAAACTTGAATCTCTAAAGATGACTGGAAATGGCCGAAGAAGTAGTGCCCGAAGCAGAATCAAATCCACAACGGACGCCAAAGAAGACGGGCCTCTCCGTAACGCAAGGACTCACCGCAGAAATACGACTAGAGATCACACTTCACTCCGACTTCTCAACGTTAACATCAAAACGCTGCTAGGTTTCACCGTTTTTGCATTCTGTATCATTTGGTTCCTCATTAATCGTCTCGTAAATCCTGATCAAGAACCGAAGACACCTAGAGTCATCACGCCGTTTCCTGCTCCCAAACTCATGGATCTTCCTATGGTAATTTCATTTTTGTGTTAATTTGTATTTACACTTTTCTTTTTTTGACTAATACGTTTTTCTGTTTTAACAGTTTCAAGGTGAGCATAAAGAGAGCTTGTACTGGGGTACTTATCGCCCTCATGTTTATCTTGGCATTCGCGCCAGGTATTTCGTTTTATTGACGATCAAATTTTTCTTGAAAAACCTCTATTATTTTTATTTTTCAGATTGTAGCATTCTATATGTATTGAAAGGTAGCCATTCAAGTGAAATGAAGAATTTAATGATAAAAGTTTAATATATATATTTTAGAAGCTAAGCTATTATTTGCTGACATGTCCTTCAGATTAATATGGTGTTTTATATCTATTTTTCTTCTTGTCAGAGTGATGGTTATATGTGTAATGGTAATTGTTGTGGTCACTGGCAGGACACCGAGTTCTTTGGTAGCTGGGTTGATGTGGCTTGGTGTGAAGGATGGGAGATATCATATGCGGCATATCTGCCAAGACTCTGATGAGCTGAGCAAATATGGCTGGACGCATCATAATGGCCGTGATTTTGGACATCAACTTCTGGTTGACCAAGACATGACCTTGGAAACAAGTTTTCTGAAATCTAAGGGTGATGGCAGCGGCTATGGAGGAGATTGGGCTGTTCGACTTGACTTGCAAAATGAGGAGTAAGTAGCATGTTCTGCAGATTTAGTATCCAGTCACTCGTATGAGTACAATGTGTTTGGTACATAATAGGCTTATTCATTAGATTATTTCTTGATTTGTGACGCAATTAATGTGGCCATGATCAATTAACAGATCTAGGTGGAATAACGATATGCAGAGAAGTGGATATCTATTTTTCTATGTGGCTGATGAAGATGGAAATGCTCTAACTTTGGGTAGAGATATGTTCGATATTCATGAGAGCGCTCTCCTGGCAATAGGTTCTCGAGTGGACATTGGCGGTTGGCAGCTACACTTAAAAGGAATGGTAATCAGGCAATGGACTGCAATGATTTTTCATCTAGGCAATGATAAACTGTGAAGTGACTTATTTTCCCTGTTTCAAAAATCATATTTCTTATTGCTACCCTGTTTTTGTTCAATACCTTTGTTCTATCTCATGGAAAAGGTTTCAAGAGTACTCTGAACATGTACATAAAACATGAGCTTCACCTTGTAATCTGCACCAATTTTCCTCACTATCCAATTATGTGATAACTATCATCATAATATTGTTAATACTTTGCAATCATGTTTTCGCTTCTTCTCTTGGATGTTGATTTCGATTCAACTTCTGTTTTATATCCTTTTTGCAGGAAAGTTTGGAAGTCCATTATTCTGGTTTCAGGACTCCTCACATTCATAACTTATCTGATCTTGTCGTGGAAAATCTTGCAACTCAAGTATGTTAGATTGCCATGAGCACCTTAGTTTTTGAATACCAATAGTGTTAGAAGGACTGGGCATTTTTCAAGTTTCTTTTGGAATTGTTGTCTTTATTTCTATGTTTCTGTGTATGTGTGTACCAGGCTACAATGTTCAATCGACTGCAGCTGAGTGACACATCTGTTAATTCTCCAAATATTTTAGCTTTTCAGGTATGTGGTTTGTTAGTTGATGGTCTGAGTGACTTTGAAGTTCATCAAAGTATCTTAAGAATTTCAAAGTCCTGATTTTTATCGCTGGCTTCAGTTCTTGCCTAAATTTTGGTTTGGGGTTTTTAATTCTTACGCAGATTTCTGCCAGGATTCCATTCAAAGCAGATATTGCTTTTGTATCTGGAAGTGGCGTCAAAACTTCAAGGGTAGAGGAACGTCTAAGCAGCCTAACAGGTTTCTTTACAATTCTATGTTTCTAGTCTTTCCTGAATTCAAGGAAGTTTTTCATGTTGGTTTCCATGAACAGAAGTTTGTTTCTGCTGCATCGTTTCATATTGGTTTTCTGCTTTTTAGGTACCTCACTAACCAGTCTACTAAAAGAGAAGCAAAGTGAATTTGATGCCAAATTTGAGAATTGCTTCAAAATGGCTGCCAAGGTAATGCTAATTTCAGGGAGTATATATGTGATTATTTGAAACTTGAATGGTATGAAATGAGCTTATCACCTGTTTTTTGCAGGATAAATTTAGGGGATGTTGAAATGCGAGGTGTAATATGTTGATAATTTGAGGAAATCCAATTTTGTCTTTTTCTTTTGATAAACACTGAAAGACATTTGCTTCAGTAGGATTTTGCTATTTTTCCAATGACAATGAGAAATTTATATGCTTTTTGCTTGAAATTTTGCTTTGATTCAATAATCTTTGTTATCCTTAATATAGAAGATCCTCAGATGATAACATTTTGTTTCAGCTTGATTTTGAATCAATGGTTGTCGGGAAGGCTGCTATTGGGAACATGTTGGGTGGCATTGGCTACTTCTATGGCCAGTCAAAAATTTCACTACCAAAAAATACTAAAGTGAGTGAATTATATTTGTTTTGTGTGTTTATTGACGGTGATGTATGAATTTCTTGAATTGATGAATTTGTCATTTCATAATCATCTAACAGATTCTATTCTTTATAACATATTGCTGATTTATGTTATTAATTTGTCCCAAATTGTGCACGTCTTAGGTTGTAAGAATGGTATATAAGAATGACAAAATATTTTTCTTTGATTTGACATTTTTTCCTGGAAAGGAAAGAAAATTTCAAGATGCTTTCAGTAGTCGCATATCCCCCCTTCTATGGATCTTTCTTGGCATCACATAACTGAATACTATTGTGTTGCTGGATGATGATCTATCAGCCATTCAGTTTATTTATGGACTCCCCTTTGGTATTGGGTTTCGGTGTTTAGAAAAGTAGTAAATAAAAAGAAAATAAGAAGTGAGTAGTGAGAAAATTATTTCTAAGTGGTCAGACACTTGGATATTTCTTTTTTTCCAATCTGTAAATATTTGATCGGCTTGCGTGGGAAATCAGAATAGTATGCTGTATCTTCAGTGATCTGTCTCCAGAATTGACCGCAGAATATGTGAGAGATGTTAATAAAAGGATAATGGATGGAATATACACTTTGTCGCCTTTCGACTTAGCATCTTCACCAATAAAGAACTATATATATATATTCAACTTCCTCAATTTTTATATCTGACAAAGTCATACAGTGGACCATTTTGTTTTGCAGCTTAAAAATGATGATAATTTTGTTCTATATTGGCCAGCCGAGCTTTATACTGCTGTCCCAAGTCGACCTTTCTTTCCTAGGGGATTTCTCTGGGATGAAGGGTTTCATCAATTATTGATCTGGTTGGTTCACCAGTTTTTTGTCCTATACATTGTTCCATTTCTTCTTATAGCAATTTCTTGTTGCTGCATGTTTCGGAAATGATTGTAAAAATTTCAGCCAAAATGCACATACAAACTAAGTTATTCAAGGTCTGTGTATCAAATGTTGATCAGGCATTGGGATGTCCGTATATGTTTGGATATTCTTGGACACTGGTTAGATCTTATGAATATTGATGGTTGGATTCCGCGAGAGCAGATTTTGGGTGCTGAAGCTCTAAGGTATCTCAAGCATCCTGTTCAGTTATGTTCAGAACCTTACAGTAATATGATCTGGCACAGTAATCTGAAAGGTCATGGTGTAATTGCAGCAAAGTCCCAGAAGAATTTGTTCTTCAGCATCCAACCAATGGAAATCCGCCAACTTTATTCTTGGTCTTCCGCGGTAAGCTTTCCTTTCAATTAAATTTTGCAATGATTGACCTTGAATGTTTAAATTTCATCATAAACTTCATGAACTTGCTTGTAATGATGTTATGGAGATGCTTATATCGATGATAATAATTTTGACATTTTGGGGCATGACGGAATTTCTTGGGGGTACCCACCATACAAACCATTTTTAGGTGGAGGAATCCTCTACGTTTCCTAGCCTCCTTGGAGTCTAGCAGAATCATGACCTTATTAGACCATTATGACGATTAAGTATTAATTGTGAATATCATAAAAGTCAGATTTAACTTTCTACGCTGACAATACTTCCACTGAAAATTGGATTGAAACTTTTGCTACAGCATTTGAGATTTTAGGAATCTGTTGTTTAATTTGGGAGGTCTATTGCTGTGCTTGGAACGCAATTTGAAACTAAGTTATTGGATTTGATACATTTCAAAATGTTAATTTCAGAGTCACACCTGATTTTGACTTTCAATCTAAAAAGGCAATCATTTGGGGGATGTGGCAACCTGTTTAACATATGATTGGTTTTTGGCATAGATCTCATAACCTGTATCAATCATATGAACTTTAGAAATTGCAATAGATTTGAAGGGACTATTTATATCATATGAGCTAAGTATCCTTGAAAGTCAGTATGTATAAATTGTTGATTTCTCCTCTCTTCTCTTGAAATGTTGCAATGAATGAAGAAGTTATTCATTTAAAATGTATTTAGTTTGTCTGCTCAGTTACGATGACCACCAGAGATTAGACACGCCCATATTGTCTGATTGACATTTACTGTCATACTTTGTAAGTTATCTGATTAGAAGTATGGAACTTTGCTTCTTTTAGAACTCATATATGGTATAAAGAAAAACAAATTTACTGCCACTGAAAGCAATGAGATCTCTTCTTTCCTTGAGCGGGCTCTTGTTCGGCTTGAAGCATGGTTCCAGTGGTTCAACACTACTCAGTCAGGTATGTCAGGGTTTATTTAATCTTTTATAGCTTCATTTGGAGGGACAATTGTTGTCTGAATACGAGTCGTTTGCATGTGTGTATATATTTTTTCAAAAGGACAGATATGTCTAATGCTGCTTTTCTTGTTTAAATATGATAGTAACTATCTTATAATTTGAGATGAAATTTGCTAAAAGCAAAATACCACACCGGGAAATGCTTGTTCTCATTTCTTTCTCTCATATTTAAAATTGTTACTTGTGCTTTACTATTCTGTGTTCTGTGGAATGAGTTGGTTGAGTCAATTGAAGCAGATTTGTTCGTATTTAATAAATAACATTTCAAGTTCTTGAAACTCATGTATTTATTGATCTCAACAAAAACATTTCTCATAGAATAGTGTTCTAGGATTCTTGTTAACCTTCGAAGCTGTCAGGTATTTGGCTTTTTTGAGTTTTTAACTATTACCTAAATAATGGTTAGAGGTTCTTTGAGATGTTCAATTGAACTTTTGATCATGAGGTCAGAAGAAGACATTTTCAATTGTTAATGCACCAACATTTAGTTTTCCTGAGATCTCATTGATTTTGGGTATCAACTTCACAAAACAGGGAAGGAGATGAGCAGTTACTTTTGGCATGGAAGAGATAGCACTACAGTTCGTGAGCTAAACCCCAAGGTCCTATTCTTCAGCATTCAATATGTCAACGGCCTTAACAATTCTTTTTCTTTTTCACAAATTTTACAGAATATTGTTTTGTTTTGGACATTTTTTCTACAGTCGTTATAAACTTCATGTTTTCTCTATGCTTCTTGAAGTCAAATCACCAAAATTTTTAGTTTATAATAGGTCAAACTTGGATTAAAGGGAGTGTGCTTGTATTTTTTTTCTTAACAGAACTTGGTTAGATAAACCGTGAACTATCTGCATTGCACCTTTTATAACCAATAAACCATTGCCTTGTAATTCTATCACTCTGTCAAAACTCTTTACAAAGGCCCTCCAATTTTAGAATTGAAACCTTTGATAACCCTAGAAAAACTTCATTTGCATCATCATAGTATTGGCACAACCTAGAATGTTTAATTGTATCAACTCTTTAGAGCATCTTGGAAGCAATTATTTCACCATCATTTATCCAGGCACACGGATGATGTTTTTCCTAACTAATGCAGGCTTAACTAAATTTCAATTGTTGAAATATGGGTGGTTAGCTGACATTGTTTCTGGCATCTGCAGACTCTATCCTCTGGGTTGGATGATTATCCTCGTGCTTCACATCCAAGTGAAGAAGAACGCCACTTGGATCTTAGATGTTGGATGCTACTTGCAGTAGATTCCTTGCATTCCATCAAGGAGTTGTTTGAGAGCAGCAGTGAACGCAAGAAGGTATAAAGAGCAAACATAATTGAATCTCTGGAATTCTTTTCTTACTTGACAGACCTTGGAATGAAATGATTCAGGAATATGGTTCAACAGCTAAGCTGCTTTCAGATTTCAAAATTCTTAATCAGGTTTCTTCATCTCTGTCATTCTGTCTGAAACAAGTTCACATTCTTTCACATGTTAAACGTTCTTAATTGGTTATATGTAATACTGATGTACATTGCCATACAAACAATTTCATCCAATCATTGATGTTTGATGGTTCTGATGTTGGGGACTGATACTGCCATTTGTCCTTTTATCTTTTACCAGCTTCATTTTGATTCTGTATATGGAGCTTATTTTGATTTTGGAAATCATACAGAAAAGGTATGCTGCTTGTTTGTTGCTATTCCTCTCAGAATATCACGCCTTATATTGCTAACTACTTTTGCTTGCTAATTGTGTTGTACATGTTTACAGTTTTCTACAGGAGTTGTGAAACAATATTTCAAGATTTTTACACTGATATACAGATTTTAAGATAACATTCTTCTGTTGCCTTTAATGATTGTGTATCTAATGCTTGCGACCTTGTTCATGTCCGGAAGCTATTTATTATATTTTTAAAAAATAAAAACAAAAAATAAAAAGAAGGAAAACGTTTTCTATCTGTTTATTTAAAATGCAGAAGCCACTAGGGCTTTGGCCTGGTGGTTAGAGCTGCTGCCCTCCAAATTGGAGGGCAGCAGTTCAAACCTTCACAGGGGCATTTCCTTCCTCAAGTTGAGGAAGGCAGTCTGCTTCCTTACTCAAATGTGAGGAGTAAACATCTCTCGAATATTAGTGAAGGCAGTCTGCTTTCTTACCCAAATGTGAGGAGTAGATATCCCTATCCCTCGAATATTAGTGAGGATTCAAATTTGTGCAGTGGTTCATACGAATTAATGTAAACTATTCTCAATCAGGTGAGCAGTGCCTCATACGAATTAACGTTGAGCAATAGTTTCATGTTAAAAAAAAATGTAGAAATACTCTTTTATTTCTGTGTATGCAGTGAATATCAGCCTTTAAGTGAACAGTGCTTGATGTACTAAAATTTGCTAGAAAATTCTTGTTCTACCATTATTTATTAGATGACCACTTGCAGTTAGATAGATTATGGTGCCTTGAAATGTTTGATTTCTAAACTTACAGTACCGTTCAGCTTATAAAATTTACTCTCAAATATTGATTATTAGTCAATCATTATAGGTGCGTTTAAGTTGGAAAGAAATAAATGTTGGAAATAATTATCCAGCTAGAGAGCTTGTTCGGGAAGTATTAGAAAGGCCGGAGTTGAGATTGGTTCCTCATGTTGGTTATGTCAGCCTTTTTCCATTTATGGAGAAGATTATTCCAGCTGTAAGTTGCATATGGAGCCTAATGCTGAAATTAGTTTTTGTCAGTTGATTTTTTATGGGACTCTTGCCTTAGTTACGTATGGTAACATGGTTACAAACCTCTCATGCTTATTATTGATACAGGATTCGTGGATTCTGGACAAACAGCTTGATCTCATTTCTAACAGGAGCATCTTATGGACTGATTATGGACTCCGCTCACTTGCCAAAACAAGGTGATTGTGTATGCATTTGTTGTATTCTATTTTTACAACTGAGATCCTATTATCAATTTAGTTGCTTATTTTTAGAGATAAATGTAAAATGTTATCTTGAATGCCACAGCTCCTTGTACATGAAACACAACACAGAGCATGATCCACCTTATTGGAGAGGTCCAATTTGGATGAACATGAACTATAGGATTCTTGCTGCACTCTACTATTACTCAGAAGGTACTAACCTCTCCATCTGTTAAGAAGAAAATAAATACTAAAACACAAAACTTGTATGTTTCTGAGAAACATTGTGCCTTCATTGACATATCTTTTCCTGAATTAAATGGTTAAATTCCTGCAGTGAATGGACCATACAGAGAGAGAGCAAAAGTCATCTATGATGAATTAAGGGGCAATCTGATTAGGTATTCACAATGTCTGCATTGCTTATGTATTGGCCGGCCCTTGTCTGAAATTGTCAATAAGTTTCAACATTCTTATTTCTATGCTGCAGGAATGTGGTTCGCAACTACCATCGGACTGGGTTTCTGTGGGAACAGTATGATCAGAAGAAGGGTAAGGGAAAAGGCGCACGTCTATTCACTGGTTGGACAGCACTTGTGCTGTTGATTATGGGTGAAGTTTATGATGGAACTTAAAGTCCAAGTCAATATAGAAGATTTTTCGAACTGAAGGGGAACACGTTAAATGCTTCAGACATCTGAGAAACCCTGTACCAATATTCATTAAAGTGGGTAATTTTATGGCAGCAGTTCCGCCGAGTCTTGACGGTAGCACATATATGATAAGAATCTTATAGGAGATGATTGAAAGGATGGTGGATCTTCTGGAATTCATCTTTTGTAACAGATGGCTATCTAATGAGAAAATTTCAAGCATTAGTAATTTTGAGAATGCTTTCTGACTTGAACAGAACAAGTAATTTGGAAAATCAAATGCCAAATCCTGCTACATTTCCAGTCGAACACTCGAGGAAAAATTAGGATTCATGATCTTATGTCACAAATTCATAATTACCCAAGTAATGCCCATAAACCATGTACTCTGGTGCCAATAGTACATCCTGAAAAGAGCATAGGATTCAGACCTCATATAATGTTTCAATCTACTTGCAACCCTATTGACCTTGGCATTTACCACTCCATTACCCTTCAGCAGAAGAAAGAGCTAGAGAGGGAAGCGGCCTTTGTATTTTGCTGAGTACAATGCTCAAGTGACCTAAACTCATGAGGTTAATCAAATTCACCTAGTTGACAAGTTCACACTAAAGCTTTAGTTGGGGTCAAGAATTCTAGGCTGGCAGCAGAAGTTGATATCCCAATTGATCCAACTGGAAAATACAGCAACACATCAAAGAATCATCATAGACGAGGCATTAATTACTGCACCATATATTCCACTTTTTCAGCTCACATCTTCCTTCATCTGAGAGTCCTCAGCCATTATTATTTCCATATCCCTAATATCTCGCTTCAACACATTGCCAAGCCTTGCAATGGCCTCTGTCTGCTGTTGTAATACCTGTACGCACAAAAGGAACCTTAATTGCACTTGAATGTATCAAGACATGGCCATCACACAAGAAGGCTATACCATGTCCAGCTATCCCAAAACCCATAGTTTCCGTAAAGATTACAAATTGCAAACATAATTGCAGTCTTACCAAATGTAACAAATCAAATAATATGGTGGTTTGAAGAAATTTAAAAGATGAAACATTAGAATAATTTTTGAGAAAATAACTTTTTAAGTTAAATTTGCAAAATCTATTGTAACTGGTGGTAAGGAACACATCAACCTTGTTTGCTCTTACCTCCTGCATATCAGCAAGACTCTGTTCGTGTATTTTGGTTGATCCTGGAAGACAAACAGAACCACCAGCACCAATGGAATTTGCTTGAACACGAGATACTGTGAGCAAGTTTTGAACCCTCCTAGAAAGTTCTGCACCAGATCCTTTCAGCTGGTATCATTTCTAGTCATCAGTACCATATCCTGGAAATAGACCCAGAAAGGAAGCATAGAAAGAAGATCATGACCAACCTGTCTTGTTATTGAAGCTAACTTCTCAGCCAATTCAACTTCCCCTTTCATTAAGGGCAATCGGCAGCCCTTGCTCTCCAATGCTTCAACAATTCTCATCACCTACAGGCATATCCACGCAATAAAGGTCATACTGACTAGTCTAAAACTAAGTTCATAACCTATTCACACAGAAATGGCTGAGTGTCCTAGCAGATGCTGCTATGTCCACATTGATAGCAGGAAACTAGACAGATCAACTCGATCAGTGCAAAGAAAAAGGGAAGAGGCACAGGGATGGTGGGGAGGGAAGTGGAAGGAGATTACATGCTTAACCAGTAATAGAGACACTCAGGGAGGTATTAAGATTTGTAACAGCTTACAGATGGACTGTTCCTACCCTTAGAAGACGCCTTTGAAGACTTTGCTCCTTTAGTCTCATTCTTTCAATCCAAGGCAGAGTTTCAGCTTGAAAATGCCTTTGAAGCTGCAAAAGGTTATTAAATATAAAGCATATTTCAAAGTTATGATCCATAAAGAGAGACAGAAAGAAGAATAGAATACCATTTTCACATTGCCCTGAGTAATTCTTAACCTCTCAGCATCTGAAAGAATGACTTCATCTTGGAGCTGCATTAATCCCAATATTACAATGTCAGAATCAACAACTAACAGCCATAAACAAAGTATAATCATTGAAAGGAACAAGCATGTAATCCTGAAACAATGAAGCCTCAAGTTACATGCACGCAACTATATTGGACACCCTGTTTTCCTTAAGAGAGTTCAAATCATAGAAACAACACAACCCTACTACAGGGTTGTGTTCACTTCATAATTATCCTTTTTCTGAGCAAACCCATAGGACTATAGGAGGCAACTGCTACGCTTGAGCCAAAATATTGAGTTGCCATTAATGTAACCACACTTTCACTTGAACATTTATTCTAAACATTGCTAATGAAGCATATTACCCTGTAGTTTATAAAACTGTTTCCTTAAACTTAGCCAGTAGATCTCAACACATTGATTACCCAACAACAAAAGCATCTATCAGCTGCATATCTCAAATTCAATATTCTCTTCAGCAATGGCATGAAGCCTCCACTAATGAAAAAGGTAATGGCATTAAACCTTCAAGTTTCTAGATTTAGTTGATGGGATGATGGCCTCCTTCTCAATCAAGCTATAAGTCTATCCTATACGTCAACGATCCCACAAGTTGATCTATTTGACACTTCTTTACATTTAAAATCAAGCAATTATCCCATAAGACCCTGTCACTTACTTTCATCTCATCTCTCAAATTCAATTTATTTACCACTAATGAAATTTGAAAGGAATTTTTTTTTTCCTTTTTGGGTAAGTTTTTCAATAATTTGTCAGGCCAAAGAAATATCATCAAAATCGATCTCCAGATCAATAATTCAACTAAAGTTCCTCATTTTGTTTTTTCAATAATTTGTCAGACTAATGAAATACCTCCATAGACAATCTCTTGAACAATAATTCAACAAAAGTTCCTCATTTTGTTTTTCAATAACTTGTCAGACTAATGAAATAACTCAGTAGTCAATCTCCTCATCAATAATTAAACTAAAGGTCCTCATTTTTCTCTGATACATTGAATCATGCCAGTCACTCTGTCAAGCTTCTATGTTATTGTTTGAAATCCACAATGTTTTGGCATTTCAAATGTGCAAACTGCATACAAGTGTTGCCCCTTGTTAAGGCCAGTCAGAATAAATCAGATCTGTTTTTCTCTAACAAAATTATATTAACCACTTCTCATTTAGTGTAATGAACAGAAAACCAAATGCTGAACAATCTAGTTCTCAATATGACATAATTTCTAGTACAGCTCCAACAATTTATCCATCGACATGAAAACAACACGCAAAAGAATGCATATGTTTCCTAACCAAAATGCTCCATGCCTGAAATAGACAACAAATACCTTTAGGCGATTCGAAAGATCTTTGAAACCCTGAACAAGCTGAGGCCACAAGCGTTCCCGGTCGGTACTATGCATCCCCTCCAACTTCGCCATAGCCTCTGCCCACATGATCTACCAATACAAATTAACCTCCATACTTAGCAAACTCAAAATAATAATACCACAAACTTCAACAGCACGCACACAAACAAGAACCAAAAGGAAATTCCCAATGAAGGAAAGAACAAACTCACATCTGAAACACCAGGTGGCTTGACCCTAAACTGTGGTTCAGTAACACTGAACAACAAATGCTGCAAAATTAACACATTAGGTGAACACACAAAACTCAAATTTCTCTAATGAATAAAATTCTTACTGGTAGAAACCACTTACGAAAAAAGCATAAGATAAACAGACCTTAAAAGCGTACTTAGGGTTTGTAGGCTCTTCCTTGTAAGCGTCAACAATCGCCTAAAATAAATTACAACACAATAAAGTGTGTTAAAGAACTAAAATCGCAACCCTAAGGTTAGGTTGTAAGTTCTAGCAAACATATGAACAAAAAGAGAATCAACGAACTTGAATGTCGCGCTCGGCGAGAGAGAATTGCAGCGGGGCCACGGGAGCCATCTGGGTGGTCAATTGAGCATTGGGAAAAGGACTCGGCTGCGGTGCGGCCGACGGAGTCTGAAATCCGAATCCAGTGAACCCAGTTGCTGGCTGCTGAAACGGAGTCATCTGTTGCTGTTGCTGTTGCTGTTGCTGTTGCTGTTGAGGTTGAGAAGAGAACGGAGTGGAGAAAAGAGAGGATCCAAACGACGACGTCGAAGGAGTGCCGAATGCCGGCGTGGAAGACGGCGTGCCGAATGCCGGCGTTGTGGACGGAGTGCCGAAGGCTGGAGCTGAGGCTTGAGCTCCAAACATTGTCTGTTATGTGTTTGATGAAAGGTTCAGAGCGGGGAGGCTTTTTCAGGCAGGAGCTGCCATTTTATTTTGACGTGGTTTGGGTCACTTGATGTTTTAGCCAGCAGTCGATTTTTGAATTAGCAGGCCCGCCTCCAATGATACTAAGTTTCGAGTGAGTTAGCAGAGGACATTTAAGATGAATATTAAGAATTGGGTGCAAATATTATGTGACAAAAAAATTGTCATCGCTCTAATTTAAATTCAGTCTTGAATTGAACTGTACTTGTAACAACTTTAATAGTTTAAATGTCAAGAATATGCTGATATTATAGTAAGAGAAAATTGATTGTTTTTGTAGTACTAAATTGTGAAATTGTACATCTAGTAGGCATTTTGAAAACAGCTTTGATTAAGTTTTCGCATGCAAATTCACTAGAGAAGGTGAAATCAACTTTTTACATACATTCGTACTCTCATGGCTTGAATATTCAGCCTCCTATATTCAGGTCACTTCTTCAACACAACCTAAAATTATACAATTTGGATGGGTTTCACTCTAAAGTTGCTTCTTAAAACCAACCTCCTGATTTAAGGTAATCTAAGCACACAATCTAAACCCAAAATGTTTCAACTTATTTAGAAAAGGCAAATTTGAACTCCACCGTTGCAGTTTCTTTCTCACTGAGAATTTCGCGCAACCCCTTTAAAGCTAAACAGAATTATACATGCTTATTGATACATAATGAAATGATGACACTGGATCATCAAGCTTTGTTACATTGATCAAGGAAGAAATGCAGGTGAGCAAGGCCAATCAAAATACAAAAGAAAATTTTGTCAAATGGAGAGATTAAGCTTTCTAAAAGATAGTCAAACAGAGCAGTCAATCAATAATATTATTCAAAGAAGAGAAGGTTCTTCAACTGACTGGCAAGCAATAGCAACTCCTTGTTCATGCTTTGATTGTCACACTGCACAAGCACAGGCCTGATGGCTTTATCTTGGAGATCTGCCATTCTGAGCCAGAGGCTGCACTTGGATCATACAACAGTGTGCTATAACTTGGTTCTTCTTCTAGTGAGAAAAGTAGAAGTTTTCCGTCCAATATCCCAAATCGAAATCCAATGGATGAGCTACCAGTCAAGGGAACTGGCACCATCTTCCATGAATTATCCTCTGGATTGAATATGGTCAGTTTCCTCTGGTTTTTCCATTCCATACAGAAGAGCTTCTTCCCAACCACAGCATGAGCGGTGACCATTACACAACCATTCTTCATCTGACACCAGGTGTGCCTCTCAGGATTGTACACATCAACAAATTTTGAGTTTCCAATGGTGAAGCTCGACCTCCCACCCATGACGTAAAGTTTTCCATCAAAGCTGCAAGCAAAACAACCCCATCGAGG
This sequence comes from Murraya koenigii, assembly GCA_025617385.1. Taxonomy (NCBI): domain Eukaryota; kingdom Viridiplantae; phylum Streptophyta; class Magnoliopsida; order Sapindales; family Rutaceae; genus Murraya; species Murraya koenigii. The sequence goes on along the minus strand of CM046814.1, from coordinate 28,234,373 downwards.
TCGACGAAGACTCTCAATCAAGTTCCACTTATCAGTATCAGGATCATAAACCTCAGCACTAGAGAGACTCTCTCCGTCTATTCCGTAGCCTCCAACAGCATAAACTTTGCCATTCACCTCCGCACAAGCAAAGTCATAACGGGCTACGTTCATGTTTGCTAATTTGCTCCAACTGAAATTACATATTGCATGTTGTAATGCAAACAAGAAAAACAAAGCAATTCAACTTTGAAGAATAACAAGGTCGGAAGCATAGAACAACTGGGAGACAGACAAAAACAAGCCATAAAGGCAATACCTTTTTGGTTTACTTCCAACATTATTTTTTATTGGCTTGTTTGGCATCTACAATCAGGAAGTGAATACTATAGAACTGATTTTGTGACCGACAGGGTAGACGGGTATTGGACAACCAGTCAAGGTTGATTAAACATGAAGTTTAAGTTTTATACGCTTTCAGATAAAGTGTATGAAGACCCTTAGATGGTAACAACTGTAACTAGTGAAACACATCATAAGTTTCCATTGCCTAAAGCATCACTATGATCAAACAGATTACCTTTCTCAGTGTCTACTAGCCTTAATATTAAACACAAGGCTACAAATAATTTGATAGCTGATCAAAATTTCTAGTCCTGACTATTAGAGATCAGAAAAAAAAAATGGCAACAAACTATGTTAAAATTCAAAAGCTAGTTAATAAAATGCAACAGAACTAAACCTGTTTAGGCAAGAATCATATTGATAAACATCTGCCGAGGCAGAGGCAGTCCCGTCAATAACTGAATAGCCAGCCATGACAACAAGTTTCCCATTATTCACAACCACCCCAAACCCAGCCTTCACGGGACCAGGCATAAGTGGAAGAAGTCGATGTTGGTTTCCAAAACAATCCAAAACCTCCCAGTGGCTTTGCTTTCCTTCAGGATCCATAGTTAAGATACAAAGCCATTCCTCTAACAACCCAAGTAATTTTCGGACAGTGATGAATTCTTTGCTTCGTATAAATGACCTCCATTTCTTGCAGACAGCACCCATAGCTGGGAAATTGGAACGGGGAACAAGTGCAAGGATACATTTAGCCACATCATCTGGTAGCCCTGGTAACAGGGGGCTGTCAAGATCAAAAGCAACCTGAGAGGTTAAAAGTGGATTGCTTTTTGAATGAGCTAATTTATCTAGCTCACTCAATGTTGAGAAACACATATTTGCTTCTGTAATTCTCTTCTTCCCACTTACAACACCAGGCATTTTCAATTTTACAAGACAAGGAAACAAGAAAATGCTGATGATTCTTAAAATTGTTTATATCTTCCAGCAAATCTATCTATGTTTTTGTAACGGCAAGCAATTGACTAAAGAAATTCATGAAATCCATCACCTATAATAATTTCACAAGACCAAGGCATAGAAGATGTAGCGGAACGAATCACATGTGCAGTACAAGCCAAGGATTTTCTGTGTTTTGTCCATTCTGATTGATACTCCATACCAGAAATTTTGCTCTTGAAGTAGTTTCTTCCTATCGTTCTACGCAGAGTATTTTCTAGTCCCTTAACACTGTCTCTCCTGCCACACATTTGCCAGATACCTGTAGAAAATCATCACAAGTAGTAGCCAAAATAAGAATCCACAAAAGCTAGTAGTTAAAAGAAAAAAAAAAAATGATATATCAGGTGGTAAATAGGAGATTCAAAACCCGTATTCCTACCAGTCAAGGCCATAGAACTTAGCAAGTACTAGCCTCCTTTGATCTCCATTTCAATGAGGTCTGAAAGTTCCTGAATTAATTGCATAACAGGAAGAAACAACAATTCAATTTCTACCCAAAAATTTGGTTTTCAAATCAATAGAAAACAAAACAATCAACTTGGTCTCAATATAAAAGCAATTCTACCAACAGAATCAAATTTCCTCGAAGAAATGAATTTGACTATAGTTTTCATACGCCGGCACCTTAAAACACCAGCTACGTACTAAACACTAAAATGATATAAACACATACAAAAACAATGAAACAAACTTATTATTTTTATTTCATTATATAAGCTACATAAACTCAAAACAAGAAAGCAAGTGAATAAAACAAAAAAGCCATCGACACAGACACAGTATCTAGTAGACATTCAATGAACAGATCCGAAATCAATACATTATACACGATTCAATGAACAGATCTAAACCTCCTACTTATGCATTCAAAGTAGGAAGTTTGACAAATATTTGTTGACATAACAAATAGCAAAGCATAAGAGTACCTTAATTAAATTTAAGAAGTAAGCAAATAATGTCTGTAACCGACAAAACGTAGAATCTAAAGCAAGCACCTATCGAGAGCTATGCATTGAGAGATCTGAAAATAAGAAAAACAAAAATGACGGATAACGAGTCGAGAATTACCAGAATATAGGAGGTGGGGGCGAAAAAGGCGAAGAAATTGAGGTGGGTGGGTGAGAAGATATGATAGGAGAAAGAAAGCTGTGCGGCCCGTGCCTTTGCTGTGTTTAGATTTTATAAAGAGGAGGGGACCGAATAAAATGGGAGCGAAGCAAATTCAGGATAGAGCTGACACAGCGCGACCACGTCAATCTCTAGATTAGATTTTCCTGAAAGAGAAGCGACGCCTTTCTGTGTATTTGTTTCTGTAATTCTTTTTCCCGTAATAAAAGGGCGTCGCGACACTGCCATGCCAATATTATTACGATTCTTTCTTTCTTTTTCTTTTTCTTTTTCTTTTTTTTAACCACACCCTTTACTCTGCTTTGTCTAAATTGGACTTGCGGGAGAAAAAATACTTTTGAAGTCATGATATTCGTTAGATAACCGCCGATTATTTAATAACATACGGGACCGTCCAAGAAATGGGCCCGGTGTTGATATTTGATATTTCGGGGAGAAGAGAAGATGAGATGACTGGTTCCCACGGAGTCATTTTCCTTTTTCTTTATTCTTTCCTTTTTTTTACTGGCTACGATTTCAAGACGTTGCGTTTAGTCTAATTCTTTACCATCTTTGGTTGGTGTGACTGCCAGATCAAACTGATGTCAATTCCATCATATTGTATTATTGTATATCCTTTTTTGGGTTTAGGTTAGGGTTACCTAATAAATCATCCCCGTGTCACCTTCTCACCTTTAATAATGCAAAATGGATATTAGTTTTAATTCAAGTCTAATTTATCTCTATTAATTGAAGAAAACATTATTTAAAATAGATCATTACATATTCAAAGTCAACTTATGGTTATAATGAAGAAAATCTTTTATTGTTAAAACTAACTTATGTGTTAGTTGCGTGTATTTCATTTATTAAAGTAAGAATTTTCTTTATTGTTAAATTACATTTTTTGTAATAGAAATTTTATAATTTTATTTATATTTTCTTGTAAATTAAGTGTTATATTTTCAATTTCAATGCACACTTGTTAATATAACAATATTATTATTAGATTTCTCCTTCATACTTTTATTACAAGATTTTAACATTTTGTGGGTATTCCCATTTTTCTAACCTTAACACGGTTAGTTATTGAAAAAAGAAAAAAAAAAATCTAAATGCACAAAATTAGATGTGGAATTGGTGCCAGTGAACAAATTAGCTCTCTGTATAACAAAATTGGCATGAAGACACCAAAAGATTATATCGAATTGAATGACATGGACAAGTGATTTGAATAAGCTTCATGCAGATTGAAGCACCACTCGCCACAAGGAAGTCAGTTGTGCACCGAATCAAAACAGTCAAATCACGCGACTGATTTGAGGTAAATTCTAGTGGAGGTTGCATCTTTACAAGTCAAACAGCAATCAACATCATCCACGTGTCTGATTAAGGGTCAATCCTCCGATATGGGACGTTGGATTTGTTCGATTGTAGGACTTGAATGCGTACGCGTGCCACAACAAGATGAACAAACGTTAGCTTTTGCAAAAACGTGAATTGCGATGAAACGAGCAACAATTACTAAACTGAATTCAATATACGTCGCATTTTAGATAAAGGACTTATTAAGTTACGATAATTATAATATACAATTCACATAAAAATTTATACTATAAAAATAGATTCTACGTATTTTTATGTGATTATAAATTAAAAATATTAAAAATTAACCAGATCTTAAAAATAATATCGTGGCATTAACGTAAATGCGGTCGAGATTAGGGGGCACTTTTTGAAGATGATAAGATCTGGTAATGCTATGTGTCCTTTTGAGTTTCGATGGTGGGGGCGTTGTATTTGGTCAATCGTGGCGCGTGGAGTCGGGTCTAAGATAACGGCGGATATGGGACATACGATCTTTATGGGCCCCACACAGAGGTATGGTGAATGGACGGTTGGATATTTATATATGCCCGTTTGGACAGACTTTTGCAACCTCTTTTTTTTTTTTTTGGTTGGGTTGGGTCTGCATTTCAAAGGAAAAGAAGCACGTGCATCGGTGCATGGGCTGAATCATAGGTCCCTGCGCTCGGTTTTATAAACCAGTTGATAGCAGCGCCTGAGAACCGATGAGTTGTCCTCATTTTATATACAATGGACTAGCGATTTTCCTCCACGCACGTCATAGATAAGATAAAGAAGGAATAAAATAAAAAAATTATTATTTTAGACACATGAAAATGATAATCTTACAATAGAATTTACGTTCATCAACCAACGAAATTCCAGAATTCTACATCGATCAAATTAACTTGACATATGAGAAACTTGAGCTAGTGATTACAGTCGCTATTACGCACTACTCTTCTCTCTATTCTACGACATAAACACAGTAATATGTAAATAGCAAAACTAAAATTGCTGGCACTCATTAAAATCTATCAATTTGATTACAGACCGATTTGGTGTGTTGGTATAATTTGATGCCTTCGTCGTTTAAGAGAAAGGACGAATGAAAATAGAAGAAGAGAGAGCGCCCGGCCCATTCACCTACCATTTTCAATGATTTTGTGGGTGACCTATTGCGTTTTGAAAGAGAGAGAAAATGTTGTATGGGCACTCGGTTCTCTTTGTGGCTAATATTAGTAGTTTTTTGTGTAAGAATTTTTATTACGTGGCCAGCATAGTAAGTCATTTGTCCGTATAAATAAATAAATAAAACTCATATTAATTATTTATTTATTTGTTTTAAGAGATAGTGGTAGAGTTAATTAATTGTTTTTATAAAAAAAATAATAAAATTCATTAAATATTACTTCTTCGATTAGAATATGTAAAATCTTTTAAGTTATAAAATATAAATATATAAAGGGTCCATACTTTAACCAAACCTATGATTATTGAGAACTCATATTTCATCATTGAGAAAGGCTATACAGAGAAATAAGTTAAAAACTTTGTAAAATTTAATAAACATAAAGAACACTTAAAATTTAAACAACTATAATTGAAAATGGCAGACAATGTCTTGTAACAAAATCACCGGAGTATATGTTGAGCTAAATGATAATCTGTTGATTAATTTAATCGGTTATCCACATGTGATAAAACATATACTCTGTCATCATGATAGAGCACCAACATGGACCTGCGTCAACTTTGGGATCATTACCCTTTGGGGTCATTGCTCTATGTTTAAATATACTTATTTTTAATGTCACAGCGATGTAGCATCCTGTTGGTTACATTTCAGAGGTTCTCCAGATGATTGTATTTGGTTTTTTCACTTCAGAAAGGGCAAAGAAATAAAAAAAAAAAATACACTGTCCTTATTTTTATTTGTGTATGAATCCCAAAGAATGAAGAGTCGTTGAAAAATTAATTCAAGCAGAGTATGCTTGATGCTTGCAGATTCGGAAGATTAAAAATTTAAAAATTAAGAAAAATCATACTACTTTTACCTATACAAATTGGTATTCAAAGTCGTTAACTTACTCTATTCCTTGTAAAAATGATCCAATCAATAGTTCCCTGTAAAAATGATATAATCAACAGTCAATCAATTTGATTTACGAGGAGAAATTGAAAGAAATGAAAGACAGCTGCTGTGCTCTAGCTTCTAGGCTAGGGGCAACAGCTTGCACCCTCAACTTTTGAGGGTTCTGTTCGAATCCCAACTCCTAAGATAAAGGGGATCCATTTCTCATTTAATTCGACAGAAATATATAATTTTTTCCATAAATATAGGTAGAGTGAAAATATATATCTTATATAAAAGGTAATTTTTAAATGCCTCTATGTAGATTTGTAATAATTTTAGTTAGATATTTAGATTATATATATTCTCACTTATCACTCTTATCGTTAGTATAAATACACATTGACCGCTAGTTGACAATGGTAAAATTGTTAAAGACATTTTGTATATCTATATTGTTGTTAAAAATTTGGGCAATGGGCACTTGTCGCTTAGGAGACAAGTACCCATCACTCAAATTTTCAGCAATAAATATTATTGTATTTTCTATTGACGGGCATCTGTCGCCTACGAAACAAGAGTTTATCGCTCAAATTTTCAGTAACACTAGTTTACTCTGCTTTGCTGTTGCACCAAGTTAAAATCAACCCACATGCATTTATCTATAAAAGAAAAATATTTTTTTTTTATTAAATCATAGTATAGTATAATTTACTTTTCAAAAATGACAATTTTTTTTCTACCAAATTCAAGCCATAGTCGATGTTTATCACATTCATTATATGCTACTTGCCTAAGTAATGAGTTGTGTATAATTGCACCACTAAATATATATGTATTCATCTTTGCGAAAATGTCCGAATATATTATTCTTGAATAATCTTAGTTGTTATCTTGTTAACTTCATTTTGATAGCTTTTTTGTTATATTTCTAAATTTTGAAAAATTTATAATATGCCTAAGAAAATACTCGGATGCTGAAATTTTCATCGTGCCTGGGTTCCTTTTTGGACCGAGTGGATTACGATGTGCTCACATTTTCTCAACCATTGTATTTGTGACAAAATCTAAGTTTTATTTGTTATTAACATTTATTAATCCGAAAATGCAAATCAAAACATATATATATTATCGTGTTTTTTAGCGACAGGCGTCTATCGCTAAAAAAAATGGAACATCGCTCGTTTTTCCAACAGCGTTGCTGCTCCCTTCGCTTGTCGCCCATGTGTGTGCAAGAGCGATAAACAAATGTCGCGCGCGGGGCACGAGTGGGGAGTCTATCACCCGCAACCAAATTTGAGCGACACTTGCTCCTATCGTTGTACAATAATATAAAAACAACTAAATGTATCAACAATAATTGCTGAGGTATGTCATTTATAAGATCGTAAGGTACCATTAACTAACAACACCATAATCTAACAAAAAAGAAACAATTAAACTTTAAAAGATATTTTATCGAGCACGTAACGTGTCATTTGTAATATAAAAACTTTACACAAAATAACACTTACCAAATACTAATTTATCATGATATATATAAATATACACAGCTACAATCTTGTGATGTCTCAATAATATGAAAAGGAAGAAAAAGAACTTGCTTTGCGATTGCGAAATCTCAAGAATATCACCCTCTAATCCTCGGAAATGCCTTGCTTCTTGTCAGAAACACTGTTGCTATTGAAGCCCATGATCGCTGTCAGAATGTGATTGCCAACTTCAAGCCGTCAATCATTTTGGGAGTAGGAGATGGTAGAATGGAAAAAAATGGTGTGATAATTTTCAAAATCTCTAAAATTGATAAGTTATTTTTGTCAATTTGTCCATAAGGACATTTTAATTATTTTACAGGTCAACTAATGATCAAATCAAATTTATACTAACAGTAAGGGTAATATGAAAGATTATATATAATCTTAATATCTAACTGAAATTATCTCAAACTTAAGGGAGAGGTATTTAAAAATTACCCCTTACACAAATATAGAGATAACGGAATTGATACATAAGTTAATATCAATATATTCTCATTTCTAAATATTAATAGACCTTGTCGAATTATAAAGACGTATAAATGTTTATTAAAAAAAAGACAATAAAGAAGAAGAAAGAAAGATATAGAAGGCCAACTTTTATCATCTCATGTGATATTCCATTTAGATTTAATAATTATATCAACAACATCATCTCAATTATATTATGATGACATGTTGGTGAGATGTTGAAATAGGTTGGTGAAAAATCAATTTTGATTTGCTAAATATTGTTAGGGCCACTGGCTAAATTATGGTTTAACGACCCTTGGTGTTGCAGGAGGGTTCTAAAATCCAAAGCTGTATTATTTATTTGCTGAAATATTGCTTAATGAAGCAACTATAATATATGCAGGTTTTAAAACGGATGAAGTCTAGGTTACGTAAGACAAAGAAGTCAACGTGATTAATAATTTTCTTAGGTAACGTGCCGACGATATCCATGTATAGTCCATTAGTCCCCCCAATGTAATGAGGGCCACACCTTGGAGAGTCGTCCTTCCTGCTAAGGAAGGGGAGTTCGAGCAGGATTAGAAAATAATATTAGAATAAACATGCCGAATGGGGCATGTTTATTCTCCTCAATCCCAACTTGAATTATTCAAAATTTTTAAATTTTATTTATATTCCAAGTAACAGAACTCGATCGAATGCACTCTTCTTATCTCATGATAATTTTTCTTTTTCTTTTTCTTTTTAAATAAGTTTATCGAAAACTTGAACTAGTGAGTTTTTCATTTAATGACTCAATAGCAATCATACTCAGTGCTTCTTATAAATATATCAGTCTCATTACTGCATGTTAGGAGAATCAAACATAATTTCAAAGTAAAGTTTCAATAGTGATTATTTGGCGAATAATGATGTTTGTACAGAAAACAATATATATATATATATATATATATAGCACGACAACATCAAGATAAAAATATTTTAGCTTATACATTTTTCTTTTTTAATCTTTTTATGATTATGTGCTATTTTTTATTTTATTTTTATTCTCATATCACTGCTCTTTTTTGAGAATCCACTACGGTCTCAAAACCCACTTGGACAATGATAGATAACTTTTTTTTTTCCGATGATAGAATTAGAGATGAGATCAAATCTTATAGAACAATAAGAAGGCGGGGGATGCATTGAATGATAGAAGAACGAGTTAAAGACAGAATCTTTAGAAGTAAAACCAATGAAACGAGTTATACCCCCAGCCCAAGTTTTTGATTTGACACCGAAAGCAGATTGAAGCCCACCATACAAAAAAATAGACTTATTTCTAACGGCGCCTACCTTCCATATATAAAGACGTCGTGCAGTGACAATTCAAACAAAAGTATTGTGATATTCTGATAGACGTCCCGAACTTTTGATAACAATGATGGCGTTTGGAAATTTTAAGCTGGGAATAAGAAACGCATTATTATGCTGCCGAAAATCAACCGCTGTTGGGTTTCAGTTTTTTATGACTTTCAAAAACGCGTACGTCAAAGGATGGCAACCGTATCCAATAAATTCATACATTTATTCAAATTCGTTCGTCAAAATCCGTTTGCCGCTCATAATTTTGGGAATTACGGGTGGGTGTAAAATTATAAATTAAAACTCGTATCAGGTTGTGGTTGGATTTTGTATTAATTAAAAATCTTATGGATATTTGTAAAATTTATATTTTTTTTAAATATATGTAATTTAATTTTAATTAAAAAATATTTAAATATAAAAATAGATAAAATAAATAAAAATAAAGTATAAACATATGTGTAAGTTATAATATATTTAAACCTTGATTAAAATCATAACATAAATTAAATAGAAATATATAATAATGCACGAGTTATTATGTACTTATTATAATTTTGTATGAATTATTATTCTTTAACTTAATGTGTGGATTATTTCATTATTATAATTTTGTTATTCGGATTAACATTTAAAAAGTGTTATTCTTTAGAAAATATTAATCTTAATTATTATTGTAGGATCATGTTAGATGAGTGCTAACGAAATTAAGATTTTAACTTTTAAAACTTGTATTAAATGAGAATATGAAATGATAATTATTATTGGTGCAGTGGTATTACTTTTAGATATTAGTTTGTGATTTTTTAATGGATTTATGTATTTCATATTTAAATTTAGAAATTTATGATGGTTTAATGTTTAAATTTTAATTATTCATATACATTGATTAAATTTAGAATTTAGTATGTTATATAAAACTTTAATTATTATTATAAATTTAAATATTGAACATTGTGATTTTAAAAGTGAAAACCTGCAAAAAATTCGTTTGGTAGCATTATAGATTTAGTAATTATCAAAATCCGCTGTGAGCGGATTTTCTTTAAAAAATTAAAATCCTTTAAGGGTTGTAAGTGGATTTAATAATTTAAAATTTGTGCGAATGTGAGTTTGATAATGGCAAACCCGCTACGGGCGTTGTCCATTGCCATCCATACATATGACTTTCATTTTATCCCAAAAAAATAATAATAATAGAATCAAATAGATTTTGTAAAAGAAAATTTTATTAAATTAAAAAATAAAAGATACACCAATCAAGGGATATAATGAGCTTTACCGCTCATTATTTCGAGTAAAAAACAAAACAAATACGATACATGAATACACAAATGTAAAAAAAAAAAAAATATATATTTCCCGGTCGATATCCCAAATTTTGTGTAATTAATTGCACACATGGGGATGGAAAATTTCAAGTAGAAACTAATATCTAGCAGCATACTCCGCTCATTCTATTTCAGATGGCTGCTGGGAGTAATTGATGGGAACAAGGACGAGAGGTGTCTTTTTACAGTTCGTAAGACTCTGACCAGTTGACTCCTCCATGTTCAAATCTCCTTCCTCCATTCCGTTGGGCAATTTCCAGTTGAAATTATACAGGAGATTTGCAAGTGCAAGCTCCACCGTTAGTGTTCCCATTTGAATCCCAGGACAAATTCTACGACCACCTCCAAATGGTAAAAACTCAAAATGTTGCCCTTTAAAATCAACCGAGTTATCAATGAACCTTTCCGGAAGGAATTATTCAGCTTTGTTCCAATACTTGGAATCTCTTCCAATTGCCCAAACGTTAACTTGCAACAATGTTTTAGGATTAATGTCATAACCCATTACCTTACAGTGCGAGATAGTTTGTCTTGGAAGAAGCAGTGGGCCAGGTGGGTGCAATCTCAGAGTCTCTTTGATTACCAACTTGAGGTACTGAAGTTGATTCATGTCGCTTTCTGCAATGCTTCCTTTATTCCCAATGCATTTTCTGACTTCATCTTGTGCTTTATTCATCACCCTTGGATTCCTAACCATCTCTGTCATTGCCCAGGTCACAGTAACTGTACTGGTGTCTACTCCAGCCAAGAATAAATCCTGATTTAATTTCCAAAAATAAGAAGTTCAATTAGGAGCTGCATGCAGTCAGTCTAGTGAGTAATGACTTGCAAAAAATGATGAAGAATGGAAAATTAATTGAAGGTGCAGTGGTTACCATGAGTACGGCCTTAATATGATCTTTTGTGATTTGGTGAGCGTCGTGAGGAGAATTAGCTTGATCCCTCTCAATTCGCAGCATGACATCGATGATGTCTTCGTGCTCTTGTTTTGTCGTCGTCTCAGCTTTAGTCAGATGATCTTTGATTACCTGTTCGAAGAAAGAATCCAATTCCTGCCAAATGCTCTGAATCTTTGCATGGTAACCAGTAAACCAGTCAACGATCCAACCAAAATACGGAAAACATTCCTCTGCAGTGAAGCCTCCTCCCACAGACATAGCTGCTGCGATCAATTCATGAAATTTATGATTATCAAAATGACTCCCTTGAAATCTCTTTCCGAAAGCCATTCTAAATAGTATACTTCCAGATAGAGCAAACATCTTTTGAGAAAGATCAACCGGACTAGCAGAAGATGATGCTTGGGAGATGGAATTCACAATTGAGGCAACTTCTTCTTCCCTAATGAACTGAAACGACTGCACCATCTTATGGCTGAAAAGCTCCATAACACATAACTTGCGCATCTGTCTCCAATGATCACCATACGGGGCAAACGCAACGTCCAAATAGTTATATGAAAGCTTCTCGACGCCGGTTAATTGTGCTTTGCCGCAACACTCGAGATCGTGAACTTTCAAGACCTCTCTTGCTGCCTCTGCAGAGGAGACTACAACATAGGGTATACGACCGAGTTTGAGGTGCATAACTGGCCCGTACTTTCTGGACAGTCTCAATAAAGATTGGTGAGGCAGCTTTCCAAGTTGTAGTAAATTGCCAAATATTGGAAGCTTAGGAGGCCCTGGTGGAAGCTGCTGCTGCTTTTTTCGAGTTTTCTTCATGTTTTTCAGGATAAGCAATAGAGGAATCAGAAGAAGAGGGAGCCACATGGTGGTTACAAATGTGCAGAGAGCCATAATCTATTATCAATTTGAGTTTCTAAGTTGCTCGTCAAACGAGCTAGCTTTTCTGTATTTGTAACCCAAGCAGCTGGCCGGATGCAGATAGAGACGTTTCAGAGTTAATTTCATTTTCAGTTCCTCGACTTGGTCGATCAGTCAGTGTCTTGACAATTTAGTTTGATACTTGATATACGTAATTTCCATGCACCTGCATCAAATTCGAGTGCTTGCGCTTTTGAATACTTTTAATGTTAAGCTTCCTAATTCCTATTGGTTCTGATACCTGCATCAAATTTAGTACACGTGCCCTATTAACCACCTTCTTTTTTGCCCCTTTTTTTTAAATTCTATTAAATACTTACTAAATCACTGCAGAGTAGCTTCGTAATGTTTACATTTCGGAGGCTCCGTGGAAAATTCATGGCAACCCTTGTGATCCGACGAATTGTCGTCGTTTAATATACGTCATGTATCGGATTCGTCATCTCGTTTAAGGTCAAAATTTCTTTATTTATATTTTCAGTTTTAAAATACTAAAGTGCACCGATTTCAAAGATTGATTACCTTTTTTTCTTTTATAGGCAAAGATTGATTACCTTAATTATATCAAAAACTCAGCATCATTTTCAAGGCCATTAAACTATCATTCTTTATTCCTCTTAAATTTGAAAACAACTTTATCTGGTTCTTAACTTACAAAGATCTGGATTCAGTTTAGTTGCTTTTTCCTTCACTTCTTCAATTCTCAAACTCTTTTAAGGGATGGCAACAATCCCCGCGCCCATTTGAAATTAACTCAAAGGAAAAAGTATTTTATTATAATAAGACCTAAGGCAAACTAAATTCAGATAGGTTATTATTCTTTCAATAATTTGGTTCACATTTTTTTAACACTTTTGCTATCATAAATGAAGATTTTTAAATCAGATTTTGGAAAATCTGTGGTAGATTTATAATAATTAGAGTCATTTAATTTGCGCAAATAAGTATTTACAAATAGTAAGTTTAGAGCTACTTAGAACTATAAGTTTTAGTGATTTATAACTTTATATGATAAATTATAAATGAAAAAAATCTTTGACCCTAGAATATCTTATTTACCACGTGTCAATAAATCTTGAAGAGATTAGGAAAAATTAGATCAGGAGAGGATTTCGATCATTTTCCACATATACATTATTCTGATTTTGATGAAAAAATATATATATATTATTAATTCCATTAGAGTTAGATCAAAAATTATTTTAAATATAAAATGTTGATCATTTTTAATCAAAATATTAAAATTTGATTAATATATTAATTAAGATACAAATTAAAAATCTCATCTAAATAAATATGGCGTCACTCTTTTATCAAGTATATATATGCTTTGATCAACCAACCATATTTCAAAATTGAAATTTCTGCGCACATTGATCAAGTCAACTTGACATTTGAAATACTTGTTAGGCTGCTGGATTGGACTTGTTAGTCTCATCTTCACACAACGAGTCTACGGCGCATAATAAGAAAACCAGAAACCCAGAAATTTCTTGGACTTGTTAAAAATCTATTAATTTGATTGCAAAACAATCTGCCACGTGCCTTCGATATAATTAATTAGACACCCGCCGTTGTTTCTGGGAAAATAACATAAAAAATAGAAAATAAGCGAGCACCCTCATGCACACATACTGCCATCAGTTTTTATGAATTATGTAAGAAACGTTTTTGTGACAGAAATTATTATAATCAACCTCGGTTCTATCGGCAGCCCGGCGGCTATATTTTTTAACAATAATCGATTGATTAAAGAAAGTAAAGACTACGTCGTGTAATGCTAAATATAATCTATTGTGGTTAATTTAATTTAATCGGTGATAAAGAATTAAGACGCTTGCCATATGAAAAATTTTGTTAAGGTCAGTGGAATGGAGCTTCCTAGCTAGTATTGGTTACAAGGCGGCTCTCCAATTGATTGTATATATACTATTCAATATTATCTATTGAGAAACGAAACGAACCACACCATCGTTATTTCTGTACATCAGATGAACCCTAAACAATGAGCATCTTAGAAAGAAATTCAAGATGTGTACGCTTGGAGATAATTGGAAGATTAAAATGTATCTATGCATGTTGTATCTTTACTGCTGAGCTTGAAAGTCGTCTATTCTGACTTTGGAAAAATTACTTGATTCTATACAACAATCACGGGGAAATTGAAAGATATTAGAGGACCAATTTTTATCTACTTAGTATGAATTGATAATTATGCCACAAGTAGTATTTCAGAACCGACCATGCCTTATTTCAAGCAAAGATTATTCTGATGCCCGCCATCATCATTTTATCATTAAATGTTACAATCTATAACATCTGATTTGATATTCCAGTTAGATTTAGTAATTATATCGACCATCTCAATTATATTATGATGATATGTTAAGTGAAATGTTGTATTTGGTTTGTCAAAAATGCATTTACACCCATATTTTAACTAACCTGATCTAATGATATAATCTAATGTGCCTCCGAGCTCAAAGATTCACATCCAATAATATATCATAATCTAAATAAAACAAAACAAAATAATTCATAATTCTCACCAAACTCAAATAATATAAGATAGAAAATAAGCTTTTCTAATTTAATTATACCTCTAATTATTTATATATAAAGAGGTCATCGCTCAAGCATATCTGGAAGGATAAATAGGTATATTAGAGAAGAGATAAAATAGCTTTCAAGCATATTCTATTATTCTTTCTCTTACTATTTATTTGTTATTATGTCATTCTTAATTTATAACTTAAGCATCGAATGGTATACATCGATAAGCAACCCGTGGTGAGTTATTGTTTTATAGAATTCTAACTACCAAGCTTTTTACTCTCAACAATAGCAAATCCAAATGACATCAAACTCTCTCACATCTCGTTTTTCAAGTAAAATAAATTTTCCCAACTCTTATTATTGGGCTAAATTTTTGGTATCAACAAAATATTTTTGATTCATTCCCAAGTTTGTTAGGGCCATTTACTAAATGGTATATCTATTCTCAAAAATTAAAAAAAAAAAACTTTTGGACGAAAGAATTAAATCATTAGTTTTAAATTCAAAATTTTCTGTGGATGTGAAATTATAATTATAGTGCTGAGTGGAGGCATCCAAATTTATTTTTGGTTAATAAAAATAAATAAATAGCCTAAGCCTAATAGGATAAATTTATTCTTACATACATAATCACTTATTATTGAGTTGTATTGTTATTTCTTTATACATAACAAAGATGATCAATGTAATTAACAAAGTGCATTTACATGTTGTGGTAAAATACTTCATTGTTAAATACAAATGACAATGACCAAGAGAATGTTATGGTACATTCCTATTAACATGATTTTTAGAACGCTGCTAAAGATGAAACGTTTAAAAATGTGTTTAACATTACACATTGTCGTTGGACCTATGAAATCCGCCATAATAAAAAATCTATCATGAAAAAATTTATTTTACAATCTGCCATGAAATATGTTGTTGTAGGTCAACTTTTAATAATGTATGAGGTTTGAATGTTGTTAAATACCATATTTTACAACACACATAACACATAAGATACTAAATTAGTGTTGTCTTATCTATTTTTTCTCATAGAGAATTATGACACAAATGTACTCGTATTTTTAGAGCCAACCATGCCGTATTTCAAGCAAAGAATTTTCTTATGCTTGCCTTCATCAGTTTATGATTAATGTTGCAATTAGATTTTGTAATCATATGATATTCAAATTAGATTTAGTAATCATATCAATTATATATCTCAATTACATTATGATGATATGTTCAGTAAATATTATAATTGTTTGGTCAAAAATCTCTTTTAATTCATTTGCTAAAGTTTGTAAGGGCTTTTTACTAAATGGCTTATCTGCTGAAATATTACTTAATTAAGTAACTATTAAGTCTACCATACTCCTTGTACGTACATATACAATTTTTTTTTGTTTTATAACGTGAAACCAGTCAATACTCCATAATACAATGCTCAAAATAACAAGATAAATATTGTAAAAATTCTTCCATTTATATAAAAGAACTGTTTAGGGAAGAAATTAGAGTGACCTCGAGCAGATTACTATAACCAGATAGTTATTTGATGAGCTCAAACAGAGCAACTCGATCAGGTGGTTATCTAGCTAGTTCAAGAACATCATCTCGACCAAGAGTTTATCTGTAAACTCGATCAGATTGTTATCTAGAGAGCCTGAACGGATTATCTTGACCAGTTGAATAGATCATCTGAGACAAAGCACCTCGACCAGGTGAGCGGATCATCTGGAACAGAGCACTTCGATCAGGTGAACAGATCATCTGGAGCAGATCACCTCAACCAGGTGAGCAGATCATCTAGAACAGATCACTTCGACTAGGTGAGCAAATCATCTGGAACAGAGCACCTCGATCAGGTGAACAGATCATCTAGAGCAGATTATCTCAACCAGGTGGACAGATCATCTGTAGCAGATCACCTTGACCAGGTGAACAGATAATCTAGAGCAGATAACTGCCTGATAATTTTGAGCAGAACACTTCAACCAGGGGATAATTCTAATTATCTCGACCAGATATGTATAATAAATGATAATTATTATGGTCATTATTATGATAAATGATATTATGGTTATTATTTAAGTGATCATTATTATGTTTATTATGGTGCTCATTAGTACATTAACTATTATAATTATGGGGGTTACAACAATTATAATCATGGGAGTTATGATAATTATGATTATTTATTTGGATTAATTTATTTATTTTGGGGGATCTCTTCTATGGAAAAAAAGACTCTTCTCATTAAAGAAAACAAATCATTTTTCTTGTTTATCAGACTAGGAAAAACTCTCAACTGAAAGACAATAAGAATTAAGTCATTAGGTGCGTGGCAGAAGTTTACCTGCAAAAGACCCGATTACTGACTTGAGCGTCAGAAGGTTCACACTGGAAAAACTTCCGACGCCTCTGACCGTCTTATGAGATTTTAGGTAATAAGCGACAATTTGCAAACATTTGCAGGCGTCCATAGTGACTGGCAAGCCACTTCCCTAAAAATAAATTCAATGATGATGCTGAAGTCTGATTCGGTAAAGGGATCTGCTCGAGATCACAGTGACAAGATTTTCGGCATCAACATTTGGCGCCGTCTATGGGGGTCAGTACAAAGAGTCATAATTGTCTATACTAATTTGGATATGATCGAAGCAAAAGTGATTAGCATATGTGCTTGAGAAATTATTGCTGAAGAGCCAAAAAATAAAACACAAACCCATGTAAAAAGATTAAAAGCTATAAGACCTTGAACTGATAAGAGTAGTTTAACGTTACTTCAGTTAGTAAAAGATTAGAAGCTTGTAGGTAAGGCATAAAACCTTAAACTGATAAAAGTTACTTGAATTTACCCAAATTAGTGAATGGTTAAAAGACTTGAAGTCTCAGAACCTGCTCGAGGCGAGACGAAGAGCCAAGCAAAATCAAAGATGGCCCGAGCAAAACAAGCTCCTGAATTAAGCTAAGGCTAGAAGTCTCAAAGCCTGCTCGAGGTGAGACGAAGAGCCAAGTAAAGTCAGAGATGGCTCGAGCAAAATAATCTCCTAAATTAAGCTAAGGCCAGAAGTCTCAAAGCTTGCTCGAGGCGAGACGAAGAGCCAAGCAAAGCCAGAGATGGCTCGAGCAAAATAAGCTCTTGAATTAAGCTAAGGCCAGAAGTCTCAAAGCCTACTCGAGACGAGACGAAGAGCCAAGCAAAGTTAGAGATGGCTCGAGCAAAATAAGCTCCTGAATTAAGTTAAGGCCAGAAATCTCAAAGCCTGCTTGAAGCGAGACAAAGAGTCAAGTTTAGCCAAAGAAAGGCTCGAGCAGATTAAGCTCTAATAAAATACATAAAAGTCTCAAACCCTAATCAAGGCGAGATAAAAGTAAATTTTTTTGCTAAAGCTTGATTAATTCAATCAGGATTAAGCTCTTGAAAATACTTTTAAGTCAAATAAAAAAGCTTGAGTACTCAAAGTCTGCTCAAGGCGAGATAAAATTCAGAGTTTATTAATCTCGCTCAATCATATTAAATCGAGTAGACGATCAATTGTGAATAAATTCAGAAGTAAATAAAAGAATTTAAGTCTCAAAACTTGCTCTATATGATTATGCAAGCAGAAAAATAGAAAAAGGCATGTAAAGTTCTTGTCTGTAATGATGCTAATTTAAATAGCCTGAACTAAGTCACCTTGAGATCACTTTAAACTTTATATAATTTCTATTCCTAATTCGTTAAAACTCTCAACACTAGAAACTAGAAGACTGGTATTTAGTGAAGAAATCAGAGTGACCTCAAGCATACTACCATGACTAGATAGTTATTCGATGAGCTCAAATTGAGTACATCGACAAGGTGGTTATCTGGCTAGTTCGAGCACATCATCTCGATCAAGAGTTTATCTGTGAACTTGACTATATTGTTATCTAGAGAGCCTGAACAAATTATCTTGACCAGGTGAACAGATCATCTAGAGCAGAGCACATCGACTAGGTGAACAGATCATCTGAAACAGAGCACCCCGACCAGGTGAGCGGATCATCTGGAATAGTACATCTCGACTAGGTGAACATATTATCTGGAGCAGATCATTTCGACCAGGAGAGTAGATCATCTGGAACATATTGATAGAAGTAGTAATTGCACCTTAGAAAATAGAAATAATCTAAAACAACTCATTATAAATACTATGTTGACCTAATATATGTTAGATATTTAATCCAATATTGTTGGATCTTAATCAAAATTTTAGGCTTATATGTGAATAATTATGTATTGCAAATTATCATATAAGATTAAACCCAACTAAAATTTATCTAATTACATTTTCGGTAATTAGGACTTTAATATATATAAGGTGTAGACTTTTAATGTGTAGAGACATAATGATATTCTAATTCTATGATGAGCAGAATTAGGAATACCTAGTGATAATAGAAAATGTTATCTATATAAGTGATTATCGTCCCTAGGTCACACGTATCTTTTCTATTCTTTTTTATATCCCATCATCAGAAAGAATGGATAGAGAAATTAAATAGATCTCTAGAATATATGTGTTGGTCTAAAAGACCAACTATACTACCGTAGAGGATAATTCAACATTATAAATTTAGGTATATTTTATTATTAATTTTTGGTGATGTAATATGAATATTCTTGTTTTTAAACTGATTGATTTCACCATAAGATTTAATTATTTTAATAAGTAGTATCAGAACCTCTTTATGTTAAATCATTGATAATCAAATTTATTTTTATTAACGATTGAATTTTTAGAGTTCTTAAATTTAATAATTTCACTATCATTAAGTTTACGAACAAATTCAAAATTAAAATTCTGAATATTTTAGAAACATGAATATTTGGTTTATATATATTTATATTTTTATTTTATGGTTGGATTAAGAAAAAAAGTTCGGGCTATTGTAGTTTCATGGTCGTGGCATGTGCTATTACTTTGAAACAATGCAGAGGCTGCAGCAAAGAAAAGAAAAATTATGGTTAGGGTTTATGACTTATATCACGAAGGTCCATCATATTTAATTAAAAAAGTTTTTGGATATAATAAGTAGAAAAGATTTTCATATAAGTCCTAAATTTATTTGGGCTTAATAAAATTTAATTTTAAATCCATTAGAAGTTAGGCTTAATAGATTATAATTTAGAGTTGAAATTTAACCCAAAAAAAATTAGATTTTTTTTTTTATTTGAAGCTAGTTCAGGATTCAGTTCGGGCCAACCTGAACTGGTCCAACCCAAAATGATCAATAGTTGACTGTCAACAGTCACTTGTCAACTGTTAACTGTTGATCGATCAATAGTCAACTGTTAACTATTGCCTTTGATTTGAATTTTTTTTGTTGACTAGTCAACGGTCAACAATTGACTGTTGCATTTTACCCAAAATTTTTTATTTTTTGATAATTTTTTTACAAATTTAAATTTAAATATTAGTATAGTAATATATATTTTAAGATAAATTAATTGAAGTAACATGTCAACAAAGTGACCTATCTTGTGAAAATTAATTTATTGTAGAATATAAATGACTTGTGTATACGTAATTTCTGTAAATCTCGATCGACACAAAAGAAGTACCATATTTGATAGATTTTCATATGCATCTGCGGTAAAACACGTGATGATTATTTAGTTTTATATGTGAATAATAAATCGGCCCAAAGGAAGATTTATTATTTGACATGTCTTTATTATCAGTGTTTAATTACTGTACCAAGATATCATTTACAAGTTAATATTTTGTCCAAAGATGAAATATTAATGGATTGCTCGATATCTTGAGATGAAGTTTATCTTTATTTGAATTTAATTTTGTTTTAAGACTAATGAGAGCTTATTTTGTTTGTTTGTTATTTTCTAGATTCAGTTATGTTTACAGCTAATATTACTACCAACATCAATTCAAATTATATACTAAATGGCTCAAACCTCAAGTTATGGTAAGAGAACCTCTTAATAGGTCTCGTAGTTATAAATCTGGATCTTACGTTAAGGGTTAATTCTCCCCTAACTCTTATGGATGCGAGAACTTTTGATAACAAGAAGGATTTAGATAGGTAGGAGAAATTATATCACATGCGTATGATGATCATGAAGAAGGTCATTCTGGAAGCATTCAGGGACTCTATATTGAAAAGAGGCTTGTCAAGAACGACAAGGCTGAAATAGATACGCTCTTGACAAATCTAATTTCAATGAAGCATACAAGTAAAAACAATATTAAGGAGTACATTATGGAGATGTCTCATTTTACTTCTAAGTTGAAAGCTCTTAAACTTGAACTTTCTAAGGATTTACTAATTTATTTAGTCTTAATATCCTTACCACCACAGTTTAACGAGTTTAAGGTGAGCTATAATTGTCAAAAAAAGACTTGGTCTTTGAATGAGCTCATATCACATTATTTTCAATAAGATGATAGGTTAAAGAAAAATAAGGTAGAAAATGCTCACCTAACGTTTACCTCTAAAGGCAAGAACATGGGAAAAAAGAGGAAGAAGAATAAAAAAGTTACAAATACAATACCTCAAAAGAAACAACAAAAGAAACTATGTGATTTGGAAGGTGTTGGTTGTTTTTTCTATAGAGATGGAGGACATAAGAAGAAGCATTACAACAACCATAACGCATGGCATGCCAAGAAAGGTATGCTTCTTAATTTATTTTGTTTTGAGATTAATTTAATTTCGGTGTCTAGACACACATGGTGGATAAATTCTGGTGCAATCACTCACATTAGTGTGTGTGTCTATGTGAATGATAGCAAAACAGTAAAAGTTGAAGCAATTAGAAAATTTATATTATTATTGAAGACTAGATTTTATTTAGATCTTAATGAAATATTTATTGTTCTATCTTTTAGACGGAATTTGATTTCCATTTTCTTAGGACAAACCTAGTTACTTGTTCATTTGGAAATAAAAGAAGAAATTCAGTTTATTTCATGATTCAAAATTAATTGGTTCCAATTCTTTATCAGGCAATGACAATATTTATTTAATTAATATGATTACTTCATTTAATGAATCTTTGTAATTGAGTATGTGAGGTATAAAGAGAAAATTAGCCAATGAGAATTTGGTTGCATTATAGCATAAGAGATTGGGTCATATCTCCAAATGGAGAATAAAAAGACTTGTGTCAAACTAATTCTCAACCCCTTAGATTTTATAGATTTTGATATTTGTGTTAGGTGTACAAAGGAAAAACAAACCAATAAGAGGAGATTTGAAGCTAATGGGATTTTGGACATCTTAAAACTCATACATACAAATATTTGTGTGTCATTCCCTATACCTGCTTGGAATAGTCAACAATATTTTATAACGTTCATCGACAATTTTTTTAGATATTGCTACATATATCTCCTTCATGAAAAATCAAAAATTTTAAGGCTAAAATTGATAATAAACTAAATCAAAGAATCAAAAGCATCAGATCTAACCGTAGTTGTGAGTACTATAGTAGATATGATGATTCAAGTGAACAATGTCCAGAATTATTTGCTATGTTCCTAAAGGAATATAGTATCGTCTCATATTATATTATGTCAGGTTCACCCACTATGAATGGTATTGTTGAAAGATGAAACAAGATGCTTAAAGATATATTGAAGAGTATAATTCGTCATTATACTTTACCTGAATCACTATAAAGAGAAGCACTTAAGATTACAACATATATCTTTAACAAGGTTTCAACAAAAGTAACTACTAAAACTCTTTACGAACTTTGGACATATAGGAGGCCTAGTCTAACACATTTGCATTTTTGGGGACGTCTAGTTAAGGCAAGGTCTAATGAAAAGAAGTTGGATGTTAGAACGGTAAGTTGTTATTTTATTAGATACTCTGAATGATCCAAAGGGTACAAGTTTTATAATCCCACAATTAAATCAAGTTTTGAGTCAGGAAATGTAAAGTTTTTTTAGAATGTTAAGTTTGCAATAAGAGATACAGTTAGAGACTTTGTCTTTGAACAGGGATATGTTAATATTCCCACATGTATTATTGGCATTGATCAATGTCTCGTTCTTGACTTTATTCAAGATACATCAGATCAAGATAATGTTGACAAACCACCCATACCATATATTGTTCTAGAAGAACAAACTATACCACCTCAAGAACTTATGCCATTAAAGAGATCTACTAGAGAAATGAGAAGTGTAGTGTAGATGATTATATTGTATTTCTTCGATAACATAAGTAACATATTGGAGTGATGAAAGATGATCCAATCAATTTTCATCAAGTTATAGAATGTTCTAACTATCAAAAGTAGATTGATATCAAGAATGAGAAAATAAAGTCCACAAAAGATAATAACGTATGAGATCTTATCTCATTGTTAGAAGGTGCGAAACTTATTGATAGTAAATGGATATTTAAGACCAAGAAGGATTCGAAAAACAATGTGGAGATGTATAAAGCGCCTCTTATCTAAAGGCTTTACATAGAAAGAATACATTGATTATAAAGAAAAAAAATTCTCTCCAGTTTCTTCGAAAGACTTCTTGAGGGTTATAATGACATTGGTAACACATTTCAATCATGAGTTACATCAGATAAATGTGAAGACAGTGTTTCTCAATTGTGATATTGATGAAGCTATCTATATGGTGCAGCAAAAAAAATTTGAGTCAGAAGACCCAAAAAATATGGTTTGTAAACTTAAAAAATTCATATATGGGCTCAAGCAAGCATCTTGACATTCGTATTTCAAGTTTCATTAAATGATCACCTCGTTCGATTTTGAGATAAATTTGGTCGATAATTGCATATACTATAAGTTATGTAGGGGTAAGTATATTTTTTTGATTTTATATATCGATAAAATTTTACTTGCCAGCAACGATATAGGCTTACTGCATGACACTAAGAGATTTCTTACTAATAATTTTGAGATGAAAGATCTTCGTAATGCTTCTTTTGTATTAGGCTGGATCGCTTCCTAGGTATTCTTGGATTACCACAAAAGAGTTATATCGAAAATGTTATCAAGAGATATAACCTGCAAGATTGTAAACCAAGTGATACTCATGTGGCTAAGGGAGACAAGTTTAGTATCAATCAGTTCCCTAAGAATGATTTTGAAGAAAATAATATGCAAAAGATTATTTATGCTTCAGTAATAAGAAGTCTAATAGATACTCAGGTTAATATGCAATCAGATACTGCGTATGTTACTGAATACTGGGTATAGGGGTGGGCGTTGTCCGGTTCGGTTCGGTTCGTATACCGAACCGAACCGAACCGAAACCGATTGGTTCTCAGAAAATTGATTCGGTTCGGTTCGGTTCGGTTTTAAAATTCGGTTCAGTTCGGTTCGGTTTGGTTCGGTTCAATATTATCTGAATTTTGTAATTTTGACCTAATGTTACTGAATTTTACAATTTTAACCTGATTTTACTAAATTTTACAATTCACACTTATATTAATTAGCAACTACACATACATTACACTCTACACACGTAATAAACAAATACAAAGTCCTCAAATCGAAAGCAAAATAATAAAAGTCACAATATGAAATAGTAACAATTAACAAATACACCTAAATTTAAAATCTATTACAAGTTATAAATTCATAACCACTTAAAAAAAAAATTACAAGTCCAGTAATCGATAAAAAAAGTTCACCATAGCAGATAAAGCACAACTACATCCACCATTCATATCACCTACATAAAAATTCAAAGTGAGCCAAACACTCAATAATTAAAATAGATAAAATAAAATGATTTAATAATTAATAACTAATAAATAAATTTATATAATTTTTATTACCTAAAAGTATTTATGTTGAACTTCAATTTTCACATTGTCGCTGACATAGCAAGTCGGTCACCCGTTGTTGATTTGCGAAGTTCTATATAAAAATAATAATAATAATAAAATAAACAAAGTTCATATTACTAAAAAAATAAATTAAAATTCAACAAATTGCATAAGGTTCATATTACTCAAAATATAAAATTAAATTAAAATTAAAATTAAAATCAAAATTAAACAAATTTTATAAGATTCATGTTACATTAAAAATAAAATAAAAGTAAAATTTTACAAAACATACCTTCTCCAAGTTGATCCATAAATTCATTGTCTTCAACTAATTTCCACCAGTGACAATTGTTTCTGAATCATTTTCATTATCATCAACTTCATGCTCAAAATCATCAGCTACGCAATTTAGACATCTAAAATCAAATAAAAAAATAAGTAACCTCCTTTTCCTTAACAAATGTTTAGTAATAAACATCATAACCTCCTTTTCCTTAACAAATGTTTAGTAATAAACATCATAAAGGCACACAATCTAATAATAATAAAAACAAGTAACTACAATGCATTACCTCCTTTTTCTTGGCGAAATCCTGGAATTAGTGGTCTCGAACGAGTTAAATTTGTTAAAACCTTATCAAATACTCTTTGTGTTGCATCGACGAGCATCGCCGATCAAGTCCACACTTACCTAACAATTGAACATAAGGAGAATCACAAATGAGGTCTTAACTAAATCATGACTCGAGCAAAATAGTCCAACAATTATCATTGCCATAGTTTTTCTTAAACTCGGAAAATAATTTGCCTAATTTTTACAATTGAAGGTGCAATCGATGAGCTAAAAAATAAAGCCGTAAATGTACACGCATAAGGCGGATGCGACTTTTCAACCGGTGGTAAACTATGTATAAATGGTAAAAGTCGTAATCGAGGTTAGTTATAAAACGTTTGTGTGTGTGATCACCTAGTTTAATTGATTGGAAAGAAAAATAATAATAAATGTTTGGTTCTTCGCTCTGTAATCAAAATTAATGCTCAACTTTGTCTCATCATCAACTATATCGCATATGTTAATATCAGCAAACAAATGCAAACCTTGGAGCCATTTATCAAAGTTTCTAATACCTTTTCAATTCTACACCATAATTGTAATTTACGATGATTGATATTTATGTAACTAGCAAACCATATAAGTCCAAAGACAGATTCAATCGTGATCAAACCAATATTCAAAGACAGATTGCAAGTCCAAAGATAAATTGCAAAAACTAATATTCAAAACACAAAACACAAAACACACAATCAAACCAATCGTGATCAAGTCCAAAGACAGATTGCAAAAACTAATATTCAAAGTCCAAACCAGTCTCAATACAACAATATTTAAAACACAAAACACGCATATATATGTATACATACCAGAAAATTCAAAAAATAGAAAAAGGAAAAAAATCATTACCGAAAGAAGTATCGCGACAACCAAGTAATGGATTCCCACGAGTCGTGAAAGAAGAATTCGCTCATCACGGTTAGCTATCTCCGTCACCAAGAAATGGGTTTGCACCGTCAAGTAGTACGAGATCGGGCATGGAGAAAAATCAGTGTGTAGGAGAAGCAGCCCAGCTCTAATCGATTGAAACCCTCTCTGTCTCTTTGCCCAAGCACCAGTTGAGGTTTTTCTGGAACCACCAGCAGAGAACGCAGGGGAGGGAGGTGCCGTATATGCTACCCACCCTTGCAGAGGGAAGCCCAGCCGGTCGCTTTCTTGCAGGCTGGACCGCGTGAATCAACTCACGAGCTGTGCAGTAAGGGTGGCGCTGTGCTCGACGACTGGAACTGGAAATTTGGGTGACGGCTGAAGACTGAAGTTTAGGAAATGGGGTAATTTAGGTTTAGGTTTTTTAATTTAAAAGACCGATCATTTATGTCGATTCGGTTTTAATCGAACAAACCAATCGGTTTTAAAAATTTAAAACCATTCGGTTTTTTGTTACAGAACCGAACCGTTTGCCCACCCCTAACTGGGTATATATTTAAGTAATCTACAAGTAAACCATTAGAAGACAACCAAACAAGTCTTGTGGTACTTATAGAGAATGAACAACTATATGTTCATGTATTGGAGGTCGAATCAGCTTGAGATCATTGGGTATATTGACTCTAATTTTGCTAGATGCTAAAATAGTATGAAGTTCACGATAGACTACATCTATATACTAGCTGAAAATGGTGTTTTCTGAAAGAGTGCTAAGCAGTCTATTATAGCCTCTTCCACGATGGCAGCTGAGTTTATAACATGTTTTATGAGGTATCTAATTACGGTATATAGTTGTGAAATTTTGTCACGGGGTTACACATAATAGATCGTATTGATAGGCCACTCAAGTTATTTTTGACAATAAGTCAGTAGTGTTATATTCCAATAATAATAGGAGCTCGAAGAAGTCGAAGCAAATAGATATCAAGTTCGTAGTTGTTAAAGAAATAATTCAGAATTGATAGTTGTTTATAGAGCACGTAAGTACAAACTTTATGATTACGGATCCGCTTACTAAGGAATTAGCATTCAAAATGTTCCATGAGCACACTACTAGTATAGGTGTCATGTCATTTAAAGATATTCAGTTTTATTAGGAGTTTGTAATTTTAGATACTCATATGATATCGACATTTTTTTAGTTATTTCAGTTTATGGTTATTTAAGATTATTTTCTGTAGAAATAAAAATTTGGTTTATTCAAACTCTGATTTAGGTTCAGTTTAATCTCACTACGGTTTAAGGTAGACCAGTTGAAAATAGACATGTTAAGATCATATTACATGAAATTTTCATGCTACATATCCACACCATAATTTATGTCATTTAGTTGTATTATCTTAATGACCATTGATGGGTCGAGTTATGACAGTTATAACAAAAATCGCTTTGATCCTATGTTGATATGATTGATGGATGAGATTAGTTATACATACATTTTGGTAATGACAATAAGGTTAAGCTCATATGGTTATTTTTACAAAATATAATTATAAGGTTTCACATATAACCCAAGTGAGAGATTGTTGGATATTTAATCAAATACTGTTGGATCCTTAATCTAACATTGAGCTTATATGTGAATAGTTATATATTGTAAACTATCATATAATGTTAAATCCAACTAAAAGTATTTTAATTAGGTTTTCGCTAATTATAACTTTAATGTATATAAATAGGGTGTGAGCTTTTAATGTATAAAGATATAATGGTATTATAATTCTATGATAGGTACAATTAAAAATACCTAATGACAATTGAAAATATTTTCTATATAAGTCGTTATAATCCCAATGTCACACATATCTTTTCTATTCTTTCAGGTATTTCATCATCAGAAATAATGTACAGAGAAACTGAAGGAATCTCTAGGATATATATGTTAATCTGTAAGGTCAACCACACGATCCTAGAGTATAATTCAGCGTTATGGATTTAAATACATTTTCACACATTTTATTATTGATTCTTGGTGATACAATACGGATGTTCCTATTTTTAAGGTGATGGATTTCACCATAGAATTTAATCATTTTAACAATATGAATTGAGTAATACACAATGAATTTGACTTAACTATTAAGGAGATAAATTAATTTCAATTATAAGTGGTAAGCTAAAGCATAAAACTTTTGCTCCAACAATATTTATAGTTTACAGTTTAGTAAGATAAAAAAAACTTAACGTGATTAATAATTTTCTTTCTTCCATGTTGAATTGGCATAAACTTGGTAAAATACAGGCTTAGGTCGGGCTATTATCGAACTAGGCCGGGCTCGAGCTAAACCTAAGTTATCACTTTTTTTTTTTTCTAATTGTTGTAAACTTGAAATGAAATAATAATTAACTAGTTTTTATAATCAACATTAAATTAAAGAAAATGAATATTTCAAAATAAAATAAAAAATAATACAAATAAAAGTTTAAAGATTTAATATTTTAATATTAAATTTTTTAATTCAACCACTCTTTTAATTAATTAACGCTTAAGAAAGAGTTTAATATTACAACTTTATATTTTTTGAATTATTATTAATTTATGAAGTAGAAATTTAAGGTTTTTTATATTTTAATTTATAAATTTATTTATTTTTAAAAAAATAGTCTGGCTATATCTAGCCCAAACTTTTTTTTTTTTTTTTAATCTTAAGCTCTTATTTAGACGCTCTCATGAATGCCCAACCCGAATTTTTTTAGCCACTCTAATTGGACATGTTGATCTTAAATTTAACAAGAGGTTTTCCCACCATGCATAAATGTTTATCATATGAGTACATGACATTTGCAGCGTAAACTTTTTGAACTGGAACGTTAACACGTATATCATTAAAATTTAAAAACTTTTTTATTCTGACTATCCTAATGTTTAGAATAACCAAACATGATATCGCTGAGTGATAAGAGGTATTTTGAGGGTGCCAATCGTTCGAACGCCATGCTCAAACTTTAGTTGTCACTTGTAGTAGAAGCCCAAAAAATGGTTCTTGATTTTATTTTATTTTATTTTATTTTTTTGAATGTAAATACTTCTGAATTAATAATTTAATATAAAGAAAATCATGATAACTGTTTTCGGGCTCATCATTTCGTTATAATACGACGTGGCAATCTATTATCTGTAGGATTAATCTGAATTCTAAGATTAATTATAAACAAACTAAAGAGGCTAGGCACTGGTGTTACCCATAAAACATGCAGGTGGACCTCAAATCTACGGTTTTTTTTTTTTACGTGTAATTGCAACCATCAGATTTTTTTTTTTTTTTGGTTTTATCAATAATACAATTTATAGTTACCTATTTATTCCGCGGGGGACTTGCGAAACGATGTCGTTTGATTACTAAGCTAGGGAGCTGTACCCGCCGTTGCTATTGCTGATCATCACTTGCAGAAGCTACTGGACACGGTCACGCTGAAAATGCTTCCGCTTCTTCCAACAGACCGAAAGCAGAGATAAAAGGGCCAAGTCGTGTCAAAATAACTTCATCTAATTCTCTTCATTTCAAAAAATTGATCGGAAATTCTTCGTCAATCCACCGGTTTCCGATGCCGATACCTTCAATTTCTCTCTTCCGTCACAGAGGCCTCGCCGTCACCAACCTCCTCCGCCACGCGTCAACCATCCAGCACCGTCGCTTAACTCACCTCACAATCGTCACCGCAGCGGCCAAACACCAACAACAAAAACAAAAAAGTCATGTAAACAAAAATCACCTCAGAGCCAAACAGCACACTCTCAAAGAATATTCCTCTCTCGCTCCGGTTCTCTCACCAGACAACAAACCTGACCTCACCGAGTCACAAGCCATTGGCACCGTCGCCGCCTCGCAGGCGAACTTCATGCGCGTCATCGTACAACAATCGGAACCTTCTAGAACCTCCGATTGCAATGACAAAACAGGAGTGGAGTTGCTGTGCGTGGTGAGGGCGCTACTGAAGAAGATAAAACGGAGAGTTTTGGTCGGCGACAAGGTGTTGGTGGGGTCCATTGATTGGGTGGATCGTAGGGGCATGATTGAGAATGTGTTTCAACGGAGTACGGAGATTCTGGACCCTCCGGTGGCGAATGTGGATCATTTGCTCTTGCTTTTCTCAATGGACCAGCCCAAGCTCGAGCCGTTTACGCTCACCAGGTTCTTGGTCGAGGCTGAGTCCACTGGGATTCCACTCACGCTCGCTTTGAATAAAGCAGAACTTGTGGATGAAGAGGTTTGAATGTTTGTTCCTATAATCCTATTTGATTTTTTGACCCCGCCTATTTCTATTCTTTAAGTTTGGTTTCTGTTTTATATTATGTAGATGTAGCTTCTGGTAGATAATAATGAAATGTGAACATATGACTCACTTTTGTAGTTTTGTTTGAGATAAATAGGCTTTAATTCTTGTTACGGTAAACATTAATCAAACTTTTTTCCCCCCTTGGGATTAAATATGATAACAATCTAATGTAACTTATGGGTTCAGACCTGTCTCTCAAATGGCATTTGATTTAATTACATATATAAAAAATGTCCAGCTATCTAGGAATAATTTAGTGAGTGTTTTGATATTGTTCGAAGTGTTTTCGAATAAGTACAAGCACTTTTGTCAATGAAAGTTCTGTTTGGAGAAGATATACTCAACGTAAGTTTTGAAAGTATTTTTCTGAATTAAAGAAAACTTTTGAAGTTCTATCTGAAGAAGAAGCACCAGCATAGGGTTCTTACAAAGAGCTTATAAACCTTTTTTGGTCTGGCTGAGGCACTACCACCAGAAAAATAAGTACTCATTTTCTTCATTGTAAATCATGTTATAATCCTTCCCTACTCTCTTAAGGTCCTGTTAATAGTAATACTACAACTTTTTGTCCTTGCAGATCCTGAATACATGGAAGTCTAGGCTGCATACTTGGGGCTATGACCCACATTTTTGCAGCGTTGAATCAAATCTTGGACTTGATTCTCTTTCACAACATTTGAGAGATCAAACAACTGTGATTGTGGGTCCAAGTGGAGTTGGAAAGTCTAGTCTTATTAATGCTTTGAGAAGCAGTCCCCATGCATCAGATGCAGCAGATGTGGATAATTGGTTTGAACCTGTGGGGTTTGCCTCATACTGCTCCATTACTTTTACTTTTATTTTATTTCTTTCTCTCATTGAATCAATTTTGTACATGTGCTGCTTTCAGATTTTAGGTAGCAAGTGGTTTGCAGATCAGCGTGTTGGAGAAGTTTCAACAAAGAGTGGCAGAGGCAAACATACCACTCGCCATGTTTCATTGCTTCCATTATCTGGAGGGGGTTATCTTGCTGATACTCCTGGCTTTAACCAGCCTAGTTTAATGAAAGTGACTAAGCAATCTCTTGCACAAACTTTCCCAGAGGTTTGTGCAGTTGGCCTGTTGAATATGATTCATATGCTTCATTAATTTTACTTTATAATTATGTGCATCAAACTTGTAGACGGCTCTTCTTTTTGATTTTCTCATCAGATTCAAGAAATGCTTAGAGCCAATGAGCCTGCAAAATGCTCGTTCAACAACTGTTTGCACCTTGGTGAACCAGGGTGTGTTGTGAAAGGGGATTGGGAAAGATATCAATACTACTTTCAACTTCTTGATGAGATCAGAATCAGAGAGGAGTTTCAGTTGAGGACATTTGGAACGAAAAGAGAGAGCGACGTGAGGTATGCAAAATCAGATATGATGTCAGTTTATATATTAAAAATAACGAATGCTTGTTGAACCAGTAGTTGGATGTATTTGGGGTTTAATTAGTTTGTAATGGTCAACAACATTGAGAGGTGGGTTGAAAGAATGTTGGAAAATAGCAGAACATTTCTGGTTTAGTGACTGTATCCCAAATCTTGATATGTTGCAGGTATAAGGTGGGAGACATGGGTGTCCAGCAAGCTGAACCACGATTGGAGCCTAAGAAGCATAGAAGACAGTCTCGCAAGAGAATCAATCAGTCAATACTAGACGAGTTAGATAAGCTGGATGATGATGACAACAATGACGAAATAGACCTGGAAAATGATCCCATTGTTAGCGCTATAAGGAATGAAAACCAGTAAAAATTGTATATACATATCAACTGAAAAGAAGAAAAAAGAAATGCAAGTATCACTGTAAATGAGTAGTTTCTTGACACCCCCTCCTTTTTTTTGTTTTTTGGGTCACAGTGCCTAAAGTGAACTCACTGTTACAGATTGCAGTCTGATGCTAATCAGATTTGTAAAGGTTTCTTACTTTGGATGGAGTCTAATCCTTGTATAATGGCTGGTATTGAGAGGGCGCCTAAAGCCGATGTCAATTTCTTGGGACATATGTTGTGCTTGACATGCAGTTTTCTTTCATATGCACATATCAAAATTTGTCAGGTAGTGAAGATCTTGAAATGTTTTATTGAATATAGTACTGAAGTTTGTTAATTTCTTCTTAGGTCCAAGGATCTGTCACTAGTATACTCACTAAACTCGTTGATGGCTTATATTTTATTCAAATCATAGCTATGCATGAAAGTAGGATGAATGCAATTTAATTCTGAGGACGGAATTTTTGCTTTACATATTAAGGATGTTACTGGTTTTGAAATTATCAAAGGGGATTCAAGTACAGCAGCAATCTGCGAAGTGGGAGAGTTTGACTTTGCTCGGGAAGCTGTGTGTAAGACTAGTGCCAAACATGTAAATAAGTTGCCTTCTCATTTCCAATTTGGGATTTTCCTCAACTGGATCTCACGTGTAAAATCATTTGAATCGGCAACTCTATAGCAATCCACTTGAATGCTGCCCACTAATGGACCAATGTTATCTTCATGGAATTAACAGACCCAGGCCTCTGCTATCAGAGGGGTTCAAGCAGGCACCAAACGTTTGCAATTCTTGCGAGTTCTAGGCTCCAATGTCTAGTTGGATGTGCTAAAAGGGTGCATATATCCTAGAGAAGTTAAAACGCATTCTCATATCTTTGTGGCAACCAAATTGCTCAATGGTGCCCAGCAATTTTTGTTCAGAACTAATCCGTAAAATAAGAGTCATCTCCCAGTAATATGTAATGTCACTGCAAACAAATATGACCATCCCATATTCTGTACATCTGGCAGCTTACATAATTACATTACATTGTATTAAAGTACTGTTTTTTCTATTAATCCATTTTTTACTACAATTTCTTAGTTATATTGCACTGCCTTAAAAATGTAACTAATGCAATGAAAGCTATATAAAATAAACCCGAGGTTTCGCTTTTATTGTATTAAAATACTATTCATCTTTTGAAAATATAATCATTTAACTTTTATAATTCAATAAACTATAATAAATTTATATTTATCAAATATTAGTTTTTATTTATGTTTAAATAAAATTTAATTTAAAATAATGATTTAAAATATTAATAAAGTTAAATATTAATAAATATATGACAATCAATTATTTTACTTTCATTAAATAAAATCATTTTAATTATTTTACTTTTAAATATACAAAACGTATGTTAACTTGATTTAATCATCTATAATTTACTAAATAATAAATTTCAAAAATAAATTTATAATTTAATATCATATTGTTTT
This sequence comes from Murraya koenigii, assembly GCA_025617385.1. Lineage (NCBI taxonomy): Eukaryota > Viridiplantae > Streptophyta > Magnoliopsida > Sapindales > Rutaceae > Murraya > Murraya koenigii. The sequence continues at coordinate 28,200,589 of CM046814.1, read as the reverse complement.
ATAATATAATATTATAAAAATATAACATATTATTGTAATATTTTATTATTTAATATTAATATATTGTTAGATATTTTTAAATTATAAAAATTATTACATAAAAAAATAATTTAATAATTAATTTCAAAAATTGATAATACAACCCTAAAATATTAAATAAATAATATTATTTCATTTAATACAGTCCATGCCATACCAAACATAATATTTCAACTTAATACATCCTCATACAATACACCTAATACAATGGGTCAAAAGTACCCTTTAATAGATCATGCACAGACAGCACAGTCTGATGTCATCCAATAAAAAAAAAAAAAAAGAGTGCCAGATTTAACACTTCCATGAAATTATTATTCTCTCTATTTTATTTTATCATCAATTTCCTACTTGATATATTCTGGTAAAAGTAGGTAGGGCAATCATCAGTTGCAGCAATCTCATGTTTTAGTAAACCTTTTCCAGAAGAAAGACAATGCCAATTGCCTGAAGAGATGTCTCAAAGAACTCATCCTCCCCTAAACGACAACATATATTTCATCGAGTTACTTGGCAAGAACCAACCCTGACTCAATAAATTCAGATTCGAATGAACCTATACAAATCTATAACATTTGTTTTTATACTAATTACTAAAAAAATACTCTTGAAAGATTTTTTTCCCCTTTTTTCAGACCAATCCTTCTCATCAGCAACCATGACGATACTCTCACAAACCAAGCTACCTAATCTTGAACAGCTTTAAGACCATTACTTGATTATCTACAATGCCACATTGCAATGGACAAATTTAATCGGTTTACAATCATTACAACTAACACAATATCAATATCAGTAAAGCATGGCATGCATGAAAGACACAATATACTAATAGAAAAGTGAATTGTTTCTATCATTGTCAATAAATTCAACTTGTTGGGCAGGCAAACCAGTGCACTGTATTATCCTCTTTTAAGAAAATCACAACCACAACAAAAAAGTAAAGAAGATCCTACCAAATGCTAACATCTGATAAGTCAATTTTTCTTGATAGATTTTTTCTTCGAATTGACAGCCAGCTGAGGCTTAGGATGTTTTTCAGCCTCACTTGGATCCAACCACTTGAGAGGATGGCGATTAAAGAAAGGCCAGTTTGGCACAGTTATCAGTGTGGTGAGAACAACCCCGCCTGCGTATATCAAAATCATTGTCTGAAATGATCCCATTATGTAACCAGTAGCAAATGCCGCAACAGCCAATGCCAACAACAAAATTTGCATCAGATGCTCCGCTAATTTTTGCCCTTGCCAATCCATCTACAATTGAGCCATTAAAAATACACCCCAAAAAAAAAAAAAAAAATTAAACCCACTGTGATAGAAAATAAGGAAAACTTTCAAGATATAAAATATTTGGAGTGAACTGTTAAACCCTAACGAGACAACAAAAACCTCATATCATCGACTGTGATAAAAGACGAAAATAATGATTCAATCATGTAGATCTTGAAATATTAAGTTACAAACGAAACCCTAAGGATCTGTTTACAGCTGAGGAGAATAAACAAATAAAAAATAATATAATTCAAATTCAAAGTATTTTGAGAAAGAGCAATGATATAGTGATATTATGCTCGCCCATAAAGGGCAAATCTTTGGCCCCAAAAGGGCATTTCCTCGCGGTTTTTGATCAATCAAACAGAGTTATTCAAAACAAAATGTTCTAAGGATAATGAAATTTATTAACATAATCACAAAACTACTAATAATATAATTAAAAATCGCAAAGGAGAAGGCTTTGAAGGCTTGCACTTACCGTGATACGAAGAGTCAAGTGAAGATAGGAAATGTGCCCGAACGCAAAAAAACTAATAGTTAAATGGTCGAGGAGAGCACAGATCTGAATGGATATGTATATGTATACTGTGAACGGTAAACGTACGTTTGAAAGCCGTCGGATTGGATTACTATATGCACGCTCGGGTCAAGAGAAAATGCAAACCGTTGGGTAACGCAGAAATCAGTGGCTAGACTATTAGGAATTATCTGGTGGAGAAGGCTCTATTTCAAGACATTGCAACTTGCCGCTAGGATGGGCGGGCTACACTCTGAAGTCTGAAGGCAAGTTTTAGGATTTAGAGAAAGAAGGGAGCCGCGCGATCTATTTTGGTATGCCAACAATTTGCTACTAAAACTTTATAATAGCTATATATCATTTTAATCTTAAGTTTTAAAGCTCACGTTTTGTTAGAAGAATCAGCAGGAGACGAGAGGATTAAAAAGAAAATTAGAATAGACAAAATAAGTAAAAAAAAAAATAGTTAATTTTATTTTAATTGTTTGGTTGGGTATGAAATTTATTTATTTTTATTATTTTTTTCTCCTCCTTTTCTCTCTTTTTCTCTTGTTATATTTTTTTCAAACCAAATATGTCATAAATATTATCATTTTACTACCAAAATATTAATACTATTAAAAAATTACTAAAATTACAAAGGTATTTAAAAAATTGTAATATATAAACAATCCATTCAACATATTTTTTTTATGTATCCATAAGTGAAATATTAGATTTAAATAGGTAAATCTAGATTCATTTTATAGAATGGATAATAAACAAAAGAAAAAAAAATGGTAGTCTTGCCACCACTAAACAATTACAAGTAGCTAACAACAAACAATTACAAGTAGCTAACAACTCTAGTAAAAATAAAAAATAAAAAATAAAAAAAGCTAGTCTACAGCTCTTTAGGCTTTGTCTCTTCTTTTTTCACAAAACCCACCATTTTTAACACCAAAATCATTAATTTTTCCAAACCTTTTGGTGCAGCATGTGATGGCTGAAGCCCAAACATGATGCGGTAAAGACTTGGAGTTAAGATCGTACTATTGCTTCTATATATTCAAGGAAGAAGTACTGCCTTGATTTTGATGTTTGATGTATGGAAATAGTTAATGTTTGTCTTATATTGTGAAGTTAATGAATGATTCTTTCTTACCGGGCGATATTAAGCTAATAATATTTCTCCGTATCCAATCCAAGGATCACAAATCATCTTCACAAGCTCCAATTGTAAAATAGATTTTTGGCATGTATTCCGTTAACTATTATGCTAGTTTTAACGTTTTAGTTGTAAATGATAACATTTAAAATCTGAGATGAAAAATGTAGTTACCAAAAATTTTAGTGGTGAGGTGATATATAGAATAAATTAAGTGAGTATTTGATAATATCTTGAGAAGTAAATCAAAATGAGGTTTGTCTTTCTTCTTTTCTTTTATTAATATCAAAATAATATAAATATATAAAAACTAGACTTCACAATTGTATTTAGCACATCTTTTTCCAAAAAATTAGTCCTATACCAAAAAATTTATCCTACTTTAGCATATCATTTCTCTTAAATTTCCTATTTGTCCATTTATTTTGTTGTGAACCTAAGATCAAGCATAGGGATAGCAATGGGCATGCTTGCTGTGAGTTTATCATTACTAAATCTGCAACCACATAAAAATTAAATTATCAATATTGACTATACGGTCATACATTATTTTGATTTAGATAATAAAATCACGTGTCATTGGTAAAATAAAAAATACATATATTTCACAATCTCTCTAATTCTTAACAGAAATTTACAAAAATTTTAGACTAAAATATCATCTGATATATGAGTTAGGGGACGAATGTAGAAAATGTAAGATAGGCACCTATCGCAAATTGAGGCTGTTCCTTTAAAACAAATAAACTCTAAAAGACATTTTATCAAACATCTAACTTGCTATTTTTATTATGCAAACATTGCACAAAATAAAGTACACATAAAATATACACAACCACATCTAATTAGTGGTTTAATGTTATGGAATAGAAAAAAAAAAAACAATTTGTAAATTGGCTGCCAATCTTCATATGATGTATAAGCCATCGGTTTTGGGTTCGGGAGAGGAGAATGTGTGTTGAGAAGACAATGGTGTTTTAGTTAAAAAAAATAATTGTTCATTGGCTAATACTGAATGAAAAAATTACAATGGCTAATTTTAAAAATGACATAAAAATGGCTAAATATTTTTTATAATTTTTATCTTTTAAAAATTGGCTAAATATTTTTTGTCATTTTATAAATTTCTTAATTTTTAAAAGATAAAAATTATACATGTAAGATCAAGTTCAAGACGTTTAAGAGCAAAGACTTAAAGCTCATAATGTCAATGACAAGTTTTACGGCCACTAGCTTCAATGAGTTCTCTTATTATATTTATTGTAAAACCAATATGATTATATGTTTGCATAATTAAGCACTTAAAAGCTCAAGTTATATTTCATGTCATTTTAAATAAATTATTATTATAAATGTTTTATACTTAAAGGAAAAATGATTTCATGAAATTTTTTATTTTTAGGTCTATGGATTAAATTAAAAAAAAATTTGAGAACTTTCAAATCAATAAATATTGTTTGAATTTCTGAAAATAAATGTATTTGAAAAGTTTTATAAAATTATAGGCTATAATATAATTTCAAAAGGTTTTGGATCTAAATTATAATTTTTAGAATAATAACGACTATTCAACTGTTGCAAAATTTTGTTTCCAATTCCATAAAATTAGTGGCTAGCTTACTATTTTCTAACGGCTAACCAGGCAGCGCCCAGATTTTAAAATTTTAAATTATTTAAATTCAAATCAAACTCAATTTTAAAAACTTCTTGAATCTCATTTAAGCAAAATTAGTCATTACAACTTATCTTGAACTTTTATTTTGCTAATCTACACATATTGAGTTACTATTAAACTATCATTTGTATATTTACTTTTTAAGAGAGTATTTGTTATAATCTTCAAATTTATTATCAAATTTGTGTGAGTGTAAGTGTGAGAAACACTTAGGAAAAGATATGTGTGAGTGAAACACCATTTGTAAAGGTTTATTTACATCTTATAATTCAATTGTAATAACTTAAAATCTTGAGAGGCTTGGATAGTGAAATTCTCAAACGTGACTTACTTTAAGGCATAGACAAAAGCGGAGTTTGTCGAACCACGTAAAAAACCTCGTGTTTTCTCTCTTTTTCTTACTCCTTTTAAATTCATGCACTATTAAATTTAATTGTAATTTATCTTCTCTTGAGAATTTATTTAAATTAAATTTTTTTTTAGTAAAAAGTTTTAAATATTCTATTCACCTTCCTCTTAAGTTGCATACTTAGAATTTCAATCAAACCCACCTAAAACTTGCTAGTGTTTTTTTTTTTTTAAAAAAAAAATCTATCCACTGTAAATTTTAATAATTTTCGAACTCACAATAATACTTAACAGATTTTTTCCGGTTCTCACATTTAAAATCACAAATGTTCAATATAAATTTTATAACAATAACTTAAAATTACACATAAAATATTTAATTCTAAATTTAATCAATATTAAAATTTCAACATCAATTTCTCAAATTTAGAGTATGAGATACACAAATTCATTAAAATTCAAAAGTGCTTTCAATTAAAATAAACACACAAATTAGTATTCAAAAATAACAATATAATTATATACACTACCAACAGTATTATCTCATATTCACATTCAACACAAGCTTAAAGAACAAAATATCATCTTTTCATTCACAACCATTAGCATCAATCCAACATGATTCCTATAGTAATGATTAAGATTAATATTTTTAATAACTAATACTTTTTAAATATTAATATGAAGAACAAAATTTATAATAATACATGTATTAAGTTAAAGAAACATAATTCCTTATGTCATCAATAATATCTTAATCTTAGACATATTGCACATATATTTACATTTATTCACTTTTTATTTTTAGGTTTAAATATTTTTTAATTAAAATTTTAAAAAATATTTTTTAAAAAATGTGGGTCTAGCATATTCGCCAAATATTTGCTATATACTAAACTCATCGTTAACCTAGTATGTGTTTCAATTTGTGATATCAACTCCGCTCGCAACTTGTAAAATTACTAATAGCTGATAAATTTTGATAAAGCGAATTTAGGCAAGTTTACTAGTAGCATTGTCATCTCTTCACACTAATTATACGATTGTGCTAACCTATCCTTCTTCCTAACCACTGTCTCTTAAATTTATTTCTTAAGCTCTTTCGTGATTTGTGCATGTCGTCCTTGTGGAAGGGCCATGCTCATCTTCTATGCATCGTTCTAATTTTATTGAATGTCTCCAAAGCAACTATTTCTAAATCTTCATTTGAGATTACGGTAAAAATATTATAAACAACTTGTTTCATAAATTCTGACAAAAATGGTGCTTCATAAATTTTTAAAAAACTGCATATTTTATAAATTTTTGTATTTTGAAAATAATTTTAAAAAATTAATAAATAATTATTTTTCATAAACAACTTATTAAATAAATCAATACACCCTTTTAAATTCTTATTATAACTTTAATATTTAACAAAAATATAATGATTTATTAATTTTTCATAGACCCTAATATATAAATAAAACTCAAATTAAACTTATATTTATTTTAATTATTATAAAACTTTTATTATAAAATATACTAAATACATATACTTTAACTTTTTAACTTTCTGACTCAAAGCAACCATAATAACATATTCATCAACTAAGGCAATCCCAAGCTAGCCCTTCTAAATCTAAATTAATTGAGCCATACATTACCTTTCTACGCCTGTTGAATTTGTTGCTTACGCATTTAATCTTCCATATGAATAACAGAAAAATAGAATATGAGCTTGTGTAAAAGTTATCAATTTACAATTTGAATTAAAAGGATCCCGACAACCAAATAGACGACCATCGAAAGCCTTTGATATTTACTAATTCAATTCAAATATTATCATTGCTTTGCTCACCACTATCTTTCTTTCAAAGCTCTTATCATCCTTATAAATTGCAAATAAATCTCTCCAACATTAGGAATGACAGAAATTCTTATAAGCACGAGAATAATTTTTTACTTTTTTTTTTTTTTTTGAGAAAAGGGAAGAAGATTTTTTTTTACCTAATCCTCATCCCCTCCATCCTCAATTCTTCATTTTCCATTCTAATTTTATTTTTTAGAATTATTAATAATTAAATATTTATTAATATAAGTAATAAATATTAATATACAAATATACTATAATACTTTTAAGTCTAATTAAAAAGATTAATTTTAATATTTATATCTATTTTATTTACTTTTATTAATATGAAAATATTTTTTATTGTAGAATTATAAAAATTGACAAAAATAATTTTATTAATTATTTATATTTTATAATAGAATTTCTACAATAAACTAATATTAAAATAAAATACATTATCATACTTTATTTTTATTTAAATTTTTTACTTTTAATGTAATTAAATTAATTTTATAAACTAAAAACATATCAATTATTTTGATTCATATATCAAAGACTTTCGAAGATATATCATATTATTATTATTCGAAGAAGAGTCGAAGACGTCCTTAAGCGATTATAATAAGAATGGAGAGCGAACGATAACATACATCGAATATAGGGACGATAACAGGATACCGATCCCCTTACCTTCCCTTTCCTACTACAAGGAGGTTTTAAACCGAACCAATCAATTACATATATTCAGATTCGTTTAGCTGAGAATGGAAGTTGGTTTAGAACGACAATGCATACCACCCATCTCTTAAACGTCAACAGAAGCTTCAAAAATCTTTCATTTTCATAAAGCTCCAACAGTACCACTGAAGATGCTAACATTAAACTAAACATAATATGAAATAAACAAAATATGATGTCTGATTTGACTAAATAACATCTGAGTCACTATTAAAGGTAAAAAAGCCCACTTCATCAAGAACACAAAATAGAAAAAAGTACTCTCCAATTGCTCAGCTAAACCTCGGTCAATTACTTCTTCGATTTGCTAGTTGCCAACTGGGTCTCAGGCTGCAGAACAAAGGAAACAAAATAAGACATTATATATAGTATAACTTTAAGTGAAAACTGTTAAAGGGTAATTAATAATATTACCTCTTTCTTTACTGGCTCTTCCTTTTCAGACAAGGTCAACTCAATATGGCATGGAGAGGACATATAAGCTGGCAGATGTTTACCAAGTTTACTATCAAATATGAAACAAACATCAACATAAAAAAATTAAGCACAAGTGGAAAAGAACTGAAAACATACGGTTAATTCTTCCATGAGCGCGGTATGTGCGACGCCTTTGCTTTTGTGCCTGGTTGACTTGGATGTGAGAAATGTAGAGTGCATCAACATCCAAACCTTTCACCTGAAATATTATTTGTTAACCAATTATTAGCCAACAGAAATCATGTAGACAGCAAAAATCCGTAAATATACATGAGAGACATACTTCAGCATTACTCTCAGCATTCTTGAGCAAGTCAAGAATGAACTTTGCAGATTTGACAGGCCAACGTCCCTGTCCATTTGGATGCCTGTTCTTTGCCTGAGCAGTTCGTCCAACACCACGGCAGAAACGTGTGAAGGGAATGGCCTGTTTATGGGCCATAACATCCTCCAAGTACCTCTTAGCCTTGGTCAAAGGCAATTTCCTGAGGGCATGGGCAGTTTCTCTCGTGTTCTATAAAACGAATATAGGAACAAAGAATCAAGATTTGCCACAAGCTAGAAACAAAAAAAATGCAAAAGTAGTATCCTCAAGACATTTTATATTATTTAATGAAACTGTATTCATAGACACAACATAAAGCAGACGATAAAGTCTACCAAATCAGCTTTCATTTCAGAGCAAATTTCTGCATCAGCGCTTCATTAGCTCTTAGAACTGAATAAAATTCAGAAATATTAATATCGAATTTCAGAAACTGAACCTAGTGTATCAAAAACAAAACACTAAGCAACAGGCATATCATGATAACAACACAAATGGAAACTCAACAAGGATGCATTTTCCAATTGCAGTACAAAGAAACAAAACCATTTCACTAATCAGTGACCAAAAGGAGCACTATAACAATCACACTAGGATGGAGAGAAAAAATCATAACCTAGGTACAGTCTAACATAAAATGTGACATCATTTACTGAACCTTCAGTCACCAATAACAACAGAGGTTCACCCAATAACAATGCAGTTACTTTTCCTGAAGTTTATGAGAGCCGTGTTCACAGAAGGCAACATGACCCTGCTTTTTTCATCAGGTTGAAAAATTAGACATATAAGTTGGCAAGAACAAAAGTACAATACAACATTTTAAGAATCCAAACATCAGTATATTTCAGACAACAATACAAGTTTAACATAAAATGTGACATCACCTAATGAACCTTCAGTCACCAATAAAAACAAGGGTTCACCTAATAACAATGCAGTTGTTTTGTCCCGGAAGTTTATGAGCGTTGTGCTCAAAGAAGGCAACATGACCCTGCCTTTTAAGTCAGGTTGAAGAATTAGACAAATAAGTTGGGAAGAACAAATTACGATGAGAAACAATGTGCCATTATTTACTGAACCTTCAGCCATCAATAACTACAGAGGTTCACCCAATAACAATGAAGATAATTTTCCTGAAGTTTACGAGAACCATGTTCACAAAAAGGCAACAAGGAACTGCTTTTTTCCATCAGGTAAGTCAGCACTAGTTCATAAAAGCTCTTGAATCCAAACAACATTACATTTGAGAGAACAATACAAATTTAAACCCCGTGATGTTCAAATAAAGCTAGAAAAGAAAATTAATCTTAGCCATCAAAACAATCCCACCAATGACTCCTTATCACTCCAATCATCTCTTGGTTTTACATAACAGTCATAGCTCTTCCATCAACATACTAACAATAAGCTAGTACTTTAAAAACAAGTACGAGCAAGCAGAAAGAAAGCTCGTGGATATGTTTAAGTAAATATTTGCAATATCGTTCTAAAATGATAACCAAATTCCCGCACGTGTCACACCAGTAGTTGAACCATCAGCCACTAAAAATAAGACAATGTAAACGCATTTCCCTAATGTTTAGGAAAGACCTGCCAACAGTTCACTCAGGAGAATAGATCTGTGATTGTAACGTAAGGCTCTTATCCAGAGCACAACACGGAGACACTAATCACCAATAACTACCAACATATTATAAACAATAACGTACCTTAAAATGAACCCTGAGATCAGAGCCCCTTGCCTTGCAGGCTGCAATACAAACATAACACTACATTTAGTACGAAACAGAAATCAATAATTGACAAAAAAGCTTAAAAAAAAAGGGATCTGCTAATTATGATAGAAAGAAGAGAAGAGAAGATAAGAGAAATAAATGGAAACTGAGAGTTACATACACTTGGTGGGATTGTCAGGCTCTTTTGAGTACTTCACCTGAAAAGTTAAAACAAAAATTTTGATTCAAAGCAATGAAGAATATAAATAAAATGACGAAATGACGAAAATTAGTAGATAACGGTGTAATCAAGTACGTACCATGTCGGCTGATTTTGGATGCTGCCTCTGTATCAGTGAAGGTTTTTTGCTTTCCTTTGCACGAGCAGCAGAGACGAAGACAGGCGATGAGGCTTCGTTTTATAGGAAGGGAAATGTGAAACCCTAGCTCGTTGTAAAACCTAATTGTGTGGTGTGGTCTTCCTTCTCAATTTGGGCTAGGGTTTTTAAAACTGAGCTATGAAAGGCCCATTAAGTATTATTTCGGGCTTGGCGCCGTCGTCTTATCGCGAGGCAATCACTTTCCAGTTTCCGCTCATATTTTACTGTCGTGCCACGCATTTTATGGACCAAACGGTTACGTAATTTTATTTCTTTTAGCAATGCAATGTAAATTCAATTAGTACGAAAAAATTGTCCAATATTCTTTCACAAAGCAGCGTCAACAAGTGGTATGCAGCATTACAAAAGTACAACGGACTCTACTCGTACAAATTAAGTTAAATCGTGAGTCAACATCGGTTAAAAGTTATAAAGGCATTGCACTGTGAAAAAACTGAAACCAATAAACGGAAAATGGGATTAAAATAATGATGCCTGCATTTGAAGAATTGAAGACAAGCTCCACACTAGGGTTGATTACTTGATTCTATCTGTCCCGAAATGTTACACTTACTTTTTGACAACAAATTATATTATCTTAAAGAGGCTAATATTGAATCACATCGTAACTTGATAAAATTTCAAAGTAAAAAATTACAGATGATGAAGCTATTATAGATATTAGAATTGGACTGTTTATTTACTTTGTTACAAAAACTAATTTTTTCTTTTTCAAACAACATGGAGGTATACAAGCTAAAAGGTGTAGCTGGATCTGAAGCTAGAATAAGCAGTAACATCTGTCCAGTCTGGGAAAAGGCCCTTCAATTTCTTTGCTTCATCAACCAAAATTTGGTCTAGTACAGCAACCTCTACCCTTAAATTCTCAGAACCGCTAGCCTGCAGTTACACAAAGAAAGTTGAGCAAACTTAAAATTAGAAAGCTTGATTATTGGGATCATTGACCGTCTGTTATGTGAGTAATATTCTCCTTAAAATATGAGCATTTCTATTTTGGTGCCAAAATAGAAATGCTGTTGATCCCCATAGTTTCTTGATTGTAAAATATCAATAATATTATACTTGTAATTCAAAATAAAAAAAAAAATAGCTTGTTCATCATGTGCTGAAAAAAAAACCCACTTGAACTAAAAGATGCTTGAAAGGGTTAGGCCAAAATAATAGTATTTAAGAGTGATTAATATTTCACTCGTATGCAAGCAGCATTTGGACTTTTTTCATGAATCCAACACAGCCAGCCAATTTCACTTTGTGTGAATTTAATTTATGTCTGAGTAAATTCAAACACTAGATCTTTAGCTTTCATTTTACCTAAAAGTTTGAGCTGAAAGGAGTAGCCTGAACAATAGTATTGAAGCTTGTTTAACAATAGTCACACAATATACAAATAACTTCAAGAACAAAATATAGGAATGTGAATAAACTATTAAAGAATGAAACCTCACCTCTAACCAAAAGGTCCAATTTTCATGGCTGGATCCACTAAGCCGACAAATGTATGATGGAGGGCCACCGTCAACTATTTCAGGAACTGTAAAAAATTTGACAAGATTAAAATATGCAGTCACAAATAATTCTATTGAAAACCCAAAAGATTTTCCATACCTGGAACTTTATTGTCTGCAAATGACCAATTGGATAAAGGACCCGTGATGTTAAGGACCGCAACCCAAACCTCCTCTAATGAGCTGAAAGGAAAACAATAAATATGCTGTAAAAACCTTTCTGTCGAACATGAACCCTTGTCCTCATAGATTATATACACTTATGATATCAACCAAACAATAAGTTTAATACATAAAGCTTTTGCACATACTTCAGAGTACAGGCCTTGAGTTGGAATTAAATTAAATCTATTGCACTTATTTATTTATGTCTCTTTTGTTAACACCAAGGTATTTTTCAAGAAACCTTTAAGCCACAAAATCATCCCAATTTTGATTCATAATTTCAAGTTGTTCCACATTCACTGTTTCAGAAAGGGCTTTCAGGCTACAGTGCCAAAATTAGTAGTGCTCAAAAGAAAATTAATGTGAAATCTTTGACTGCATGAATGAAACTTCCATGTGTGAATTTCATATCAGCCCCTCATGAGAACTTGCTTTAGTTATGCCAGCACTTTTATATGAGTCCCCTACAGTCAAAGAACTCATTTCACCTTGTCAGATATCACATGCTAACTTTAGTGTTAAGATGATTGTTGTGGAAACCTAATATTGAATAAAAATATGTAACTTCATAACTGAATGATAAGATATTACTACATTTCAATTTCATTCAAGATAACTGAATGATAAGATATTACTAAATTTCAATTTCATTCAACTTACCCTAGGGAAAGTTCCAAATAAACTCTTCGAGATCCATCACCAGAAGTTGCACGAGGCTTAGAAGCAGACAAATATGGGAAATACTCATATTGCTTTGAAATCTCATCACTGATTGCAGGGAATTTCAAGCTTCTTGAGAATAAAAAGGATACTGGAAAAAGCACCTGCAAAGTATTCATGCTGTTAAAGCATGGACTGCCATTTGAAAAGAAAGAAATGAAAGATCACATATCATAAATTCGATAATGCCATACCATCCAAGTCTCTCGTTGGGAGATATTAGCAGCTTCAAGAGAGAACTCTGAACCAATGTGCAATTCCTTTGCAACTTCAGGTGCATATTTAAAAAGAAACAGAAAAGAATTGGAATCCACCATGGAAAAATCAAAACTGGATTCCACGATCTGATTTGCATCTGTCAATTCCAGAGAAAATATTGTTTTAATATAAAGGAAACAAGAATTTAAAAGTTAAACCGTGGGTGGTGCAGTAAACATTTCATTCCCCAGATCACCCAGCGGGTTCAGGCCATGACCATTATTAGTAGCAAAACATTGTGCTTGTTTCAACTTAATAAAAGTGTGCTAAAAGGTTTTCTCAATATTATTGATTCTATATGCATTCAATACCTGCAGTAACAAATGTATGCTGAAAAACAATCCTCTTAGGTGCGCCCGTGCTATACGGAAAGAATTGTGATGAGAGAGCCAAGGCAAGCACAGTGAGATGCAACAAAAATTGCAAGACAGATGACCTGGCTAGCCAGCGACCACAAATTGGTAAAAGAGGGCCCACACACCAACCAGTTACAGCACCAACAGCCGCTGCCACTACAATATCTTGAATGTAGTACCCTGCAAACGACGACCCAGTAATCATAACAATTCTTCTAAAAATCTAAAAAACTTGGGAAATCAAACTACTTCAGCATCATGAAAGATGTAAGTCCAAAATCACTGACCATAAGGGGATGGAAAAGCACCCATCATACCCATCTTCTCGATTAAAAATTGGACAAGAAACCCACCAAAATAAACTGAGTATGTAATGCATGGAATTAGAGGCACAACGTAAAATAATGTTGACCTGAAAAAACAACTTTAATCAGACACCATTCTTTGATTCTGTTACCCTTTGAATATCTCTTTGTATCAGAAAAATTAATTTCATAATAGAGAAAAATAAGTACTAAAAAATAAATAAATAAATAAATTCTAAGGTATGGTACAACTGTCCGCTGCAAATGGCAACTACCTGCATGACATAAATGTTTTTATATAGCTGTTTATGTATCTTTATAAAATGTCTTCTATATGGACAATGAAACACAGGTTTAATTGGGAAATAATAAAAATAAAAACCTCAATGATCGACGACCATAAAAGTTGATCGATATGCAAAAGAAGATCCATGCTGGAAGCATAGAAGTAGCCACAGTAAAAGTCAAGAAACCACCAGTCAACCCAGCTACAAGATAAGCCTGTTTTTACAGAAGTTATTTTAGCCAATCCAAATTACCAAACTTAACGATTGAAAAAAGGCAATATGCAAACATCATCCCAAAAAGCAATAATTTGAACTGTTATAAAAGATAACCTTATCTTGAAAATAATGTTCTCACTACATACCATTGTAAGCATAGCATAAAATCCAAATGCTCCCCAAAATCTTGCTTCATCAGATAGTGCCTGCAAGAATCATGTCATAACAGAGGTTTCTTATGATTTACATTAAATCAAGTCATCAATGAGAGTCAGAGTTGGTTATTGAATAAGCATGAAAATTCTAGAAGCTAACAAAAACAGCATAAAGTTTTTGCAATTTAATAAAATCTTGAACCACGTAATTTTCAACCTGAAATGTACGTAGGAAGCAGTGATTGACAAGAAGAAAGATATGACATTAAATATCTTCAAATAGGTGGATGTGAGGTGGCAAATTAACAAGAATCTTGCACATCCACTTTCATGGTATGTTCAGCATCTTGTAGTTTTATAAATTGCATACAATTAAGTCTGATCGAAAATATAAATCTAACACATGCAGTGCTTATTGACTGAAAGCTTACAAATTTATACGTGATAATCTTAAATATACCCCCTTTGTGGTAAACTAAAAACAGAGTAAATGAAACTAAAAGTTTACCTCCTTTGATGTCTTGAGAAGCATAGCATCTTGAGAGAGGGGAAAATGACTCCAAAGAATTCTTGGAATCAAAAGACCAAGAAGAGCACAAGGAATGAACATCATGAAAGCCAAGAATGGATGAGCAAACCTGCATTTTAAAATAACCTTGAGATATGCTTGTATTTTTGGATCTGGATACTCAAGCAGTTAACAAGAACCTTCAGAAATATCATTCTTCAGAATACTAAGAACATGATGCACTATGATAATGGCAAGGAATAGTCTAAAAGTGTGGTTTGCTCCCACTGCATGCTAAAAACATTATACAAAGTTACTCTCTCAAATGCAGACAAGCTATACCTATTACAGAAACATTATTGTAAGAACAAATGTATGATTCCAGTTATTACAACAAAGTTTCATCCCCCCACACACACAAAAAAAAAAAAAAAAATCATGTATATGCCAGAAAATAGATAAAAGATGTAAACAAAAAGGCGCACCAGCTCATTGCATAACCAGAGAACAACAATCTTAGGACTGAAAAGGCAATTGGAAAAATAATTGCCAGCATTGTGCCAGTAGCATGGATCATCATTCCTGCAAAATAAACAAAATTTGACAATGTTAAAGAAATCTTTGACAAAGGTTGAAGATCAATATCAATAAGCTCTTAAAGAGCAAAAAATATGACGCAAGAATGCCATCAGATAAAATAAATCAGCTGGCCAGTTTACCTTTCACAAAATCGCTGTATGTTGCAAACCAAGAATGTAGGCCAGAGTTCAGCAGACGCAGAAAGAATGGGACAGTGATGAAGATGACAATGGGAATCCCATGAAGTACCTTGGCAATGCTTCTTGAATAATATATCTGAAAGATTCACAATCATAGTAAAGGAATAATATTAACTATCAATTAATATATTATCTTAAATAATTTATTGTAATAGTTACCATGCAATAAATAAACTCTAAGCAAAGAACAAGCAATATTCATGTGGCTCACCATGAACCACGTCAAGTAATCAAAGAAAATAGCACGTTCATCCTTGTTTTCAATGCCAGTAGCTTTAAGAGATGCTCTATCATGGGCATTTTGTAGCTTAGAAGAATTGCAGAAGGCCTTAAGTACACTGACCAAATTATCTCCCCGCGCTTGCACACTTCCAGGTCTGTTTTAAAAAATGTTGAAGATGTAAGAGAAAGTGCTTAAGGTTGAAATAAAACTAAAGTTCCACACAGGTAAATTTATACCAAAATAGCAGATGTAATTCATACAATAATCTGTCCACTGTATCATGAGCAGTATGGTAATAATAACCACCAATGAGAAAAATAATGTCCAGGCCAGGAATGTCCCCATAATCTTGAGAAAATATTCTATAATCTGTATCTCCTGGAATAACAGGAAAAACATCCTACACACGGAAAGTAGATGCATAAGTGTGGTCAAAATCCTGTTGCTAGGAATTTGCGTATCTTTTATTGTTTTGGAACAATCAAGTATTCCAATGATCCTTTGCTCAGAACCATAAATGAAATGCTCACTAGATAGGTAGGAATTTTAAACTTAAAGAACATCTATATACTAAATAAGAAAAACCTGCGCTGCACTATGCGCCATTGGGTATATTGCTGATTGAGCGTAGACTAAAGAAGGCCAAGAACTGGGCCCAGATTGACATACTAAATCTGTCATCCAACAATATTAAGGTCAGAAAGAGCGTTGCAGCACCAAGAAATAAATTTAGCATCACAACAAAAGTTAAAAAGCAGAAGACCGCATCCTCTAACAACCCAGGTTCCTTTGTGAGACCACATTGACAGAAAATGTCATGACATGACGACAACACAGGACATAATTTAAATTGGAAAAAGCATTTTGTATGTGTCCTAAAACACCCATCAACAAATTATCCACTGTAAAGAAACTTTGTTCCAGTCACAAAATAGTATCATTACAACATACATGCCATTAAAGTTAAAGGAAATAAAATTAGCATCAGAAGCTATTATACCAAGACCTCCTGTCCCAGATGCTTCCACATTTATAACAGCTCCAACTGAATCACGCCATTTATGAGCTTTCATGAAGCCATGTGCACCCTGAAACAACATAAGCAGAGTACATTATAAATCCTTAAGTATTTGAGAAGTTCCGTATAGAAAGAAATTTGTATATTCATAAAACATTCAAATAACAGCTTCAGCAAGCTTGAGGCTGTCTTCCCCTCTCTCTCTAAGTCTTCTTCCTATTTTTTCCCCAAGAAAAAATAAAGTTGACTAGATTAATTCATCCTCCCACAAACTCTGTCACAGCTGCCCATTGATGTTTATCAAAATCCAAAATCACTGATTAATGCATCAATTTCACTTAATCATGGATATTTTAGCTTGAAATTTCATGAAATAACCAGAGACTTCCAACTCTGAGAATAACATAACAAATCCAGTTTTGGATGTTGACAATGCAAAATGCTTGTTTTTTATACCCTCCTTTCTTTTGGTAAGAAACAGGACCCCGGTTCAAAGAAAAAGAAGAAAATACAAAAGTGAACCACAAGTCCACAAGGGCCGTAAAAATAGCTCAGTAAAAGGCTACCTATCAGCTATACAGTATAAAATACAGCTATCTATAGCCCTAAGAGTATAACTGTCCAAAATTCACCCAAAAAAAAAAAATTAAAGCTAACAAGAAGTGCCAAAGAAGTTTTGGTAACACAGATAGAAGCCTCTGTGAACTATCAAGTTTCAAAATAAGTATTGCTATGATTCTTACCAACATAAAAAGTTCTTCAGCACCATTGAATAGAAAAATAATAGGCCGAGGGGGGATCCAGCCAGAATCTACAGTAAGTCTAGCCAGTTCAAGCATCGATGCTGAGAAAAAAATAAGTGGAGAAAGAATGAAACAATGAAGCAACTATCCCCTGTAAAGTATCACCAATTCAGTAACAACATTCTTAGTACCCACCAACACATGAACCACAATCACCAGCACCAGGGGAACCAAGTGGACCATCAAAATGACCATTCACTAAAACAGATGGATCAGTATCTTGTGAGTCTGTTGATGATATTCTGCCAAAAAATACAAATTATTTCACTCATAAAAAGTAACATGATTAATTCACCAAAGCTTTGTCTTCTAAAAGTAAGTACGGATAGATCAAGTTTTTTTCACATTGCAGCAGAGACACACAAGAAGTCTCATGCATAATAAAATGCTCTATCATTTTTTTCATGATACGGAAAAAATAGTGTTCTCCTAACACTTTTCCTGTAAAATGATTTTGAGCTAATCGCCCTACTGCCTGCAAGATTTATTGCTATCATATTTTGTCCAATACTGAAAAACTTCCAATTGTTCCTAAACGATTGATTTTCATCCTACAAAATCCGTAAGGAAAAAAAATTCCAGGGCCATAATCTCAAATAACAAGGTTTACCTCATGACAATATTTGTATGGTTTCTATACCCCAGAGATATACTGTGGCCTAAAAATATCATATTGAAGGAGCCATTAACAACATTCTCCTCAATCTCAATTCTGCATATTAAACAACAAATAATATAAGTGAATAAACACATCAGAAAATTCCAAAAATCACTCTCTAAGCACAAATCGACCCATTAAAAAGTAAGTACTCAAACAACATTACCAACCTAAATTTAGGTCCAGCTCTCTCTTTTATGCTGTCCAACTGTGTTTTGATATACACAGCAGCTTCTCTCAAGCCCGGCCGACCTTCCTGTTGACAATTTCAACATTAGAACAACTCTAACACAAGATATTATGAATATGTTTGTAATTGTCAAGCTTCTGCTTAAATTTGAAGGTAGAGCTACCAAAGTGCATGTTAAACACACGCTGCTTAATTGCCAATGCGTTTCAATCATTCACAGACACCACTAGCAATTCTATTCCACGACAGCAGTAGGCTCAAAGCGACAACACTTCAATTTCGATTTTGTGTGCATTTCTCTTTTCATTTCCTATTGTTCCTTGACAATATAAAATTTAATTCTCTTGACAAAGTATTTTATTCATTTTCTAGTACAAATTTAAAACAAAGTTATCATCGTGTACTCACTTGGCGGCCATCAATCTCATCGACCAAAACGCGAACGTGTTCAATAGCTCTAGCTTCGGAGAACCGATCAAGAGGCGCGTCGAAATCAAGCGGCTTCACAAACTTCAAGTGAACTATTGAGTAGACCACGGCCGACATGAGTCCGTACATGAATGATAATACAAGCAAAACTTTGAAAGCGGTGACGTCCCTGTAATCGAATCCAAAGGCCATTTTTCCTTTTTTTTTCTCTTTCTCTCTCCTCTGGTTTTCGAAAAACCTCGAGGCGATCTTTCGTCTCTTATAGCTTCCGCGTTTCAAAAACGGCACAGTTTAGAATTGATTTGAGGCGCAGAGAAAGTAGCTTACGTGTTGTCTAGAGAAATGACAAGTGTGTGTAATGCAATGTGATGTGCGTCGTGTGTCTGTTTTCGAAGATGCTGTTTCCTGACTTTCTTTCAACGACGTACGAACTAGGCCGAAGAGTGAAGAAATAAACATCACAGATGGAGCTCCCTCCAGTTGCGTAGCAAATCGTGAATTGTGTTTTTATTTTAAAATTTTTTTAAATAATCGAGGGGGACTCGAAGTGGGGCTGATTGCTTATTTGTATTCGTTTTGGATTGGCTTGCTGTGCTCATCAGCCATCATGGTAAATTAAAAGAACGCTGTTTTATGATTTAAATTCGGCTAATAATTTTATGATGATTTTTTATATTATTAGTGGGAAGGTGAGTAATGCGATCACAAAGTACATCATTGATAATACAATTTGAGTGATGATATCAGTTATAATTTTTTTTTTGTATAAATTTATTTTATATAAATTAATTTGATATTAATTTATTATTTCAATAAAAATAAATAATATAAATTAAAAAAATTAATTTAATTATGTCACATCAATTTATATAAAAATATATAATTGTATATAATTTTTGTTGTATATTACAAATAATTTATCAAAATAATAATTTTTATTTTTTAAGAGATAAGAGGGAATGGTCAAAGTGTAATTTATTTTTATTATTTCACGATATTTTTCTAAAAGTTAAATTGATATAGACCACTAGACTAGAGTTACGTTTTTGAAAGAAAGTTAATACATAATACACTTGATATGTAGTACGATAATTTTTTAACACAATTATTCGAAATTTTTTAAACTACGTGGTATACAAAATACTTCTACCTCATTGTTAGGATAAATATGTATTTTCAGAACGAATTTTTTGTTAGGTTTGTATTCAAAACCAATACTTAACATTTGTGATGGTTTTCAACAAATTACACAATTTTACCACAAATCATTTTTTGTCTTGGTTGTGTTCAACTATCATTAATAGTGTGATCGCAATTAAATGAGTTTTTTAAATTTTTTTTATGCATTTGATTTTAAAATATAAAATAAATCCTCACCACAATTTTAACATACAATATAAGATCATTAAAAAATGTGGTGTCAACTATTAATCAGTATGGTGATTAATATAAATCAACTATTAAGCATTGTCAACTATTAACAAATTATATTCTTGTTAAAAAAAAATAGAAGAAAAAGAAAAAGAGTTCTTGTGAAAAAAAAAGGTACACCGTTTTTTTTTTTCCCCCCTTTAATGGTCAAACACCGCCACTTAAAAAATTATAATTGGTAGATTCCGCAAAACAAAATTGCTAGTTTTAAGGTAGTTTTTTTGGGACAAAACTGTGGTACGACAAAACTTTGGTACAACTGTTGCACGGTACCATAGTTTTGTCTTTTTTTTTGTAACCCCTACTTTCTATTTTGTTTATAATTTATTTATAAGTATTGTGATAATTTTATTTTTCCATTCTCTTCTCCTCTTTTCCATATTTAGATATTATATCTCTTTTCTCCATATGAATAAATGATCAACCATTAGTTAACAAACCCTTTCAAATAAAAATATTAGTAATCAACAAAATATCTCAATTATTTTTCACATCACTTCTAAAATAAAAATATAATAGCCTTAATTAAATTTTAGATAGCAATTATGAGACCGTGGCAATTGAATAAATTAAAACAACTAATCAAATATATCAGTTAGATGCGATTGATGTCATATTAATTTATATTTATGGATAAAATTTAATTTTTCCTGTCTTCGAGTAACTAATAACTTGAAATTAAATTATATTATAGTTATTTTTTATTTAAAATATAATCTACAAATTTTTACGTTGCAATCAAAGTATAAGAAAATGAGATAAAATACATAGTTTTTACATTATAGTAATGTTATGATATTTTATTTTTCAAGTTAATTTATTAATTGAATTTTAACATCAAGTCATCACTTATTTCACTTCTTAGATTAAAGAAAATAGAGAGCTAAATATTGATGTTTAGTTTTAAGTCGAATTTTTAATTTGAGATAACCAACTTTTTTATTGTTTAAATTATTTACAAATTAAAAATAATCTGAATCTATGTGTCAAATTTTTGAAACATTTAATTTTTTAAAATTTCAGTATTCAACGAAGACAGTATGTTTAATTACCAAACTAGAGCATCCTAACACTGAAATTACCCTTGACATTAGATCACAAGAAGACAAAATAGGGTACCGAGCAACAGCAGCACAGTGGCTACAAGGTTTTTTTTTTAAAAAAAAAAATTGTTTTAATGGTAGCGTAAATTCTGAAAAATTTAAACGTGTAAGTAATTGTCAAGTTTTGGTAATGATGTTCCATATCAATATATCCTAAGGTCCCAATTGCTAGCTTTATAGTTGAAATATGTTGACGTGTTTAATTTTAACTTTTCTAATGCGATATTTCTTTAGAAAATACTGCACAAATGCAACTAAACTTCTCTTTAATCCGGTGTGAGCCCATCAATCTTTACGCCATTTCCATAGAACTTACCAATCCAATTCATTTGAATCAAACATTTACAAAATGAAAAAATCTAAAATCTAAAAATGTAAATATGTTACAGTATCTTTGTGTGTGTGTGTGTATAATTAGAAAAATAAGCCACATGCAATGTATTCACGCAAGCAATAAGCTTAATGGGTCGCGTACCATCTAATTTTTTTAGCATAATCTAGCCATGTAACCCTCGTGGCAGGGATGGTCCAAAAAAACCGGTCACATGAAATTCGGCTTTATAAATTATAAGCCACACGATTTCTATTGTGTTCATGGCAAGTTGGCAACCATCTCATTTTCTTACGAGGTTCTTGGTCACAACGAGATCACATTTTATAGCACAGCATGGGCCTTGCTTTTAGAGCTTGTTGCCGGGCATGTTCATGGATTGGTTAAGAATGGTTTTATGATGAGCTTCTTTTTACTCTTTAATGTATAAACATAAAACATACTTGTAACGAAGTCTCATTAGTTTCTGTGAGGAGCAGATCCAATTCAAACGTTATATATATATATATATATATATATATATATATATAATTTTGATCTAAGGAGAGATTTTAATAACTGAATTATAAGTGCATGACAAAAATAAAAAATAATTTAAAGTTTTTTTTTTAAATTATAGTAAATATTTCAAGTACAATTTTTTATTAAATAAATCATTTATTTATTGATTAATTTTTCAAGTATTGTACAATAATCAAAATATTTAATATAAGATAGTTATAACTAAATATTAATTATTCAATTTCCAACCTATTAAAATTCAAACTCTTAGATGGTGATTGGTTTTAAGAAATGAGAAGAGAGGAGAGACATAAAAAGGGATAGGAGTAGAGAAGTGTACAAAAATTAATTTTTATTTTTTGGTTTCACATTAAATTTAAAAGGAAAATAAATTACGTATTTTTTATTTTAACAAATATACCCATTAGACTTTAGCGTTAAAATGTTAAATTATTGATAAATATAAAAAAATAATAAAACTGTGAATTAAGTTAATTTATTTTATAAATTAACAACAAAACACTTAATTTTATTTTATATTTTCAATTAATTCATTATTATTTTATAATAAAAATAATTAACATTGCGTAACTACTTACATATTCGAATTAGTTTCTAAACATATATGATTATTGAATACAAATAATATATTAGCTGATTTAAATTATATAGTTAAATAGAGAATTATATTTTTTTAAAAATACAACAGTTGATTGCCGTTGCCGCCAACTCCAACCACCATTGACCACCACGGCTGCCATTGACTGGTGGAGTTGACCTCCATTGACCGCCTCTTTTTATCATGTGAAAATACATATAAATGATCATAAATAGACAATTTACTCATTGGAGGCATTAATTTTGCCGAAAATGTACTATATCATATGAAATATAAGAGCTATAATGTTATCAGGCATTAAAACTAGATTTGAGGTAAATAACAATATATTTTAGCATTTCTAACCCCAAAAAGTTGTAGATTGGCTCCTAACGATCCTATTTTTATAGTGAAACGTGATCCCGATGAAAATTAAGTGAATTTCCGCGGTCTCCGATGAAAATTTGGTGATCCACTTTGCTGCTTTTCTTTTTTTAAAAATATTTTATTTTATTATTTTAAGAAAATAAATATAAATTATATGTACTTATTTAAAATTGATTTTAGTTAGAGGACAATATTAAAAGTTTTGCATTATAATAGATGAAGAATTTGAAATCCTTATCCATTAATAAGAAATATAGATTCTTCAACTAAATAAAAGTTAAATTTCAATAAAAATTGAATGTCATTAAATTTAGTGGAACCAAACAACAAACAATAAAAGGAAGAAAAAAAAAATCAATTTCTTCTCCCCCAAATTAGCACTAGTGGACAGGAAAAAAAAATAATTAGAAGAATAAGGTTAAAAAAATACAAAATAAATGAATTTTTTAAAATATTTTTGGCTTTAGTGGACGCCAAAGTCTATGTCAGACGTTGACCTTTATTTACCTTGGTCATCAAAGAAACTGAAAACTATTTTTTTTTCTTTTTTTTTTTAACATAATAGAGTTCACTTTACTTTAATTGCACTTCAGTTGGCTGCACTGATGCGGCAACCAGGTGATCTGGTGATTTAAATAGCAGAGCCGGTACCCGTTATCTGCGAAAAGGTGAATATATACTAATCTTACAAAATTATTATTCGGTAAAATTAAGTTTTTAAGTTTATTAAGAGCCGGACGGCGCAGAGAGCATGTCCGTAAATCATAAAGTGGGGCGCTGCTCATATCATTCCGTGTTGGCTAACCAAACGACAGCCGTTATTAATCAAACGACACTGGGTGATATTGCAGCTCCAGTGCGAAGAAAAGACTGTTGATGGAACATCGAGAGATCTCCAAAATGTTTGAAAAAGCAATCCTCTCTCTCATTTTCCTCCTTCTACTCGTAATTACTTACTCAATTTTCATCGGAACCGTTGATATTCGATCACACTTCTTCCCTTTACTACAATCAACGGCACAGTCCTGTTCAGCACCTCTCAGAGTCTACATGTATGATCTCCCTAGGAGGTTCCACGTAGGCATGCTGGATCACAGTAGTCCCGATGGTTTACCCGTGACTAGTGAGAACCTGCCACGTTGGCCGCAGAGTTCGGGAATCAAGAGGCAGCATAGCGTTGAGTATTGGCTTATGGCTTCGCTTTTGTACGACGGCGAAAGTGAAGAGAGAGAGGCCGTTAGGGTTTCTGATCCCGAAACGGCGCAGGCGTTTTTTGTGCCTTTTTTCTCTTCCTTGAGTTTTAACACACACGGCCATAACATGACGGATCCCGATACCGAGTTTGATCGCCAATTACAGGTAGTTATTCTAGTTAATTGATTTCTTTGTCGATTTAATTAGAGCTGCAAATTTAGTAATTTAGGGAGAAAAAAAAAAGTTGCCTTTGAATTTTGCTGTTAAATTTGGATAATATGTGTTTTGTTAAAAATCAAGAATGTATCTGCTTAACTGGAAACTGGGAGTAAAATTGAAAAGTAGCTACAGAATGCAAAGTTGAATTTACTGGCTTTTTAAATTAATCGTAGTCAATAGGTGCGGCAGTGAAGTTAGTTGATTTTATTTAGAGAGCTGATGCAGTGATGTTGAAAATGAAGGATTTTCAACATTTCTTTCGGAGTTTTCTGAGCTATTTGATAGAAGATGAGTTTAGATCCCTTGGTAGGCACTTACCTTAGCCAAAATTACATGTAGGGGAAATTACTGTACTAATCATATGGAAAATTTACAAACCATTTTTTTTTGCATTTGGTGTAACCGTTGTATTGTGTGTTTTGGTTGGTTATAAATTTAGTTTAGTAAGGTGTGAGGGAGGATGGAAGGTAAAGGAGCCTGTTTGTTAGTCAATTCCAAGTAACATATAGCCTTTCTGTGAACATTCTTAAGCAAAGATATGAAATTTTACTAGTTGGATAATGAGCTCCGATTGCAGAACCTGCTATTGTAAACTGTATGTCAATCATAGAACATAAGAAGCTTTACCTATTACTATATTTTAGGAAATTTGCACATCTTCTTATTTTACTTTTATCATTTTTACCCTTTTTTTTCAATTCATCTTTGCTTATCAACTTCTTTATCTATTCAATTGTTGCACTATTTATTATCTGCTTTTCGAGATTCCTTCAATATCTGATTATTTTTATTATTTTTATTATTTTTCATTTTTTGGACTTGTCAACATCAGTTGGTTCTGATTTCAGATTGAGATACTGAAATTCTTGCGGAATTCCAAATACTGGCAGAAGTCTGGAGGCAGAGACCATGTAATTCCAATGACACATCCAAATGCTTTCAGATTTCTGCGACAACAGGTGAATGCATCAATTCTTATTGTTGCAGATTTTGGCCGCTATCCCAGGAGCATGTCAAATCTGAGCAAAGATGTGGTCGCTCCTTACGTACATGTCGTGGAATCCTTTACAGTTGATAACCCTTCAGACCCATTTGTGGCTCGCAAGACACTTCTTTTCTTTCGGGGGAATACAATTAGAAAAGATGTATTATAGCTTAACTTACAATGTTCTTGTTTGAAAACCAGAATATCAAACTGGAATTGATTAGTTCTGATCTGTTATGCTGCAGGAAGGCAAAGTTCGTGCCAAACTGGCAAAGATATTAACTGGTTATGATGATGTTCACTATGAGCGAAGTGCACCAACAACAAAAAGCATTAAAGAGGTATGTAGTGAAGTGCTATGTAGATCATAGAGTTATGGTTAGTGTTCCCTAAATAAGATCTATTTATTTTGTCTCATCAAAGTATTTCTTAGAGTCATAGAATGCGATATTATCTATCCATTACAGTGCAAAATGCCTGTACATTCTTGGAATATCTTGCATCATGGGTGCTTGCACCCCTATTCTTTTTGTACATGAAGAGAAATACCATTTTGGGAACTGGGAATGACAATCATTAGAGACATAGGAACTAGATTTTATGTCCATTCTTACTGTCTACAGCTTCTATCCTAAAATAAAAAGAATGTGTGTTATCTCAAGGGTAAAATGAAAATTTATTCACTAACACAGGAGCAACAATGACTTTGAGCTAGGGGTGAAAAATTGCATAAAATTATGTCTACCTAAGTGGTTTGTGCTAATAATAAGTTTTAACTGGAAATTTTCCTATTTCATCTAATTTTTTCTTTTCCTCTCTCATACCAGTCTACAGAAGGGATGCGTTCATCAAAGTTCTGCCTGCATCCTGCAGGAGACACACCATCATCATGCCGTTTGTTTGATGCTATTATGAGCCACTGTGTTCCTGTCATTGTGAGCGATCGGATTGAGCTCCCCTTTGAGGACGAAATTGACTACTCCGAGTTCTCTGTTTTCTTTTCTATCAAAGAGGCAGTACAACCTGGTTACATGATTGATCAGCTCAGGCAGATTCCAAAAGAGAGATGGATTGAAATGTGGCGGCGTCTTAAAAGCATCTCTCATCACTACGAATTCGGGTACCCACCAAAGAAGGAAGATGCTGTCAATATGCTTTGGAGACAGGTAAAGAACAAAATTCCTGGAGTCCAGCTAGCTGTACATAGACATCGAAGATTGAAAATTGCAGATTGGTGGAGTATATGATTTATCGTCCTTGTGTGAAACTGTACATTTCACAATTTTTCCATCCTTGGTGGTGGCAACCCCTTTAGGGTTAATAATCACAGGTAGTCACTAGATCTTAATTCCCATTGTTTGCCGGCTTATATTTCGTGTAACATAGAGCTTTTTTTTTTCACTTCCTTGATTATATGACTGATGACAAAGACTTGGTGCAGAAGCAGTTCTGGATAATGTAATGACATAGGGCTGTATACATACAGAATTCATTGTCTTCCAACTGGTTTTAATATTTGTTGATGTTTTCATAGTGTACCGTAATGAAATTAGTCTATCCTATATATTTAGTTGGTAATTAGTCATTCAATTCAATGTCTTAAATTGCTACATGGAAGAGGCCAAAGCAGCTGCTTTGTATTTGTTTTTGGCCGTGGGTTCACCTTACAGTGCTTGGTGCGAAAGTTTCCCCCCTTCCGAAAGGGACGATTAACGAGTGTCCACCAGTAAATTGCTGAATCGAATTGATGGGAGAATGCTCTCCGAAGTCTGCAAATAGCTAGCTGAGTGCAGAGGTTATAGTACTTGTGATACAACTACACAGCTCGGTGCCTGAGAGTAGTAGGGAATTATTCTCTGTCAGCAGATAGTTTACATGGGACTATAGCTTTGGTAGTATCATTGTTCATAATTTAGTATGTCAATCTGTGTTCCGGTTCCTGACAAGTTCGTTGAAGTGATTTAAGAATCCGCCACTTGGAATGTATAGAAAACCCATTTCATATCGTAAAGCCGGGTTTTATTATTATTATTATTATTTATGAAAGATACAAAATAAAATGTGCTCCTTACGAAACAGGCTAATGATGGCTTATTAAAATTCTCAATATGGTGATTATAACTAATGACAAGGATTTCTCATGGTTTGAACCTACTTAAAATTTAAAAGATTTTTTGACACATTTTTATTTATGTATAATTAAGATATGTTTATTCATTTTATTCCCATCTATTAACTAATGACATGTAACTCGCCGGGTCCACTGCTTAAGAAATCTTGTGCTACTTTGGATTAATTAAGGATTTTTTTAATTATTATCAAGTTGTACTCTCCTATTGTAACAACCATGTGATTAGAAAAAGTATTTTGGGGGACAAATTTAGGGGAGAGGCGTGGGTGACATCATGATTCTTGTCGGCTTGTTGCCGTGCTTTTGCGACGCATAATAGACGTCTTAAATTTGTTGCCCTTCGGGTGCGCAATAAAATATACCTGGCAGTCGTATCAAATTCCAAAATCAGATGACCGGCGGTGGACAAACATATACAAATATATAACAATTAGAAGCGTAGCTAACTCCGTAGACATAACCCTTTATCTGCTTTTGTCGCCAGATTCTTTTTTTAGTAAAATTGGCTCCCCACTCTCAACCGTCCTCCCACACTACTCCAGCAAGTAAGTAGGAAAAACACCCCTCGCTTGTTTATTATTAATTTGTTAAATGTGAATATAGATGTTTATCATGAATGATCATCAATTTTTCTTGCATTAATAAAAAAAGTTCGCCCAAAATATAACAACAGAACATTATAATAATTAATAACGCTTTAGCTCAATAACAATTTCTAGTGACATATATCATGTTAATAGTGTTTTAATAGGATAAGTTCAGGATCATTACCTTGGTTTGCCACAATCGAATTTTAAGTATTTCGTTCTTCTACACCTATTACTGAATTAAATTAATCGAATAAGAATATATTATCATGTAATAGAATATGAGAAAATAGTTAAAAATTACATATAATAGGATTTAAACTTATATAAAAAATTTAAAAGATCTCTATCATATTCATTAGATAATAGACGCCTTTCATTTCTATTTCTGATATTTGTTTGTATTTTTATTTCGTAACTCTTCTTCAAAAAACATAAAGAACATGTGATAAAAAGAAAAAAAAAAGGAACATTTTGTATTTTTATCCAAAGAACAAAATGACTATAAAATAATTCTCAATTGACTAAAATTTACTTATGTATTATGATGAAGTGTAGCGGTCTCTTATATAATACCAACAAAATTATGTATCTTATTATGAGATAAAATAATATAATTAAAGATTATATTTATTTATAATATATTATTATATAAAATATAATAAAATTAAATTCATTAACACAATATTCAAAAAACATATAATAAAAGAGTCTATCGCTTATTAATTGGATAAAATATAAAATAATTAAAACATTATATAGTTGTCCATGAGAAATAAGTACAACTACTTGCTCAAGAGGAAGAGCTAATTTTGATATTAAAATAAGAAAATAAAAACCTCGTGGACGTGTATTCCACTATCTTGCGGGAAGTATCGAAAGATCACGATTATTTGTTCGTCAAAGAGTCTCGCCTACTCTGATTATTACTATTCGGTGGGGGAGTTTTTTACGAGATGGCCATGTGGAATCTGAAGATGGTTTTTGGACATCTTGTCACAGCATGACTTAACAGACTACTCTATTACAAAATTACAAATTAGTCTCAAAAGTCTATATTACCCCTTTCCGTCTGCGCCCGGCAACACCATTTTTCTAATCTCTTTTTCCAATCAATATCCACAAAATTGAAAATTACGATTCAACTGAGGTATAGTTTTGACAAATGTTAGTTTTTGTATTAACTAATTCTACATAATTATATTCACTTCTTACTTCATAGCTATATATACCTGTCATTTTATTGAGAATTCCTATAAAACTAAAATATTTTATTATTTGACGTGTAAAATCAGAAATTTGAAGAAATATTAAACTATTTCAATTATTATATAGTTGGAAAACAAACCATTGTATTGAATGAAGTAAGGCGGCATCAATCGTCATCTGTTATTGTTGACTTCATTATCCTCATACAATTTGAAATTACATTTGGAGAGGAAAAATAGATCAGCAATAATGGAGGTTTGTTTGTTTGTTTGCCTGCTTATAGGAGGAAACACTGTGAGAAATGATTTTTAATATTACGTGTAAATTTCGTACATGGCCATAACAGGCACCGAGTGGGCAATGTTGTCATTTCCTCAGAACCGGTTTCAGAAAACTCGGAACGTGACATTCACATACCCTTCTCTCCCCTCCCCCACTTGCTTCAGTTTCATTTCTGCTGAGTAACTGTTAATGTTATTGGGAAGATGAGAGTAGTTAGGAGTCAGGGAAGCTGCGTGGCGATCGGTACACTGTCTCATTCGTCTTCAATCAATCGCTGCTCTCACGCTCACGGCTCTGCTCCCGGCCCCGCTTCTTCAGGTACCTTATCAATGCCATGCTCATTTGATGCTTCTAAAACGTCTACGATCTATTAAGATTTAAACCCCTTATTAGCGTTCTTCATATACTTCATCTTCATGTTCTGGCTAGTAAGTTGGATCCGCTGCTCTTTGTTATTTCTTTCGATTTTGTATAGGATGTATGATATTCGTCGTCGTTTTGGCTTCCGAAATTCTGAGTTATTCTTTGTAGCCTTAATTGATAATAATAATAATAATAAGATTAGATTTTTATTTTTTAAAAAATTTTAGATGCATTATTCCATCAAATCGGGTGCATTTGGTCAATAGTATTCATGGTGTTTGTTTCTGTTTTTGGAAGCCAAGTGTGTGAATGCGGTTAAATTTGGTACGATTTTTTTTTTAAAAATTTTCAAAAAGGGAACAGAAAATCTGTAATGGATAATTTGATATGTTTTGGATATGAATTAACCAGGCCGTAAAATCTTCTTTCTCGTTTCTGTACTCTGTGAGTGTGCCGGATTTGTCGCGATCAACGGTGTTTCTGTAAAGTTCTGGTCAATCACTGACCATCCGTTCATATTACCTGGGCCCACTTCATGACTGACGGTCCGCATTTGGACTTGCTGTCCGGTGCACGGAATTTTTATCATAAAATGAGTGCATAATGAGTAACGAAGTAACCAATCCACGTAATATAATAGCGACCCTCATAGGTCCCCTCTTCTGTCTTTGCGTGAAATAAATAAATGTCTTCAGTTTTGTTAGGAAAATGGAAATGAAAAGCTCTGCTACTTTTAATATCGATATTGTAGCTCTGGTTTCTTATCTAATAGACCGATTCCTTGGGCATATAATAATTATCCATTAAAAAGCAAAATGGTACATGCAGTTCATGTTGACTGACCATTGACCTTTTTTTTATATTGTTTCACGTGCTGCTTTTATTTTATTAACAATAAATTGGTTTTTAACTAATTTAAAATCAATTCTTCATTTTCAGTAATTTATATTAAAAAATTTCTCCCTTTTTTATCATGAAATCGATGCAAGATTTTTGTTTTTTCTTTGCTTTTTAACTCATTTTATAAATGGAGGGGTGAAATTCGCTAAAATTTTATAATCCACTTTCGTCTTTTTCAATTCGTCGCACAGTCTCCACCTGAGCGCGTGGTTTCATGGTCTCCAACCAAACTGGATCAAGCGCTTACATGGATTCCATATGGCATATGTTCTATGTGGTCGGAATGGGGTCCCAATCTCCCAGCTAAGCGCGTGTCCGAAAACTTCTATACTTTTATTTTTATCGGACGCATGCAGACATACAGTACAGAACTGTTTAGTGCTTTTACCAGCTGACTCTGTCTCCTGATCTCCTCCACGTCGATCATGACCGTATCCGTATAATCATGTTCAATTAATGCGTATGATCGTATGGACCAGAACTTGTCTTGTACTGGGCTTTGATTATACCTTCGATGGTCCTACTACTGTGTAATTGGTTGATGTGATTGCTTCCTTTCCCATTAAATGGTATGTTTCATTACAAAATCAGAATCAGGGGTGTGTTCGTCTTCTGTGGTCTGAGCAGCACCTGAACATGTCTTGAGGAAGCTTAACAATTAGTAGTGGCTGCTCATTCTAACTAAATGATATGAAATGCTTTGGAGTAGTTAGTGGGCCAGGTGGCTAAAAGACTGTCCTGTTAAAGTTGAATTAGTTTCGGCTGCGTTTGAGTTCTCTCTGAGTTTTAGTTATTGAAGAATGTAAATGAATATTTTAGTAAGCAGATTGTTGTGTAATGACAAAAACTTATTTTATGAGGTCCATCCAAATGGCTAATGTGTGCAGATGATGCGACTTGTGGGACGTCTACTTGGATTGGTAAGGGCTTGACGTGTGTTTGTTTCAAGAGAAAGGGAACTTATCAGCGGATTTGCATTAACTTGACTCCCCAACAGGCAAGTCTCTTATGTTAATGAAGATGGAAGACTTGCATTGCTACTCGTTTTAGTTTTATTTGGCTTTATTATTTCAGTTTTGGTACTTGGACGGATAAATATTATTAAACACTTACTAACATTGTTTCTAAAGATTGCTGCTCTGTTTTGTGGTATCATAGATATTTTAAAGGTAAGTGTGCAATATGTTCATGACGTGACATTATTTTGAAAATTTCCAGGAAGAAAGACTGAGAAGGTTGAAGCACCGGATGAAGGTTTACTTTGACGCCTCCAGGCCTGATCACCAGGTGTGTTAATGTAGAAATTTCTTGATGTGTGAATGTTGTTCTAGTCTACTCGTGCTAGGAAGAAGCAATTTCAAAGTGTATGTGTGCCTGTATTTTCCTCTTTTCATTTTAAGCAATTTATGTATCTGGGATTTTCGTGAGATCAGGAAGCTCTGAGAGCATTGTGGGGCGCCACATACCCTGATCAGGAGCTCCATGGCTTAATATCTGATCAATGGAAAGAAATGGGATGGCAAGGAAAAGATCCAT